>JAVLUZ010000211.1:98682-309317 GCA_036768485.1 Mermis nigrescens | reverse complement strand
AGGCAGTAATTATATGCAGTCAACTGCAGGTAATATAGCACACAATGTAAAATTATATGCAGTCAAAAACCAGCGGCCTAGACTGCAGGTAATATAGCACACAAGGCAAAATTATATGCAGTCAACCAGCGGCCTAGACTGCAGGTAATACAGCACACAATGTAAAATTATATGCAGTCAAAAACCAGCGGCCTGGACTGCAGGTAATAGAGCACACAATGTGATATTATATGCAGTCAAGTTGAATGCTTAGTGATATGGGAAGTTGGCGCTTCGCTCGCATTTCAAACTGTACTAGATGGTTTTAGAAGGCACTTTTATTTGGGATGGTCTGGCAGATTTGCTTCCTCACTAGAGAATGTTTTTTTGCGCAACATGGGTAGCAGCTTCAATAGCTGCCCAGTCACCCATTAATGCATTTTGATGGGCCAGTGTAAACTCTAGTCCTGCATGATAGATGTTGAGTTGTTGTTGCTGTTCTTGTCCTTCATCCTAAGGAATTCTTTTATTGTAGTGGAAATAAAATACTTCACAAATGTGTACGTACCAACAGAAAGTAAAGTACATGCCTTCGCGGTCTACATCTTTATTTTTAGCCATTTTTGCCCTTTTCTTGCGTTTAAATGTAATTTTAGAGCTAGCTAAACAACCATTGCGTCAATTCTTGGACATAATTTGACATCATAAGATTCTCGAAGCATTTTATTTCTACTACAGTAAAACCATTCCCCAGAATGAGGACAATAGCAGCAACAGCTACTTAATATCTATCAAGCAGGACCAGAGCTTACGCTGGCCAATCAAAACGCGCTATTTGAGTGACTGGGCAGCTATTGCAGCTGCTACCCATGCAGCGCAAAAAAACATTTCCTAGCAAGGAAGCAAATTTGCCAGACCATCTCAAATAAAAGTACCTTCTAAAACCATCTACTACAAGTTAAAATGCGAACAAAGCGCCAGCTTTCCATCCAGGCCGCTGGTTTTTGACTGAATATAATTTTACATTGTGTGCTATATTACCTGCAGTCCAGGCCGCTGGTGTTTGACTGCATATAATTTCACGTTGTGTGCTATATTACCTGCAGTCTAGGCCGCTGGTTTTTGACTGCATATAATTTTACATTGTATGCTATATTACCTGCAGTTGACTGCATATAATTACTGCCCAAATTGTCTCTTCTCCCAAAATCGGTTTGTTCAAAAAAGAGCTCCTAAACATTGATTTTACAAATTTATTGTTGGGGCATACCTAGTTGTATCACTTTCGTGATCTGTGTATGTCCTTTTGTTCAGTCGCTATTTTATCATGTATTTGCGTTTTATCAATTTTCGTGTATTTTTCTGACAATAAACACTTTCTTCTTCTTTCTTCTTCTTAATATTTTCAAGAATAGAGCAATATGGTTGCATGATGCTGTTCTGTGACGTAAAATTGGAAAATTCGGAGCTTCTCGCCGATTTCGATCTTTTGGTAGTTTTTATCGTTTTGTTGCAGAGAAGTCAAAAAAAAATAGGCGCTTCACGTGCATTATAAGCATTTTTCGTCAAAAACGTAAGATAATTTCTGGAAAAAATTAATTTTAAATAGTGCAGCAGGACTAGTGATCAGGGTTGGAAAAAACCAAAGTTTGAAAATTTCCGATATTTTGGTTTTTTGGTTTTTTATGATTTTTTAATGGTTTTTAATGGTTTTTTATGGTTTTTTTAATGGTTAAATTTTGGTTTTTATATCTTAGTCGTGAGTATAAGTGTTTAAATGCTTGATTATGATTAAAAACCACTTAATTAAAGAAGAGGCATGAGTTACCTAACCAATTATTCAGGAAAAATAACAAAAGTGAACAATTTCAAATTTATTCAGCAGAAAAGCAAGTGAACAAAGTTGGCAACGGACGGCAATACTACACGATTCACTTCTCACTTCACTTCACTTTACGAATGATACAACGATAACAGACAAATGAAACGAACGAAACAATACACACAAACAAATACATAATCATCATCAGGCACGTTGCTGTGGGGGGATTGGGGGGACATGTCCCCCCAAAATTTTGAAAAACTGGAAAAATTTCAATTTTTTAATGCTATTTTTGGCCGTTTTTGGCATTTGGCCCCCCCCCCAAAATAAGTTGGTCCCCCCAAAATTGGAGGGTCAGCTACGTGCGTGGATCATCATTACATTACAATTATAATTACATCTCTCTTACAAAAAAAAGTTCAACCAAAATGAAAATAAACTATTTCATGCCGTTTATTCCCTAAATAATTAGTCTACTCTAAGCTAGAGTAAAGAGTGCTATCTGCAAATGTTTACAAATGATGAAATATGAATCTTGCGACATTTTTTAACATCGACTTGAAAAAACCAAAAAAACCAAAAAAACCAAAAACCAGGCCGATTTTCAAACCATAAAAAACCAAAAAAACAAAAACACAAAAAAACCATGCCCGGCCAACCCTGCTAGTGATCGACTGGGGCGACTTTTTGGATCGGGGCGGTACCGGGGCTGAAAAAATCCCCGACCGGGGCCGGGGCCAGAGTCAGACAAGGAAAATATTATTGCATGAAACATACTTAGGGTGCCCAGATACATTTGGTCCAAAAAACATCAAATTCACATGTATTTATTCTTAGACAATATGTGATTCAGCAAATCTTTGTTACCCAAAATCTTTTTATAAGTTGTCACCTTTGTGACTGCATCTCCCTATTGCTAACGTTATAGTCGAATATACTCGTATGTTGTCATGTGTGTCATTTAAAATATTGTCGTTTTTTTATCGAGTTACATCCATTTTCTGTATTTGTGTGTTTTTGGAAAATATTCGTTATTACTGATTTTTCAATTTCTTACAAAACAGCCATTTTTCGGGTTTCTAATCATTGCGAGCATTGCTAGAAACCCAGGGTATCATTCGAGAAAAATGAGTTTCGGAACCAGCGAACCGCGATAGGAGAAGCATAGAGGTGTTAGAACAAACGAAGACCAGCCAAGTGGCAGCCGCGGAAAGAAAACCGGAACGTTCAAGCTGCAAAGCTGATGGAAATATGACAGAGGAAAGGCGAAGCAGAATTAGAGAAAGAGTGAAGCGATCCTGAACCAATTAGTCATGTGATAAGTTTATTTGGAATAATAAAGAGACATGCGGATGTGTTTGACTCCTCGTAACTCATTATACTGTAACATATCATGTTTACTACATTAGTGTAAAGGACTAGGAAGTAGGTAATTTTTACCCCCATGAGGTGGGTGCGGGTAAATGTGGGACGTTCAAAGTACAATGAAACAGACTATATGGAATAAAAAACAGACCTGCGGATGTGTTTCATTATACTGTAGAATATAAAGTAAATAGAATAAGTTTAAAGGACATTTACATAAAATCATGAAGTAGGTAATTGATAACACCATGTAATTTATACCCCCATTAGGTGTGTGCGGGTAAATGTGTGACGTTCAAAGTACAATGAAACAGACTAGATGGAATAAAAAACAGACATGCGGATGTGTTTTACTGCTTGTAACTCATTATACTGTAGAATATAAAGTAAATAGCATAGGTTTAAAGGACATTTACATATAAACATGAAGTAGGTAATTGATAACACCATTAGGCGGATGTGTTTGACTCCTTGTAACTCATTATACTGTAGAATATCACGTTTACCGCATTAGTTTAAAGGACATTTACATAAAATCATGAGGGAGGTAATTTTCAACCCCAATAGTT
Source organism: Mermis nigrescens (assembly GCA_036768485.1). Classification (NCBI taxonomy): domain Eukaryota; kingdom Metazoa; phylum Nematoda; class Enoplea; order Mermithida; family Mermithidae; genus Mermis; species Mermis nigrescens. Next base: position 305,582 of record JAVLUZ010000211.1, on the reverse strand, counting down.
TTGTCCGGATAAATAAGGGACATTCAAAGTTCAATGAAACAGACGATTACATGATCCGAAATGATTGGTACGGATGTAGGAGGGACATAAACATTAGGGAGGAATGTACTTATAGAAACGATAGAATATGGTATTAGTAAAAATTTGTTGAACACAAGTTTGGTCTTGTTACTGATCTTAGTAAAGCCTTAACGCATTTGATCAAGTACCTTCCTTTATGAAAATTATCTAATCACAAATATTACTGTATCACAGAAATCGAACTACTTTCTATATTCACCACAGGCGACGATGGGATTGGACAACATTTAAGAGACTGATGTGCGATTGGTAGGAAAAAGCGCAAAACTTATCTTTTTTTAGATCTCTGCAAAATCCGTCAACAGCAAATCAAATTGATTTGCGCTAAATTTTCCAGCATGACTGGAAAAATGACCTGTAAAAAGGGGATGCAGAGCCCACGCGCGCGTAGTCAATTAGATCACAGTGCTCTGACGGGTGAATATGTTGGAAATGGGTGGCATGATTAATGTGTCAATAGTATGAAGAATAATAGTTTGTAAAATTGCGATTTACATATTGTTTGTTCTGGAAATGAATTATAGATATGAAGTGATACACTGCATAAATAATTACCTACATAAATGTTTGTTATTCAGGGAAGGATTTAAATGAATTTATTAAAAATTGTGAAATTTTGCAAAGATCGTGATGGGTTGCCCGAGAAGCTGGCAGAGTTGGGACTGGTTCCACGCGCAGGCAAATACGACTGTCCAACATGTGGTGGGAAGATGGTTCTAATCAAGGATGAATCATGGGTGGATGGATGGATATGGATGTGCCGGGCGCGTGTGTCGGTCAGGAAACAGAAGGCGCGGCCTTGCGGAGTGCGAGTGGGCTTGCGCAAGCACACGTTTTTTGAGAATTCGAAGTTACCGATTTGGAAAGTTCTTGGATTCGTCAATTTCTGGGTCGGAGGTGCAACTTTGCGATTTACTGGCGAACAGCTCGAGATGGCCCAAGAAAGTCTGGTCAACTGGTCATCTTACTGCCGGGAGGTCGTATTTGATGCATTCTTCAAGAACCAAGAAAAACTCGGTGGCCCTAAAAAGGTCGTTGAGATCAACGAATCCAAATTCGGTAAGCGAAAATATCATAGGGGGCATTCTGTGGAGGGCCAATGGGTCTTCGGCGGCTATGAACGTGGCTCCGGTCGCGTGTTTATGGTAGCCGTCGAGGGCCGGGGGTCTGACACACTGCTACCCATAATCCGAGAGTGGATTAACCCGGGTACAACGATTCTTTCTGACTTTTGGAAGGCATATGACTGCTTGGGAGACCATGGCTACATTCACATGAAAGTAAATCATTCTCTGAATTTTAAAGATCCTGACACACAGACACATACTAACGCCATTGAGTCCTCCTGGCGAGCAGCCAAGTCTAGTTTTGCATCGTCAGGGAGAATCAAAGCACACGTACCCGGTAATCTAGCTCGGTACATGTTCCAAAAGCGATGCAAGGAAATGCAACTTGATCGTACAGTTGAGTTTCTGCGGATGGCTGGGCAGCTGTACAATCCGTGTAAGCCCAGTGCACCACGATTGGACGAGGACAGGGACAGCCGCAAGGAATTGGAGGACAGTGACAGCCACGACGAATTGGAGTTTTAGTATAGTAAGTTGTGTTGAAAACATATTTTCTGATCATTCAGTTCAGCTTAAGACGGGCTTAGGCTTAGGCTTAGTTATGTGCCTTCACATTGGTGCCAGGGGATGATGTAAGCCTGAGTCAGGTGGGGCAAAAATTGCGGAGCGAGCAAAGCAAGCGAAGCAATTTTTGCCCCATCTTTGGCTTAGGCTTAGATCATCCCCTGACACCAATCTGAAGCCTCAAACAGCGCTTTTTAGGCTTCTAATCATCAGGAGCAGCACTATGAATCCAAGACATGCCCTGAACCAAGTTTGCAATATGCAAATCAGCCTAATTTGCATACTATGCAAATCAGGCTAATTTGCATATCAAAACTTGGTTTCCGCGGCCAGTTTAGGGTTTCTAGTGATGCTCGCAATGATTAGAAACCCGAAAAACGGCTGTTTTGTAAGAAATTGAAAAATCAGTAATTACGAATATTTTCCGAAACCCAAAATTGGCCACGGAAACCAGGTTTAGCCTGATTTGCATAGTATGCAAATTAGGCTAATTTGCATATTGCAAACTTGTTTCAGGGCATGTCTTGGGTTCATAGTGCTGCTCCTGATGATTAGAAGCCCAAAAAGCGCTGTTTGAGGCTTCAGATTGGTGTCAGGGGACGATCTAAGCCTAAGCCAAAGATGGGGCAAAAATTGCTTCGCTCGCTTCACTCGCTCCGCAATTTTCGCCCCATCTGACTCAGGCTTACATCATCCCCTAGCACCAATTTGAAGGCACATAACTAAGCCTAAGCTTCAGCCAGTGCTAAGCTCAACTTGATGATTAAGAAATCATGTTTTTTACACCACTCACTATTCTAATCCTCCAGTTTGTCGGGCCTTTGTCACAATTATCAATTAGCGTAGTGCGATTGGAGCCTCAAGTTGAGTGAAATCAGTAGTAGTATAGATTTTCGGGCGCGGATAAAAAAACCGGAACGTTCTAGCTGCTAATCTGTTGAAAATATGATATAGTTAAGGGGCAGCAGAATTCGTGGTATTAGCCGAAATTGACGAATCCAAGGACTTTCTATATGGCTATACTCGAATTCTCAAAGAATGCTTGCTGGCAAAAGCACACTCAAACTCGTCCTGGCCATCGGTGCCTTCCGCTTCTTCACTGATACATGTGCCCACCGCATAGCGATTCCTTCCATATTCACCCGTCAGTACGTACATTGTATAAACTTTAACAATGCGCGCGGGAGCATTGCATCTTCCTTTTATAGGTCATTTTTCCAGTCATGCTAGAAAATTTAGCGCGAATCAATTTGATTCGCTGTTGACGGATTTTGCAGAGGTCTAAAAAAACAAAGTTTTGTGCTTTTTCCTACCAATCGCACATCAGTCTCTTAAATGTTGGTCCAATCCCATCGTCGCCTGTAGTGAATATAGAAATTAGTTCGATTTCTGTGATACAGTAATCTTTGTGATTAGATAATTTTCATAAAGGAAGGTACTTGATCAAATGCGTTAAGGCTTTACTAAGATCAGTAACAAGACCAAACTTGTGTTCAACAGATTTTTACTAATACCATATTCTATCGTTTCTATAACTATGTTCACTCCCTAATGTTTATGTCCCTCCTACATCCGTACCAATCATTTCGGATCATGGAATTGTCTGTTTCATTGAACTTTGAACGTCCCTTATTTATCCGGACAAACCTATTGGGGGTTGAAAATAACCTCCCTCATAATTTTATGTAAATGTCCTTTAAACTAATGCGGTATACGTGATATTCTACAGTATAATGAGTTACAAGGAGTCAAACACATCCGCCTAATGGTGTTATCAATTACCTACTTCATGTTTATTTGTAAATGTCCTTTAAACTTATGCTATTTACTTTCTATTCTACAGTATAATGAGTTACAAGCAGTAAAACACATCCGCATGTCTGTTTTTATTCCATATAGTCTGTTTCATTGTACTTTGAACGTCCCACATTTACCCGCACACACCTAATGGGGGTATAAATTACATGGTGTTATCAATTACCTACTTCATGATTTTATGTAAATGTCCTTTAAACTTATGCTATTTACTTTATATTCTACAGTATAATGAGTTACAGGCAGTAAAACAAATCCGCATGTCTGTTTTTTATTCCATATAGTCTGTTTCATTGTACTTTGAACATCCCACATTTCCCCGTACCCACCTCATGGGGGTAAAAATTACGCTACTTCCTGGTCCTTTACACTAATTCGGTAAACATGATATGTTACAGTATAATGAGTTATGAGGAGTCAAACACATCCGCATGTCTCTTTATTATTCCAAATAAACTTATCACATGACTAATCGGTTCAGAATCGCTTCACTCTTTCTTCTGTCATATTTTCATCAGCTTTGCAGCTTGAACGTTCCGGTTTTCTTTCCGCGGCTGCCACTCGGCTGGTCTTTGTTTGTTCTAACACTCCTATGCTTCTCCTATCGCGGTTCGCTGGTTCCGAAACTTATTTTTCTCGAATGATACCCGTGTTTTTTCCCTGACGTTGCAATAAATGCTTCTTGTTTGTTTTTGTTTGTTAACATTTCACCACACAGTAAGGAATAATTTATTTTAATTTGAAGCAAGCATTTCACGGTTTTAACATTCAATCAATTTCGATTGTTTGTCCACTAGTGATCGACCGGGGCGACTTTTTTGGCCGGGGCCGGGGCTGGCCGGGGTCAGACAAGGAAAATATTATTGCATGACACATACATGGGGTGGGCATAGGAAAAGAAATAATGAGCGACTGCTCCATTCAGTAGTAAATGGCAAGCGCAAAGTTGGGTGCGCCTTTTCATATCAAGTTTTATTACTATTTATGTCACAAGAAACAAATTTAGTCCAGTGTTTCATTGTCTGAATCATCAATAAAGTCTATGTTGCAACTATTAGCACACTCTATATCATTTGAATCTTTGCTACTGCTACTGCTGCTGTAGCGATTGGATGCAATAGGTATTGGATGTAATAAATGAGACATCACACATTCCCACAAGGGAGGAGGGGTATTACCCCCTCAGGGTCCAAGACACAAGTCACTGTCAGACGATTTTTGGTGAAAACCTTTTGAATTTTCTGAACTTAATTTTTTAGTATGGCAAAAATGTACCTAACTATTAGAATTTCACGAAGTGATACATTATTTTAGAATGTGAGCTAGAGTAAATAGATAAACTATCACAATGAAACATGCATGTAATCGCTTCAAATTTTATGAGGGTCCCTCGGTATACATGTAACGCCTAAAAATCTAGGATAGGGGTCCCTCGCCATTTTTAGGAGGGGGTTAGCGACTAGATCAAAAATGGTAAAAACATAAAAATAGCCAGAAAAGCGCAGGTTTTCGCCAAAAAATGGGGGAGGGTGGTCAAATATTCTCTGACTTTCAAGGAAGTTCGAGGCTTCAAAGCGTGGATGGGGGATGGCCCAAACCCCCTGTCAATGTATATTTCTCGGCCATTTTCAGGGGAAGGGGTACGCGGCTCCATTTTTGCAGCCACTTACCCCCTGAAAATCTTTAAAATGGTAGAATTTGCAATAAGGAATTCTGAAACCTTTTTACAGTTTTTGTTCTTCAAAATCTTTGTACATGTACAAAGATTTCTGAAACGTCTTTGTACATCAGCAAAAATCTTCACCAAATACAAAAAGACCGTGCTTCTAAATGTGATTATTCGGCCTGAATTTTGTTGATAATATTAGTTTGGCGCGAAGTGCCGAAATTTTTATGAGCATTTGATGGAATTCACACATAAAACTCGACTGAGAAAGCTAAAACAACTTGTACTACAAAATCAGATATATTACAAAAATTGTAATATGCGAATTAAATCTTGTAATAAGCAACACTGCGCTTAGAATGGAAACATGGAAAATTTTCAAATATTCAGAAACCCAAAAATTAGCCAAATACACTACTAAAGGTCGAAAAACTATGTTCTACCACACTGAAATCGTTACAGTACCATATTAAAGTATACAAAAATTTGCATGTACAAAACAGTGTTTTTTTGTATTCGCCAAAGATTTTTCCCGATGTACAAAGACTTTTCAGGACTATCTTTGTACATGTACAAAGATTTTTGGGAAGATAAAAACTGTAAAAGGGTGTGAAATTCAAAAAATTTTCGGCGCTTTGCTCTGTATGAAAATTGTCTATCCTATATATCTTTAAAATGGCAAAATTTGTATTTAGAATGGAAAAATGTCAAATTTTTAGGCGCTTCACGCCGTTTTGAGACAATTTTAGTAATTTTTGGCGTTAGAAACCCATAAATTAGCTAAAATTTACAATCAAAAGTCAAAGGACTCTGTTTTACCACACTAAAATCGCTACTGCACCATATTATAGTAACTAAAAATTTGTGTGTACCAAATGTACAAAGACTTTTGGGGACCATCTTTGTACATGCACAAACGGACCGGTTACAAAAAAAACACTGGTACAAAATGTACAAAGACTTTTGGGTACCATCTTTGTTCATGTATATACAAAGGTACATTGTACAAAAAAACACTGTCACATACTGATAGTATGCGAAAATGTGTATGTTTAAAAATATATTTATATAATATAGCTACAAAAATTTGTTAGCTCATACAAAGACCTTTTTGGAGATCTTTGTACAAGCACAAGAAGTTCGTACAACAAAATATAGTCGGCTAATAATAGTCCACCACTTAATTTTCTGGTCCTCCAATTTAGGATTTCACCCCTCCCTCAACTCTGGACCTTAGGAAACTATTTGAGACATATTTAGTTTATCGGATCGGACGCAATTCTGCAGCGTAGTTTACATTCGCCTATAATTAACCTCCGTCCTAATAATTATTACGCAAGAAACGCGTTTGAAAGCCCGCGGTTCCCATTCAATTAATTGTAAAAGTGTTTTTTGTAAAAATAGTTTGTTGAAAATGTACAATTTCCAACTAGGAATAGAACGTATTTGTCAAGTCTAAATCTTTTAGCCATAGCTATGAATGAATGACTTAAAAGTAGCATTTAGTTTAAATAAGTCAAGTGGATGAATCGAAAACATGCAGATTTTCCTGAACATTTATTCAGTAAAAGCTCATTTATACACACTAGCAAAGTTATAACAAGTCTAAGTAAGTATACATATGGTCTGATCAGTACAGTTCTCAAAATTAATACTTGCTCATTGATAAATAAGTGCCAGTATCACACAGCCTGTACAAAATACGAATTACACTAAATTTTTCCCCAGCCCCGGCCATTTTTTGACCTTGCCCCGGCCGGGGCCGGGGATGCTCAAGAATGGCCAGGGATTGCCGGGGCCTGGGCCCCGGTCGATCACTACTGTCCACTGCTTTTTGCACAAGGAGAATACTCGTTACATAGCCGCGTTTGATGTAGGAATCGGAAAAATTACACTAACTCGAGATTTTCAAATCATAAAATTTCTTGGTTTGAAACAAAGTGGACCATTTTTCATCAATCGGCAATTTATTAAATTCATTAGAAGAAGCTTCCAATAATAAGTTTAACTCATTTGTTTCATCAAATAATGAATCTTTCATGGCAATATCTGGCAATAAATATTCAGCCGACTTTCGAACTTCATCATATTTAATATTAGCTTTTAACATCAACCAATTGGTTGAACAAGGATAATGATCTAAGCAGAACCAGTTATCAATATAATTAATCGCCGTTGTATAAGAGTCGATGAATTATTTTTTAAGTTGATTGGCCAAATCCTAATCATCTAAATGGCAGTAATTATTTGCAGTCAACTGTAGGTAATATAGCATACAATGTAAAATTATATCCTGTCATATAACACACAATGTAAAATTATATGCAGTCAAAAACCAGCAGCCTGGACTGCAGGTAATTTAGCTTACAATGTGATATTATTTGCATTTAAACTGAATGCATATCAATATGGGAAGCTGGCGCTTCGCTCGCATTTCAACCTGTAGTAGATGGTTTTAGAAGGTACTCTTCTTTGAGATGGTCTGGCAGATATGCTTCTTCACTGAGGAATTTTTTGCGCTGCGTGGGTAGCAGAGCAGCTTCAATAAATGCCCAGTCACCCATTAGCACATTTTGATGGGCCAGCGCAAGCTCTGGTCCTGCAGCTGTTCTTGTCCTTATTTTTGGGAATTTTTTATTATAGTGGAAATAAAATGCTTCATCGAAATTGTCAACAATGACACCTAGAAAATTAGTTGCTTTGAGAGCAAGAAAAGGGCAAAAATGGCTAAAAATAAAGCACCTTTTTAGACACTCAATGCATAGGCATGCAACTATGTACTTTCCTGTAGGTACGTACATATTCTCGAAGCATTTTATTTCTACTACAGTAAAATAATTTCCCAGAATGAGGACAAGAACAGCAATAGCTACTCAATATTTATCAAGCAGGACCAGAGCTTACGCTGGCCGATCAAAAAGCGCTATTGGGTGACTGGGTTGCTATTGAAGCAGCTACCCATGCAGCGCAAAAATATTTCCTAGCAAGGAAGCAGATCTGCCAGACCATCTCAAAAAAGTTCCTTCTAAAACCATCTACTACAGGTTGAAATGCGAGCGAAGCGCCAGCTCCCATATCAATAAGCGTTCAGCTTGATTGCATATAATATCACATTGTGTGTTATATTACCTACAGTCTAGGCCGCTGGTGTTTGACTGCATATAATTTTACATTGTGTGCTATATTACATGCAGTCTTGACCGCTGGTTTTCGACTGCATATAATTTTAAATTGTGTGCTATATTACCTGCAGTCTAGTCCGCTGGTTTTTGACTGCATATAATTCCACATGGTGTGTTATATTCCCTGCAGTTGACTGCAAATAGTTACTGCCCATCTAAACCTAATAGTTTAGAAACTGTAATGACACCAGAACTTTTCATGCCACGATGTCGACCCATTAAAATAGCTTAAAATTTTAAATAATAGCATTTCAACGTCCAGTGATAATCTTTCACATGCTTTTTTCGCCGCATTAAAGCATATATACGCCAGACAACCAACAGCAATTAATTTAGAATTCAAGGTCTTTAATTTGGCGAAAACATTATTCTGCCCTTGTTGACTAGTACCGCCAAAATTCATATTAGCATTGTCTGCACTGAAGGCTAGTAATTTTGTCGGATTAAGATTATTATTTTGTAAACAACGTTTTAAATATTCGAATATAATGGCCGACGTTTCACCCGATAAATTAGCAAAATCTGAAAGTTTTACAGCCAAACCATTCACTGAAAAATATCTAATTATAATTGGAAAATTTTTCATTTCTTTGTGGTTGGAAGCATCGGTAGCAATAGAAAAATATCCATCTCCTAATTGGTTGAGTAGTTTTTCTCCTGAATTCGGCCCTAAAACGTTACAAATTATAGCCTGCGACTTTGTGTAGGATGACGAAAACTTTTTGGCTATTTCCGAATCCGTAAAAATTGTTGACAAAGTTCGTTAATACATTCATTACTTCGGAATTAAAGCGAATGAACGGCCGTGTGGTAGGCTAGAACTGCTTCAGCAGCTGACATTTTCATAGATACTGGCGTATTTTTACTAACAAAAAACTATCCTATTTCAGCTGTTGACTTCTTGGATTTTGAAATTTCATCATGAAGTTTAGTACCACAATTCCCGAAAATTGCTGGGGCGCCTGTATTTCCAATATCAATATCCGATGAACAATATGAACAGAATGCGAAAGAGTCTCCCTTTCTACTCTTTTTGATACCATCAAAATCTTTAGAATAGTCTTCTCGATGAAGATTCTTCCTCGTTGTGGCCATTTTAAGTAATTTAATTAGCCTGGAAATAAAAACAATTAAATTAAAAAAAATTATTGAATTGAACTTATACACTTTAGGTTGTATAAGGACTAAAAATGTAGTGTTTAAATCGCGCGCTTGGAACTAAATAGACTCTTCATTCTTGCGATTTTTGGCTAAAAAAGCAAAAGGGGAGTAAAGGAAAAAATCATTCTCATTATATATAGACAGGGGCGTAACCAGGATTCTAATTGGGGGAGTCCGAAATTTATGAAGTCCTATATCTCGAGAACCATTTGCAGATACGCGAAAACAATGGCATTTTTAAGCGTTTCTCGACGAGATCTATGCCATGGCCACGAAAGAAATATGAAAAAAGTTGAAAAATTTTTTTGCCCGATTTTAAACTTGGATATCAAAATATCAATCCTTTAACCTATCTGTATGACTAATTTCTCAATATCAAGTTAAAGCTTCACTCTTAAATATTTAAATATTTTCAACATTTCAAAATGTTTTTGCATTTAATTTAACGGTTTCGCAAAGAAACCTTATGCAGAAAATAATAAATCGGCGCGAAGCGCCGAAAACTTTTGAAATATTCGCCATTTTCAAGTCAAATCTGGGCTTCTAAGGTCAGAAATAAGATAAAAAATAAGAAATCCAGTGCGAAGCGCCGGAAAATTTTAAGTTTAGTCGCTCAAAAGTGTACTATGTAGAAACGCATTTTGGCTGTCCTTTTAGGAGACTTCGAGAATTTTAAATTTTATCCTTCGGGGAAACCTGGTATAGAATAAAAATATTTTTTTATTTCGAGGGGCGCCCCCTGCCCCCTGGCTGCTTATTCCCCTGTAAATAGATGACTGAAATGCCTAAAACGGCAGTTTTTCCACGATTTTTTGGGAAACGTTCTAAAAATCGCGAATTCTGGGGGTGGAAAACTTTTTTAGGCAGAGGGTTAAAAATGTATTGGGGTTGACGAAAACCCCATTGCAAACCTCCCCTAGGTCGTGTATAGGTTCATGTTTTTAGATCGGCCAAAATGATGGCCACTTCCTTGCCGTAGTACGTTAGCCCGCCGTCTTTGGCTTACAATTATCAGCCGACGAAAAATCGTTGCCAAAATTTGATCAATTTATTGACATGCCGCCGTCGTACGATTTTCGGGTCGGGTTTTTTCCGTCGTCGTCTGATTAAGCTTCTGGCTTTCGTCATTTTAGCCACTACGCTCTTGATCGTTTACGTTAGCGGCTTTGCCATGTTGCCCGACGATTCGATCGCTAGGACGAAATTGAAAAATAAATTCTTTCCCCCAAAAGCGAGGCCGCCCGCCGTGGGCGATGACGACGACGTCTTACCGAATTTGGGTTCGTTCAAAAATTCGAGCTTTTTAAGCCCCGGGCGTAATAAACCGGATTAGCCGGGCGATAGTTTAGTCGGGCAAATACCCAAACCGAAATCGGGCGAAGATTTTGTGAATAACCGAATGCAGTCGAAATTTGACCCCAACGATCCTATTTTCAAAGCAGAAAGAGTCAAAAATGTAAGCTGTTCTTTTTCTGACAGTTTGACTAGGGATTGTAAACAAATTAATTATATCCAAAATATTAAACTGATCACTCGAAATAAGTGAATAGGTTCAGGGGTGGATTTGTGGAGCGGTGGGGGGGGGCGGCCGCCCCCCCGCATTGGCCATAAATATTTGGCGAGATAAAGAATGGATATGCAATTTGCTATGATTTTTGGCCCTCAGTGATCATAATTTCTCGAATTTTTCCGGCGCTACACGTCAAATGATACATATTAATGACATTTACATATTTACATTCTTGGCGACCTGGAAGCACGGTTTTTTTTATTCGGCAAAGATTTTTCCCGATGTACAAAGACTTTTCGGGAAAGATTTTTGGGAAGTCAAAAATTGCAAAATAGTCTAAAATTCGCAAAAATTTTGGCGCTTTGCGCCGAAATGAGTGATTGTGTGTTCTATAAATCTTTATAATGGCAGAAATTGCATTTCTAAAGGAAAAATGTCAAATTTTCCGGCGCTTTGCGCCGTTTTAAGACGATTTTTAGTCATGTTTGCCCTTAGAGACCCAGAAATTCGTTAAAATACACTACCAAAGGTCGAAAAACTCTGTTTTATCACACTAAAATCGCTACTGTACCATATTATAGTCCACAAAAATTTGCGTGTACAAAATGTACAAAGACTTTTGGGGACCATCTTTGTACATGTACAAACGGACCTTGTACAAACAAAACACTGCTTTTAAGCCTTTTCCTAATCATGTAGGTTTCAAAACAATTTTAACAGCAAAAACGGCTATTTTTGCATAGTTTTCTTCTATTTTCAATTAAAAATTTCGATGTTTCACATCAAATGCTATAAATACAGGAAATCAGGCCATTAATCATGTTTCTAGACGTCTATCCGCCTTAATTTCACAAATTTTCCGGCGCTTCGCGCCAGATTCTTGTTTAAGTCAAAGGAATTTAATGATTTTTTCGCAAAAAATTGTCAAAAATTTTAAAATTTTAAGAAAAAATTATTGCGTCAAAAGTGATTTTATGTAAAAGTATACAATGTAAAACACCGATTTCGCGCATTAAGGGCAAATTTTCGGACCTCTTTTTGACTGTTTTTGGAAAAGTTGGGATACCGCTCCCCCTCCCCCTTAAAAAATCCTAGATCCGCCACTGAATAGGTTTGTTATTGAAAATTTAGGCTTCGGCTTGAAATTTTTCGCTGATGTGTGCTTGGGCGAGGCTGAAAATTTTAAGCGTCTTGGGTCCGAAAGTTCAACCGGGATATCGCCAAAAGACTAAATGGTAGGGGACTAAGCATTGGAATTCTGAGGAAGCGGGGAGTGAAATTTTAAAGTGCCTTTCAAACAGTGTTTTTTTTTGTACAAGGTCCGTTTGTACATGTACAAATATGGTCCCCAAAAGTCTTTGTACATTTTGTACATGCAAATTTTTGGTACCATAATATAGTACAGTAGCGATTTCAGAGCGGTAAAACAGGGTTTTCGATCTTTGGTAGTGTATTTTAGCTAATTTCTGGGTTTCTGACGCCAAAAATTACTAAAAATTATCTGAAAACGGCGCGAAGCGCCGAGAAAATGTTGACATTCTTCCATTCTAAATGCAAATTCTGCCATTTTAAAGATATATACGATAAATAATTTATCAGTTCGGCGCGGAGCGCCGAAAATTTCGGGAATTTTACACCTTTTTACAGTTTTTGTCTTCCTAAAAATCTTTGTACATTTTGTACACACAAATTTTTGGTACTATAATATGGTACAGCAGCGATTTTAGTGTGGTAAAAACAGAGTTCTTCGACTCTTCGTAGTGTTTTAGCTAATTTCTGGGTCTCTAAGGGCAAAAATCACTAAGAATCGTCTGAAAACGGCGCGAAGCGCTCGAAAAATTTGACATTTTTACTTTTGAAATGCAATTTCTGCCATTATAAAGATATATAGAACACACAATTACTCATTTCGGCGCGAAGCGCCGAAATTTTCTCGAATTTCAGACCTTTTTTGCAATTTTTGTCTTCCCAAAAATCTTTGTACATGTACAAAGACGGTCCCGAAAAGTCTTTGTACATCGTGAAAAATCTTTGCCGAGTACGAAAAAAAAACCGTGCTTTCAAAGACTCAAAAACGGTTTATACGTGTCAAAACATCCTTTTTATGTGTTTTTTGACGATGCTTTATCTTATTGAAAAATTTGGCCAGCTGTCAGCGATTCGAACGCTACTACGACTTGTTTACACCCTACCTTGATATTGTTTAAACGCCGAATGCGTCATTGGTTCGACCTTCGATTTGCTCCCTTTTTTGACTATTTCTTGAAGTTTTTGCATCTAGTAGACTGTGTAGCTACTCTGGGAGTTTAATGAACGTGCTAATCAATTTTTTGATGTCTTATACATACGTACCTATAGTCAAAATAGGATACCTTTATTCTCAGTAATGTGATAAAATGCAAAAGCTCTAGAGTTTAAGCAATTTCAAAGTAAGGTGTAAACAAATCGCAGTTGCGTGCGATGCGCTGGCAGCTGACCAAATTTTAATTGAAGCGGTTTAAACAAAGACTTGTCTATCTATCTCACAATGCAGCTGGTATTAAAATTCTAGGTTCATTATTACCCACAGTTATAATTTAACATCCAATGATCGACACTGCTTTTGTCTTTAAAAATGATGCGAAAAATACGCTTCGTAAGCCCATTATCGCCGGACGGCATACAACCTCATTTGAACCGGCATTGATTGGGGCTGGGCATACGTGTAAGAGCTCGAATATTCGGGTGGAGTCCCTCGAACCTTTCAATTTGTGGCCTAAAACGGCCAAAAAACACATAAGAACGGAAAAATTTGATTTTTTCCTATAAGTCGGAGGATGGTCAAAAGTTTTCTGGCTTTGGTGGATGGGGTGGGGGGCGGCCGACTTTAAGTATGGGATTCCCTAGCCCCCTGTTACATGTATGGGGTTGGGTCCGTATCAATGGGGAAAGCTGCTAGTATCGTTGGAAAATGTTTGCTAAATGCCATACAGATCGAAGAAAAATGATAATACACAAAAATGATCATAAAACCAACTATAACAACAACAACAAAGATTTATTGCAAAACGTACAAGACATGGTAACAATGAAGACTCAGCGTACGATACAAAGATATGATAAAACGACATATGACTAAAACGTCAGCAACGGGACACGCAGTTAGAAAAAGGAGGATGAAGTTAAGAAAATACACAAAAATGAACTAATCGATCATCTAACTATAAATGACTATGTTACCAATCGTACACGCACATAGGAGGTGAGGGGGTATTACCCCTAAAGGGTCAGCCGGATTACTGTCTGACGATTTTGAGCTGATGGAACGTTTTTTGCATCATTTTCGAGGTCAAGAGCAGTAAAAACGTCAAATTTTTACTGGCGCCTTTTTAGTACTTTTAACTCAAAAAGCGCCCAAAATTGATGAATTTTTGCATTTTTTCAGTGTTAAAAGTGATTTGATTCAGTCAAATGGACTGGAATTGCTTTTAAAATGCGATATTACCACGAAAAAACGTTTTGTAGGCTATTTTGACCATTTTGATCGTTAAAACAGCAAAAAACCGTGAACATTAAGTTTACTGTTTTGGATTTTCGGATTTCACCTCCTTCCAGCGAATCCTATCCTTGTGCACCTATGGAACCAATAATCACTGACCGATCAAACAACAATCAATCAGTCATCCAACCACTAATCAACCAATCAGTAAAGCAAACAGCTACTTTTGGAAAGAACAAACAACCAAAAGATTTGGACGACTGGTATCAACGGGACGACCGGCCTTTGTCCATATATGCCGGTCATTACCTGTCTGGCTGACCCTCCAGCAGTGAGCGATCCCCGGCATATTTCACTCTAGGGCCGTATTTAAGGGGGCAGGGGCGACGCCCCTCCGGTGGAAAAAAATTTTGAAAGGTAAGATAATGCACGGAAAGATTGAAAAAATCGCTTGTATTTGTCGTCCTATCTTCGAATTTTGGCGCTTATTTTCCCTAATTTTGGCTCAAGCATGGCCAAAAACGACAATTCTTATAGCGTTTTGAGTAAAGAAAAAGATTTGTTTGAAAAGTTCGAATTTTATGATCTTTATGGATAAAGAATGTCGAAAAACGTCGAAAAATGCGGTTTTATCGGGCTATCCTGACGAAGTTACCGAGATTCAGACCAATTTAGGTCGTGCCCGCCCCTAACCCCTTGGCCAAATCCTGGATACGGACCCGCCTCTCTATGTGCATGTGTGATCCTCGTATAGCCTGCCTTGATCACCTTTAGAAAAAAACATTTATAGTATACAAATTGATTATTTTGCTACGAAGAAGTAAAAATTTAAAAAAATTTTCTTTCAGCAAATGGTACATATATCGGCAATATTTATTTCAAAAGCAAGAGTCTTTGTTGATTTATAAAAAGTAGAGTTTAGAGCCCCAATAATTCTCAATATACTCAAATCACTTGAGTTCATATTTAGTTCTTCCATGCGATTTCTGCTTTTGAAATAAACACGTGTGGACCATACGTGGACAGCAAGAAAATTCTGGGGGGTGCAAGATTTTTTGAAGGTAAAAAAATGGCCTTAAAAATGGTGGTATGGCGACAAAAACACCATTTTTCGACGTTTCTCATCAAGCACTATCCATTGGCATCAAAAAATTGCGAAAAAACGGGAAAAATTTTCAAAAATTGAATTCTGGGGGGTTATTTTGATTTCTGGGGGGTATTTTGGTTTCTAAGGGTTGCATACCCCCCAAACCCCCACGCCCAGGTGTGGTGTGGACTCCATCATCAGCGATTGTAATGCAGTCGCTAATCCTTTATATAATAGTTAACATTTTTATCTAAATTACGGCTTTTCGTCAGCACTGCATTTAAATTGTGTTTAAGATGACTATCAAAGCGTGGGATAGTTATCAAAAGTATGCTTGGGGTTCCAACGAGTTGCGGCCTATTTCGAAAACTGGTCATTCGGCGATCTGTGTTCGGTCCTTCGGATTTAGGTACCTACCGTAATTGAATCATCTGTTTTTCACTACAGTATATTGCCAGGTTGCATATTCTTGTGCTAAAATTTATAACCTGCCTATCTATGTATTATTGATGTCCCGGTGCCACTTTTTACTGGTGCCAGCGCCGGTATACTCTGTACCGGCGCCGGTGCTAGATTATCATATTGTATAGTGTACTACGCTTCACCAAGAAAGGATAAATTTGCACTTTCTAGAACTAAAAGCGTAAAGAATATATAAAAAAATATTTAAAAGACTCGTTTTATTTGGTTAGTTCGTGAGCATTCAATTTTTTTCATTTCCCCTTTAAACAAATAGAAAATTGCAAAAAAATCGGAATTTAAGGCAAAATAAAATAAAAACAAAATAATAACAAAATAAAATATATACCGGTGCCGGTGCTTAGGCACCGGCGCCGATGCCGGTGCCCAGGAGATCACTACTATGTACACATCGTCATCGTATGATTCGGGAGACGCTCTAATATTTATGATCTACGTTCATTCTAACGTAATTTTTCTAGGACGTTCACTGTTTCTACTACAATTTTAATCTCACCTTGTCTGGCTCTATCTAGGATTCGGCCCTTTTTTATTTTTCCTGTCAAACATGGACCAAATTATATATGGATCAAAAAGATAAAAAGCTGACTTCCTCTTAATACGCGCTTTTCATATTGATCAAGGGGGTTAAAACCGCAAAAAAATTTCAATCTGCTTCTTTCGGTTAAAAAAATGGTGGATACGTGCAGACAGACCCGTATCCACGGGGGGTATTCTCTTTGAAATTTTGTTCCGAAGGCAAAAAATTGTAAAAAAAATAAAACATCCAAAAAATTGAAGAAAATGTAGTCAAAAAATGAGTAAATGTCGCGAAGCGCCGAAAATTTGACACTTTCGAGCAAAGGAATAGCTACAAACGCTTAAAACAACACTTTTTATACGAACTTTTTGGAATTTTCCGAAAATTGCGAATTTCGGGGGGTTAATTTTCTGGGGGAGGTGAAACCTCTAAGATTATGTATGAATAGGCGTCAAATTTCTTACGATGTTCTATCTTTCTAGAACTAAAAGCGTAGAAAATTTCGAAAAAAATATTGAAAAGACTCGACAAGTTGAAATAATATAATAATAAGCGAAATTTTAATATTTTCTATTCTGGAAGGGAGAAAAAATTTCTAGGGGGTATAAAACCTCCTTCAACCCTTTTAAGATCAGTTTCTGCCTTAATCACATTTTCCGTATCCCTTTATTGGTTAGAAGAGATGCAACGCACTATAAAGCATCAAGTGATTGTTTTCTTATTGTTTTTTGAATAAATTTTTGATATTTAAAAATTACGCACGTAATCTATCTAAAATTCATACATGTAAAAGGTGAAGGTTGGGCGGATCTTCGAACTCTAAGTTGGACGTTCCATATTTTTCTCTAAAAGTAAGAAAATTTGACTCCCCCATTTTTGGTAAAAATTTGCGTTTTTTGGCCTTTTTTGGCGATTTTGGCCGATTTTGTCAAAAAATTGAAGGTCATTAACCGCTCTCTTTTCCTGATGATGGTCGGGGCCCCTATCCAGAATTTTTGGTCGTTAAATGTACCTAAGCTAAGATTAGTCTTTCTACGAGCAGGTACTTTACACTTTACACAAACATTTATGACGAGTTATTTTTCAAAATTTTAAATTTTTAAAATTTAGTCCGTTTTCTCGCTTAATATTTTAAAAGTTTCTTATTCCGATCATTCATTCTTTTGTTTAATTAGTTAATAAATGGATTAATTATTTGACTAATTATATGATTGATTTATTAATTTTCTCATTTAATCCTTTTTAATTATATTTTTGTAAAATTTTTGTCTTCGGATTTAGGTGCTACTATTGTCGATGCCTTAGATACTCTATATATAATGAATTTATCGGATAGATTTATGGAAGGTCGGAAATGGGTCGAAATGTCTTTCGATTTTTCGCGCGTAGTAAGTAATTAATTATTTAATTTGATTAATTTAACTACTATTCAAAATATTTTCAATCATATAATTTATTTCAGTTGGGAATCTAGCTTTTACGTAAACTAATTTAATGTTTAAAACTAGAAATCTATAAATTTACTCCAATTTGTTCCTTACCTACCAAAAATATATCTTAATTTTCAATTAAGTAGTTGTTTTAGTGTAAAGTCAAAAGAACTTTCAATTCCATTTATTAACCAGGAATGTTCATTTTGCTATTTATGAATTTTCGCATAATTATTGATTTGAGAGGATTATTTTTTCTAGTCAGCAACACATTTTGAATCACTTATTTACTTATTAGCACATTTATTTATTCATTTATTAATTAACATCTTTATTTATTCATTAATTAATTAATTAATTTATTTTTTCTGCTTATTTGTTTATTTAATTATTTCTTATTCCAAAGTCGATTTCGTTAGATGAATGTCTTCGTACAGTTCTGTCAATGTCACTTTTATCAATGCGTGTATTGCTTCTGAATTTTTAATCGTTTGTTAATCTGGAATTTTAATTAAATTGTTTTATTTAATTAAAATTTTATTTATATTTTATTTTATTTATTTCTGTTTTTAATTATTTTTATTTATTTTTATTTTTTAATAAAAATTTGTCCTCTATCGTTTCAGAGCGGCGACGTGTCCGTTTTCGAAACCACTATTCGATTTGTTGGCGGATTTTTGGCATGCTTCGCGTTAACTGGCGATGAAGTAATGCATAAACGCGTCATTTTACCCAAAACTTTAGCGCATATCACTTAAAAATAAAATTATTCAAAAACTAAAAGCCGCTTAAAAATTACGTACATTATTTTACAGTATTAATACTTTACATAATTCGTCCACTTAACGGCAATCTGCAGTCATTAAATTGAGCAGTGCTGAAAAAATCGATTTTAAACCGTTTTATCCTTGTTATATTTGCGTAATAATACATACATTTTAAATGATTTTAATGGTTTTCTCGTATTTTAGATTAGTGCAATTGCCTCATTTATTGCTCTTTTTTGCTCTGTTTTTTACACTTTTCTATTTTTCAATATTTTTCTCAATTTTTTGAAGTTTTAAGGCACTAATTTTTCTTATTTTTGCTATTTTTCCATGGCGACGCCTGCTTTTCATTAATCAATTTATATATTTTTTTATTTACTTGCTTATTCACTTATCATAGGTTGGCGCGATAGCGCTACCTATAATATACTTCACCACCTTTTTCTCATTTTTATCACAGCGCGCGAATTTTACGCGGGCCCTCCTACAGCAACACCGAGAAACTTCTGTATTGTTCGGTTTTTTAAAGATAGATAATGAGAAAATCCGGATGTAAACTTTTTTCTTTTCTATTTACACTCAATAGCTACCGTGTTATGAGCGTATAACTTATAACACAGTTTTTTTTAATTTTGATCTGTCACACGACTGTTCTAACTCAGTTTTGCATTCTGTTTCGTCTTGTTTTCTAAAATGCAGACAATTGCATAAGCTCGACGGCACTTTTTTATTTTTTTTAAACTGGCTTATTTCTAGAGTGGTGGTGTAAAGAGTTTGCAAAGAATCTGAGGGTGAAAAACACATTCTTGCCTCTTTTTTGTCTGCCAACAACTCCGGTGAGTCCCAATAATTTTTTTCTGATAAAAATCTAGTACGGCGGCTTTACTTTCAGCTTACCAGCAAAATTTTGTGCACTCGATACCGAGTTAGATATGGGAGTTCAAAGTTTACACTCTTGTGAGCGATGTAAAAAAGGGAGGTTTTGTCTAAGATTTCTCCGCCAACTTTTCCGGGTATAAGTCGGGACAAGTTGAATAACATGAGAATAATGCACCTTCCAAGGTCTACACGTCGCAGCAAACCGTATTTAAAAAAATGCAGTATTGAGTTATTTATGGGGTGTAAAGGTCGAAATCAGGGATGTCACATTTGGCGAAAAAAAAACAAGTTTTCTTCCTTCTTTGATTGATAAATACCTCGAATATTTTGCGGAACAGAATTTTTTCACTCACAAACAATGCGATTCAAAGGCTACAAACTAGCCTTAGTCGAATTTTTAACACTCAATGAGGAGTTATGTTTAGATTTTTAAGGTTTACAATGTGGTATATTGTGAAAAGAAATACGTTTTTGTCCCTTTTTTGTTCGCCACTTTCTTTGTTTATGAGTCGGGATAAGTCGAATAGAATCAAAATGAAGTGCTCTCTAAGATTGTGTTTATTTTACATCAATATTTTGCTTTTTCGGGAGGTGTAAACTTAAAAATCTGGGTTGTTAAACGTGTTTCTGTTTTTTTTTCATGATGGCATGTCTAAAACTGTACCATGGGTAAAGCGTCATACGTCAATTGGGCGCGTTTGTTTACACTTTCAGACCATTGTGGACGGCTAATTCATTAATATTGATCATAATATCAGGGGAATGTAAAATTACGAATCCGGCTCAAATCTTCTTTACACTCGGGGTTTTGCTAAGTTTACACTGAAAATGATTTTTAGATATAGGGCGTTGCGCAAGCTTAATCCTTTTTCAAAATGTTCTATGTAACGTCAGAAGTACTGTCACTCTCGGTAATGGTTACTATACTAATTGGCTTAGTTGTGTATAGATCAATATTCCTCTTAACCAACTTACAGGATTGACTGTAGATTCGCTATTGTCACCAGCTCGGACTGAGCTGTCTTGTGGGTCGTGCACATACCTGGGCGTGGGGGGGCTAAGGTAATTAAGGCAATCCCCAGAAATAAAAATGCCCCCACCTTCTCAGAAACCAAAATACCACCCCCAATTCAATTTTTGAAAATTTTTTCTGTTTTTCGCGATTTTTTGATGCCAATGGATAGTGCTCGATGAGAAACGTTGAAAAATGGTCTTTTTCCGCCATACCACAATTTTTAAGGCCTTTTTTTGACCTGTGAGAAAATCTTGCACCCCCCCCCCAGAACTTTGGTGCCGCCCGGTCGTACAGCTGTATATATTGTTGGCGAGCACATGCATACAAAACCGGTCCTGCTATGTTTGAACTCGTAATAGCATTTATCAGCGCTGACTCCCCACACAGTAGTGTTACCTAACTTAGCGAAGATCGGTTCCCTTCAGATGTTACGTCTCCTCTTTATATGCATTCAATTCCTGTTGTTAAAACATGCACATCTGCTTTGAATAGATTACTGTAGTAACGTAGCGTGTCGTGTTATGCCTGACATTACGAATCGGACTGTTAGTTTTTCTCGACTCTCAGTAGTTGTTTAAAGTTTACACTATTTGATTTATTACAATGCGTAGACTTCACACTACAACTTTATTTTACTTCCAGAGCGTTGCAAAACGTAATTTTTTTCAAAATATGTTCCGTTAGTTCAGGATTACGAATCTGACTGTATTTCTTATTACACCCAGTAGTTGTATGCAGTTTACACTGAAAATTAACTTCAGAGTTAGAGCGTTGCAGGTGCTTTATTTTTTCAAAATATTTTATGTAACGTAAGGATTACAAATCTGAGTGTCGGTGTTCTTTATACCCAGTAGTTGCATAAGGTTTACGCTGAGAACATTTGATCTGTTCGAATAAGATAAGGTTGTCTTGTTTAAAAAGATAATGCTGATTTTCAGAGCAATATTTTTTCCGCGTTCTTGGACTGTTGTCATTATGGTGGCATGTTACCGTATGTGATTTCTGACTGATTTACTCAGATCATGCTAATTAAAGGTAGGGTACTAGCCATACATGATCTTGGTGGCAGTGAAGATTTAACCCCTTCCTAGAAAATTTTCACCTCCCACAAAAATGTTTTAATCCCCCCAGAATTGGCGATTTTTTGAAGTGTCCAAAAATTTTCTAGAAATTTGTAGAAAAGATGCTGTTCTAAGCGTTTTTGGCCATCTTATTCACTCAAAAGTGCCAAATTTACGGCGCTTCGCGCCATTATACTCATGTTTTCACTATATTTTGTTCAATTTGTTCCAACTTTTTTTGATTTTCTTTGAAATTGTCTCATGTTTTTATGCTCTAGAAAGATAGAGAGAGAATAGTCAGAAACGCTGAAAAACGATGCTTTTAATGCGCTACCTACCATTTTTGGACCCAAAAAAGGCACTTTATAATTTCACCCCTCCCCTTAGAATTTTGTGCTGTGCATGTGTATGGTACTAGCAGAGAAAAATGTTCCAATGGAACAAAAAGGACAAATATACTTGGAATTGCGCATCATTCAGGACATAAAAGAAGAATACTAGCGAAAGCTACCTTTGGATGCATGCAGCGAACGACCGAAGCTCAAAATTTTGCTTCGGCCGAAGCCGAAGCTTCGGCCAGCTCTTGCTTCGGCTTCGGCCGAAGCTTCGGCCGAAGGCCGAAGCCGAAGGCCGAATCTGTATAAATTCTCCAGTCTAATTCTGATTAGTATGAAGAATGAATTGCGAATTGAGTTATAAATATGAAAGTTAAGCTTGATTATGTTCCAGGAGTAATACAAAAGAGAATGGTACACAACATTGTTTTGTACTCGGCAAAGATTTTTCCCATTGTACAAAGATTTATTGGGACTGTCTCTGTGACATTTACAAAGATTTTTGGGAAGACAAAAATTGCAAAAAAGGTGTGAAATTCGCAAACATTTTAGGCGCTACGCGCCGAAATCAAGTAATTGTGTGTTTTACATATGTTTATAATGACAGAAATTGCATTTCAAAAGTAAATATGTCTCATTTTTCGGCGCTTCGCGCGTTTTAAGACGATCCTTAATGATTTTTGCCCTTAGAGACCCATAAATTAGCTAAAATACACTACCAGAAGTCAAACAACTCTGTTTTTACCACACTAAAATCGCCACTGTACTATATTCTAGTACCAAAAAAATTGTGTATACAAAATTTACAACAATTTTCGGGCAAACAAAAACTATAAAAACGTGTACAGTTCCCGAAAATTTTCGGTGTTCGCGCCGAAATGAGTGATTTTTTTGTCCTATATATCTTTAAAATGGCAGAATGTGCATTCAGAATGGAAAAATGTCAAAATTTTTCGGCGCTTTGCGCCGTTTTGAGACAA
The DNA here is from genome assembly GCA_036768485.1 of Mermis nigrescens. Taxonomy (NCBI): domain Eukaryota; kingdom Metazoa; phylum Nematoda; class Enoplea; order Mermithida; family Mermithidae; genus Mermis; species Mermis nigrescens. The sequence continues at coordinate 282,504 of JAVLUZ010000211.1, read as the reverse complement.
TTTTCAGTAAGTTCTGGCGTCAGAAAAAACTTAGAAATTAGCTAAAACCCACTACCAAAGAATGAAAGCCCTGTTTAACCACACTAAAATCGCCACTGTACTATAATATAGTACACGAAAATTTGCGTGTACAAAATGTACAAAGACTTTTGGGGACCATCTTTGTACATGTACAAACTAGGGATGTACCGGGGCCGCCTTTTCGACCGGGGCCTGGGCCCGGCGCTGGGGCCGGTACAAGAGACTGGGACCAACCGGGGCCAACTATCTTTGCTATGTCCAGGATATACCATGTATACATATGTATTTGGCAAAATGTGACTTGTGCAAAATAGCGTCTGGGCAAGTCTATGGCATCCGTTCCACATGTATTTTCGAGTTCAATTAATCGTCATAGCTTATATAGGCCAAAAATTTTTCCTACCATTTATAAAATTTGGCCCAATTCACGTTACTTCATCATTATCAGCCGAATTACTCATGTTTTAGATCAGACGAGTTGAAAATAGCTTAAACAAGGATAGATATTTCGAGTGCATAGTTTATTATGTTGACAGCCAATCCAACACAAAAAACATCTTTTGGAATCTCATCCGCAGGTATGTAGCTGGCCGTCCTCTTTTGGGGTGACCAACACCAATTTAGGAGGGACTAAGCCCAAACAGGCCAAAAATAGCACAAAATAACGTTTAAAAGTCCTATTTTTCCGATTTTTCTGAATTTTATGGGGTCCGGCCGGACCCCCCATTCCCCCCAGAGCTACGTGCCTGTTCATCTGGCAAACAAACCTACAGGAATGCCACAAAGTGTTAAACGTATGCTTTTTCTCATGCAGAAGAAAAAGTCGGAACAGAATTGGATCCGATGGGCTTTTTGCGGACAAAATTGGAAACTTACCCGGCCCTGGCATATATAACTGGCAAGGAAATATTTGAGCCCCCGCCCATATGTACCCCGAGTGAACGCTTGTTCAGTACAAACGGCAATATTTGCTCGGATTCCCGTTCTCGTTTGCTGCATGAGCGATTAGAAACGCTAGTGTATTTGGCGAAAAACTTGTAGATTATCGCATTTGACTATTAAATTGCTGCAGCTATAAACGTGAATAAGCTGAATTTATGAAACAAAATTTGTGACCAATCTTTTGTTATACATGAATGATATGCACAGGCGATTATGCACGATTTTTCCTCAAAATATCGCCAAAATCCGAACAAAAAACGTTGAGATAATTCTAAATAATAGGCTGAAAGTTGCGTATTTTGGCACCGGGGCCGGGGCCTGGCCCCGGTACATCCCTAGTACAAACGGACATTGTTAAAATAACACTGGTACACACTAGACACACGATATACAACAAGTACAAAGATGGCGTTAGAATATTGAGTAAACAAAGGCATGCCTTCAGATGTGAGACATGTGGGAGTAAAAGTGTGGCTTTTCCCTCAAGTGTTTCATCATTTTCGCGATCGCTAGTGATTCATTCATAGTCGAACTTTTTAAGAATGGAAATAGATGCGGAGCAGATACAGTGCTTAGATGAGTCAGCTTTTTGTTATTAGTACATGGTTGCTTGCTGTTTATATAGTCAAAGTTACTATTGTGAGCCAGAGCCCTGCGCGGGGCGGGTCGGCCCGCCCGCCCCGCAGGCCCGCGCGGCCCGCGCGGACCTGATCCTTGCCCGCCCCCGCAGGGCGGGTCACACGGCTGGCGGGGCGGGGCGGGCATTTATTTTCAAAAAATTTTGGCGGGGCGGGGCGGGCCTTTCTTTTTTTAAATTTTTGTTGTGCAAAAGGATATGTGCGCGAAATTGATTTCCATGCACAAGGTTTCGCGAAATAGACTATAGTTCTAAGTAATGCTCTGCTGCTCATCCTTTGAATAAATACTTAATGAAATAGAACACATGGGGGCTGTTAAAATAATACAAATTGAAATAATCCAGCTTTACCATGCAAAAGCTTACATATATATACAGTGTTTCAAAAAAACGGAACCCATATTTGACCTTGTAACTTCCCAACGGCTCGCTCAATTTTAATGCAAACTGTTTTAAACGATAGACGAAAGCCTTCGTAAGAAACTTGCTAAGTTTCGTATCCGTAGCTTGCTCTGTTCTTGTGCAACACGCAATTGTGTAAAAGTCGTTTTTTCATTAAATACAATGCGTGTTTAGAAATAACGCATGTACTTGCAACGTTGTAGCTTTTAATCGAGTAAACATTTTAGAATATGGTCTGCTCTATTCAAAAGCCTGTTTGTCTGGCTGTTAGCCTGTAAATTTTCATACTATTTCGCTTCTTGGTTCGAGAGTTATTGAGCTTTCGCCAAATGTCATTCCTTAGGTCATTCACAAGCGCAAGCAACTTGCTGCTTATTTTGTCATTGCTGGCTCAATCGCCGAGGGAGTGACCTTAGGCAAAAGCTCAATAGCTCTTGAACCGACAAACAAAATAAAACTAAAATTTAGAGGCAACTAGCTAGATAAATGTGCTTCTGATCGAAGCAAACCGTATTCCAAAATGTTCACTCGATCTAAAGCTACAACGTCGCAAACACATATTCATTTCTTACGACACATTGTATTTAATGAAAAAAACGACTTTTACCCAAATGCGCGTTGTACAAGAACAAATGAAGCTGCGAAAACGAAACTCTGCAAGATCATCATAAAAGGTTTTTATCTATTGATTAAAGCGAGTTGCATTCGAATTGAGCGATTCGTTTCGAAGTTACAAGGTCTGATATGGGTTTCGTTTTTTTAAACACCCTGTATATGTAGGTAGGCAGGTACCTACATACACACGTGGGCGTGGGGGGTTTGGGGGGAATGCACCCCCAGAAGTTGAAATACCCCCCCCCCCAGAAATCAAAATAGCCCCCAGAAAATTTTTTTTTGCCTTTTCAGCAATTGTTTGATGACATTGGATAGTGCTTGATGAGAAACGTCGAAAAATGGTGTTTTTTTGCCATACGACCACTTTTAAGACCATTTTTTGACCTTTAAAAATTTTTCACCCCCCCCCAGAATTTCGGTGCTGCCCACCTATGCCTATATATATGTAGGTACACACTACGTCCTTACATAAGGTAGACTATCACCTATAGGATTTGAGTAATGGCGAGCATTGGGATCTGGGTTGTCCCCTGGGATCCAGCAGACCCCCAAAATTATTGAAGATTTTGTATCACTCATTGTCCGGTTCTTTATCTTCTTGCATTCTGGCTCCTTTTCGACCAGAAATGGATACATAGAGTAATTTAAAAAATTTTGCGGGGCGGGGCGGGGCGGGCCTAATTTTTGTAACATTACTGGCGGGGCGGGGCGGGTCTAAGGAGCTGCGGGGCGGGGCGGGGCGGGCTTTATTTCTTTCTTGGCGGGGCGGGGCGGGTCTAAAAATTTCGGCCCGCGCAGGGGTCGAGCATATTTTTAACAAAATTTAAGGTGACTAGAAGATAAATTGAGCTGAATGGCGTCGTCTGGGGTTAGTTATATTGCACATTGTCTAAATTTTAATGCGAATAAAAAATTGCCCTTAAAAAGAAAGCTTCCGGCCTTCGGCTTTTTTTCCTTTTGCTTCGGCCGAAGGCCGAAGCAATAAAACACACCCACCTTCGGCCGAAGCTTCGGCCGAAGCCGAAGCTTCGGTCGTTCCCTGGATGCATGTGAAAGTTGTAAGAATCTACTGAAAATTAGATTTCCGCTGAAAAACGTATAAAAAATCTAAGATATCCTGTGGCTTCTGAAAAAGGCGTGCCTTCACAAAATATTTTTCACTGGCTTAGAAAAAGAGACTATATATGAGCAAGCTTTTATGTGTTTTAATAGCCGATTTATTTTCTTATCAATATCAAATTCTCTTTCTATATATAAGCAATATTTAATAAATCGTCAATGGCTTCATAAATGAATTATGACAAGCACACCATCATGTTAATTGCTGCCCCATAGCAGTGCCTGCGGTGTTAGCGTAATAATGCACATTATGTCGTTTTTCGATTAGTGATCGCTTCTTTTATAGGAATAAACTGTTTATGTTATTTGTTCTTTATGTCAGAAGTACAAATTCTTTTGCAAGGCGCAGAATATACTTCGATTTTTTGCGTTTTATAGCGGAAAACTAATTTTCAGTAGATTATTACAACTTTCTTATGCATACATAGGTAACTTACTTTTCCCTAGTTCCCTCCTTTTATGTCCTTAATGATGCGCAATTCCAAGTATATTCGTCCTCTTTGTTCCATCGGAGCATTTTTCTTTGCTATTGTATTTATATTTACATATTTATTTATGTATTTATTTATTTTTCGTTGATTAGTTGATTTACTAATTAAATAATTCATTAAGTTATCAATTTGTTTATTTTTATTACATAATTTATTTATTTATTTATTCATTAAGGTGCGAAACTGAACGATTAATGCTGATCAAAAACTTTAAAGCGGATTACATTATTCAGCATACATTCTTGCATCCGTTCTGCACGCTCCAAAATATAGTTTACTACTAGCTGACATAGATAAATTTTTCTACATGTATAAAATGATTATCATTGTTTAAAAGTTTATTTTAAACTTTAAACTATGTCTCGAATACTTTTTTAAGACATTATCCATTTTATTTTAAAATGAACTCGAATTTTATGCAAAAGTGCGAAGTCTTATAATAGAACATTTTTTATCCCTACCGCATTATTATATCTTTTTTCCGCTTCTGCCAAAAAATAATCGATTACAATTGCGAAATTCTGCGTAGTTTAAAAAAAAATAGAAATTGTTTACAAATATCTTCGAAATTTCTGAAACCCAATTGTGAAATTTTGCAAAGAAAAATCGTCGCTACTGAACAAAAACGATGCTTCATCAGGTTAACACTGATGCATATTACCATAGGTTTCACTACTTAATGGAGAGTAAAAAATTAGAAAAAAATTAGAATTACAAAAAATAAATATTCGCAATTAAACGATAAGCTACCCACTTGGTTACGTGGATTCCGTCTCAAGCGTAACTCTGCGCCACAAAAATTATTAGCGCGAATACTCTCTTCTCGGTAAATTACACTCATTTTACTTGTTTTAAAAAAATGTAAAGTTGTATATACCAGCTAGGTATAAAGACGTTTATAGGGAAGTTTACTGTAATCTGAGTTTGTGTAACGAAACTCTGGTTAACTTGGAGATAAGGCTTCATTGTTATCGTCGCTCCTCTGGTTTACACTCGCATCTATATAGTGGCTTTACATCACATTTATCATTTCTACTTCTGCACGGCTACATCCGAGTTTACACCACGTTAATCAGATTTTCCGTTAAAGATTGTGAAAGTCGTTGCTTACGATTTGAAGCTAGCCCACTTCTCTGCAACACAGTTAACGTATTTGCCGATTAAGAAAAATTACAATATGACTGATTGTTAGAGCGATTGTTTTTATTTAGTTATTTAAACGAAAAGCCGACGAAGTGGCCGAGAAGTTACTGCCCGCTTTCAACACTCCAACCGGTATTCCCTACGGCCTCATCAACGTTAAAAGTTATAATTTGCACGCTACATCTAGTGTAAAGTACATTGTATCCTTTAAACTGATAAAACTTTTATGCTGCTATTTTGTAGTCTGTTTCCAGAAATGATAGATTGATTATGATTTAAAAATATGAAATTTTATTTACTATGGATTCTTATAAAAAATTTTTAATTATGTAAAAATATATTATATTATTAAATATTATTACAAAAATTCATTATTATAAAACATTTATTATATGTACAGATTTTCCTGGTTGGCTGACATTGTGTTGTTCTTTTTGGAAAATGCTCTTTTTTAAACAATTTTAGACTGATTAAACAGGAACTTTTATTGTAAACAGTGGTTATCGAGTAGTTAATTAGCGTGCGTTTCGGTTTACACGTTTTAGTAGTGTTCAGTTCTAAGTTTTATAGTTTAAAAGTTATTTGCGGTACAGATTGTAAAGCTGACCGAAGGAGGGTCTTAAACAGCCATAATGATGCTAGTGTAAAGTAGAAGGCGCGCTTCAAACTTCAGATATTATAGCGGAAATTTATGGGATATTACATTGACTTGTGTAAAGTGTTAACTAAGGAAGAATAAGAGCGACCACTTAAAATATCAATTTTGACATGTGCGCTGATCTTAGTGGAATCATATTTTAGATTTTGTATAGTAGGTAGTGATTCCTCTTTTACTTTCTTGCGGTCAGTGTAAAGTGCCTTTCTAGTGCCTCAAACTCGATAGCAACTTTACACTACTCATTTGTTAATTATTTGGCCAATGTAAAGCAATGGATAATAATTTACAGTGAAAACAAATGAAAGAATAAAAACAAATAAAAGCAAATAAATTAGTGGGAATGCTGAAAAGTCCATTTCACGTCGCGATTAGAATATTTTTATGAAGTTTATCAGTTTTCCTCGCTTTTTAACCAATTTTTTCTTACTTATCTTGAGTTTCACTGTGTCGGAATTTCATTAAATCATCTTCTGACTTTTTCAAACCTATTTTTAGCGTTTTGGAATTGTTTTCTCATTTTTTGCTTCTTCTTTTGTTATCGTAGTTTCTTATTCCTTTTAAATATTTTTCATCAGTTTCGTTAGTCGAATTTTCTAACGATCGTGTAAAGTACTTCACACCTTTTTAGCGGCAAAGCGAAAAATTATCACTGGGCGTCGGGCGGATCTTCGATTTTGTCCGAATTCAGGACACTTAGTCTAGAATTTGACTATTTATCAGTTGTAACAGGAATCCGGTGTATTCGAATAAAGTGGGTCTATTATTGCGCGCTGTCAAGATAATTTTGTACTTAAAACTTGCTTACGATCAAGTTTACACTTTTTGCCATAGCTGCAGTATTTGAAACGGGCTCACAATTTTAGGTTTAAACTTCTTACTATGGCTGCAGTATGTATCATTTTTAATTTATATATGAAACCGTAATATGTTGATTGTTTGACCCTTTCTTAATTTTGGACATTTACATGCCCTTTTGATGGCGTTTTTTATTTTCGAGCAAAAATTCAATTACTGATTATCCTAAAAATTTAATAATCCTAAAAATTTAAAGTGAACCAAGCCGATTTTAGGTAAAATTTAACTAAAAATCGATCGTTCCTGGTTTTGGGAATTGGCCATTTCGTCTCGCGAAAAAATCGCTCTACTACTGCGGGCAACAAAACCCGTTATTTCTGGCAGAATGCCAAATTCCATTGCCTCATTGTAGGCCGCCAGTAGTCGCGTATTTCTAAAGGTTTTCACTTTACTTGCACGTTTAACACTGAGAGTGCTTATCATAGGTGGGGAATACCGTACACTATGTCCACCCTGTGGCCACCCGGTACCCACAGAACCTCTGGCCAGTGGCCATAGAAAATTAAGGTTTAAATAGGAATAATAGTGAAAAGAAAGGTAAGGAAAGATTGAGAGATGATGAATAATCAAGCAAAATCAATCAACCAGCCAACCAAGAGGCCAACCAATCAACTAACTAGCTGCCAATCAACTAACCAACCAACTAACTAACCAACCAACTAACTAAGCAACCAACTAACAAAGCAACCAATCAACCAACCAACCAACCAACCAACGAACCAACTAATCAACCAACCAACCAACCAACCAGCTAACCAACCAACTAAATGGCCATCCAACCAACCAACCAACTAACCAACCAACCAACCAACCAACCAACCAACCAACGAATCAACCAATCAATCAACCAACCTACCAATCAACCAACTAAATGGCAACCAACCAACCAACCAGTCAACCAACCAACAAACTAACCAACCAACAAACCAACCAACCAGGCCAAACCAAAACCAGCCAAATAACCAACCAACCAACCAACAATCAACCAACCAACCAACCAACCAACCAATCAACCAATCAACCTACCAATCAACCAACCAACCAACCAACCAACCTACCTACCTACCTACCAATCAACCAACCAATCACTCAACCAACCAAACCAACCAGATAACCAACCAATTAAATGGCCAACCAACCAACCAGCTAACCAACCAACTGAATGGCCAATCAATCAACCAACCAACCTACCAATCAACCAACTAACCAACAAAACAACCAAACAACCAACCAACCAACCAACCTACCTACCAACCTACCTACCAACCAACCAACCAACCAACCATCCAACCAACCAACCAACCAACCAAACAATCAACCTACCTACCAAACAACCAACCAATCAACCAACCTACCAATCAACCAACTAAATGGCCAACCAACCAACCAGCTAACCAACAAGCCAACCAATTAACCAACCAACCAACCAACCAACCAACCATCCATCCATCCAACCAACCAACCAACCAACCAACCAACTAACCAACTAACCAACCAACCAACCAACCAACCAACCAGCAAACCAACCAAACAACCAACCAATGAACCAACCAACCAACCAAAAACCAACCAACCAACCAACCAACCTACCAATATTACCAACCAATTAACCAACCAACCAGCTAACCAACCAACTAAATGGCAAACCAACCAACCAACCAGCTAACCAACCAACTAAATGGTCAACCAACCAACCAACCAATCGATCAGCCAACCAACTAACCAACCAACCAGCTAACCAACCAGCTAAATGGCTTTGCAGAAAAACGCGCAGATTGCGAAAAGACTGCTTTTAAACAGGAAAAACAAAGTGCAAATGACAATGGAAGCATGCTTACTTGCTGTATCAAATATTTTATTTTATGAGAGGATTCCTAATTAAGTTATGTACGATTTAAGGGTAAAAAATGGAATAACGATGATGCAAGATCAATTGATATAGATGAGCGGTTAGTTGAGCTTATGACTTTGAGCAAATCTACCGATTTCTTTGGTTGCAGAATAGCTGCTGTTTCTTAAATACAGTTTGCCTGTCATTGAATTTGAGTATTAAGTCAATCAAAGTAAAGCTTTTGTCTCATAATGATGTTGTTTCTTCAATACAATTCAAGGTTTAATGATCTTTCATCATAATTTCTTGGATCTGTTTAGGAACCGTTTTAAACTGTAAAAATAACGGATCCGATCCGGATCTTATTTTTAAAAATACCGGATCCTAATCCGGATCTTAATTTTCAAAATACCGGATCCGAATCCGAATCATAATTTTTCAAAATACCGGATCCGGATCCAAAATAATACAGGCATAATAACGGATCCGGATCCGGATATCCGTTGCATCCCTAAGAATCTTACGTTGTTATATAAATCGCTGTTTATGAAAACGCAAAATACTATAACATCTTAAATTTTTTTCCAAAATCGTAATAATTATACCTACTATTAAGTATTAACGTAATGTTTATGTTTATGTAACTGTGCGAAAAGGCGGAATTGAAAGCTAACAAAGCGGGTCTATGCAATATCATGATAAAAACCAGCTAAAACCGGTATTCAAGAACCAGACAGACGTCAGACGAGAATGGAAACTTAAGATTAATTAAGCCTCCCATAATTAGAATATCAGAAAACACGAGACTGCGGTCAAACATATATCCAAGCAACTGACATTGTTCACTAACTTTTGGGTCTTGTGATGGTTACTCGAGGTCAAAAGCATAAGATGTGAGTTGACGAAAAGCGCGCATGTATGCAGATAAATGCAAACGTGAGAACAGGTGTGCAAAAGTTATCCAAAAATGAGTCATCAAAACGACACCATGTGCGCCCTCCAATTTTCGTATAAAAGCGGCGCGACTCAAAGCTTTTGCTCTTCCTGCCTTTGTCTTGCGTCTGGTCATTGCCTCGTCCCAGCATGAAGTCCGGTGTCAGCCTTATTGCATGCATTAACGGATCATAATCACTGACGCTTTGGCTTATCATAGCTAGCGCAATCTGAACCCACAATTACGCCTTCTTTTCCGCCTAGCTTACGCTTACGTCGAATTATTGAATAATTTGGATGTTTTTATTCATTTCTCAAATAAAATTATAAATTTTTTAATTTATTGTCGTTATCCCACCAATAAATGCAAACGCAGGAGTAGCCCTCAAATCTATTCCATTAATAAACTGCGCAAGCTTCAATAGAAAAATCAAGCATGAATTGGTGAGTTTAAAGTAAAAGTTACGAACAATTAATAAGGCGTGAAGTGGAGCGAGACAGTTGGTTGGTTGGTTGGCTGGCTAGTTGTTCAGTTGGTTGTTTGTTTAGTTAGCTGGTTAGATTTGACTGGTTGTTTGGTTTGTTGATTGGATGGTTGGCTGATTATTTATAGATGTATTGATTGATATGTATTGGTTAGTTGGTTCATTAGTATGCATTGTTTTACATTATATTCTCCCATTTCTTGTGCCTCAATATATTTTGATTGCATTTTGCATTTGTCTTTGATTTTTACTTAAAATTCTTGTCAATACTTGCAGCGTTGACCGTTGATACCAAGCAGCCTACCGTTAATACCGGGTTAAGCCGAGTTGAACCCATTGCAGGGTGTGCACATGCACGTCATATATGTATAATGTTATTGTCATAGCACGTCAGAATTTTGGGATTCGGTTCCAAGTGTTTCATGCCATTTCTTTTTAATATCATTCCAAATTTTCAGCTGTTTTTTGGCTGCAAGATTAGATATATGAAGGCGAAAGAACACGAGGATAACGGTTTTAATTTATTCCCTGTAAACTGAGGTTTTGCTTGTTTAAAGTTTAGGTTTTTCATTTTTCAAATCGTCTGTTCCGTATTTTTTTCAATTTCAAGTGTACTCCTTCGTTTTGCTAGATCGCGTCAAATTTTTTTGTGTTTTCTTTGCATTATACTGAAGATGCATGTCGATGGATATGTAATCACGCGATCAGGTCCATCTAGCCATACTCGTATTTAGCCAGTATGATCTTTGCCAGGAAATACAATAAATTTTGTCAATGTGCTTGTTTTTTATTTTGTTTTTTAAATCAACTTATTTTTTACTTTTGACCAATTAGCATCTTCTCGCTTTCATATTTTTTCAAATATTCTCAGATGAGAAAAATCAGACAAACGCTAAATTCGCTGGAAAAACCGGACGGTTTGTATCCGAATTATCTGAGTCCACAGACGGGCAAATGGGGAATGAGTATGTTTCACCAGCTTACTTGCACATATGCTTGACTTAATTTATTTATTTAGTTATTTACTTATTTTTTTGGTGTTTTACTCTATTTTTCAACTTATTCTAGAGCATGTGTCATTGGGCGGTTTGGGCGATAGCTTTTATGAATATTTGCTCAAGTCGTGGTTAATCACCGACAAAGCCGATAAGGAAGGCCTTCGTATGTACGAAGAGGCTATGGAGGTATTGATTAATTAACCACTCGTTAATTACATAGTTGATTAATTAATTGATTAATTAGTCATTTATTAATTAACTAATTATTCATCGGGAAGTTTCACTTTTATATTTGTCTTTTATTATCTGGTATCATAAGACTGGAAATTTCGGCTTCAAAACCGTCTTCTACAATATTTTTTCAAATAATTGATATTTTCAAATTTTTATTCCTCGTTTGTTTTTCGAAGGCTATTCAACGCCATATGTTCAGCTGGTCTACAAATAATTTATTTTACATTGGTGAATTGAGAGGGGGTCGACTAGACCCGAAAATGGATCATCTGGCCTGCTTCTCTGGTAGTTGCAACAATATGAACATCCTAAATATAGCAAAAAAAGAGCAGGAATAAGTAAAACATAAAGAATAACAGATAATACAGAATAATGAATAAATAATGGTATAAAGTTATGAATAGTGTAAATCAAACAGGGAAATAATCGCAAATGCGCTTCAAACGATTTTCGTTTTAGAAATTGAGTGTAAAACGGGTGGAAAAATCATATAAAAAAAGGTTTAAACGAATGCACTTAAAAGCTAATGTAAAACACGCATAAAAATAATCAAAAATGCGGTTCAAACGAAAGTAATAACAAAATTGAGTGTAAAGAAGATGGAAAAATATCAGAAATGCGGCTTAAATTGATACAGTGCAAGAAATTGAGTGTAAAGCAGTGAGGATAGTAATTAAAAATGTGGTTTAAACGAATATTGTATGCAAGAAATGGAGTTAAAATGCATGAGACATTAGATGAAGTGCTTGACCGTAGAAGTCTTTAAGATTTTGTTCAAAAGTTGCATTTTCAGCTTTTTTTACAAATGTAATGCGAATATTATTATCATTTAAAATCTTCAATTTGTCAATACTAACAAATAGGTGAACATCAATAATCACTTTTCTGTTAATTCGCATTTTTATGCGTCGTGCATACGTACGTTTATATTTTTATATTATTTTAATAGGAATTTTTGTATTATTTTACATTTTTTCGCATTTTTACTTATTTTTTGAGGCGGCATGTTCGCGCTTCATGCCGTAAATTCGGCCAATTCGACGGCACGCAAATATTGGCTCACGATGGCGAAAGTTGGCGAAAACGTGCCACGAGTCGTACAGACAGACAGGTGATTATCCACTTTAAACCGTAGTAGAAACGATTTTTCGAATAGAAGAGTGTTAAATTATTTATTAATCAATTTAGCCAGTAATACCAAATTAATAAAATTAATTAAAATCATTGAAAATTAATCAAATTTAATAAAATTAACTAAAACTAATTACAATCAATCAGATTAATAATCGAAATTAATGGATTTATAGCGATTTCGTGGCCAAAAATCATCTTATTATGTTATCCGGTTTTTTGTTATGCTTGCTATTTAATGAAAATGGTCAGTTCAAAACGCTTTCGTTTCCAGTCCTGACGCCGGAACCGGCCAATTTTCGGTTTCATGGACTTACTCCCGTTCCCGGTTCTGGTCCAAAAACAATCCGATTGAAGTATGTCCGGTTCATACCAATGGTGCACCGGTATCTCATTTTCAGCCGGTATCGATAACCTGGTACCGGCGCCGGTGCCGGTGCCGGTACAATTATATATATACATGATTCATTATAGTGCTTGTATTTATGGGGGAATCATTAGCATGTGTAATCAGACCATTGTCACAGGGATTGACTCTCGAGGCTTAGCTGCAAAAAGAAACTCTTAAGCATTATCGGGTTAAACAGCCTCGCTCAAAACAAAATGTCAAGGTTAAAACAACAAAATTGCCATCCACAATATTTAATGATTTTCAAGCACTGTTGTAAAGTAGTTATACTTTATTTATATTTTCTCATTGTCTCTTTCCTTACATTATTTTCCATTCTCTTTCTAATTGGTCAAGTGACCATCAGGTACGTAGCTGGCCGTCCTATTTTGGGGAGACCAACACCAATTTTGGGGGACTAAGCCCAAAAAGGCCAAAAAAGCACAAAATAACGTTTAAAAGGTCGTTTTTTCCGATTTTCCTGAATTTTTGAGGGGTCTGGACCCCTCCCCCATTTCCCTCAGAGCTACGTGCCTCGTGACCAGACAATTCATATAGGGCAGTAGGTGCAGATGTACATCATGGTCAATCTAATCGTTGCCTGATGTTGTGGTTCAGTTACGGCTGAGACAAGCTGATGAGCTCCATTCCGATGGAAAGTCATAAAAAATTGTGGAAACGTCGAAGCAGCGTTAAAGCTACCACAACTTAGAGTTTCTGATTGATTTTATGCACTTTTGTAAAAAAATCTCTAATTTTGCCTCATTTATTCTGACAAATTTCCTTCATCATTCTGAGTGATCATGCCAGATTCAAAACCCTTCAATTTGCATCCTCCTGGAAAAAGGCGATCTTTGCTGGCCGAAAAAGAAGAATTTAGTCCAAAAAATAAAAAGTTTGAAGAGGCATATACGTGAAATCGAGTAGAAGCTGCGAATCAACATTTTTCCTTTATTTTAATATTAACGATTTTTAGGACCATTTGGGCTCTATAAACCACTCTGGCTAAGCCTCTTGCAGACCAACCACGATTAGCACGTAATATGTTGAGAACTTGTCAAGTTCTTGCATTTAGAAGAACCTGCTGTGCTTCGATTTTGAGGCTTAAGAATGAAAAATAGACGAGATGGTTTTATTTCTAGCGGTTTCTAACCTTACCTTATGTTTTGTCGTATTTTTTAGTTTCGGTTGAAGTATTTGTAGCCAGCTGCATTCACTTAGCGAAATCAAATGAGGATAGAGCTGAGCTGAAAAACTCATATCCGACAAATACTTTTTTCAGACCCGAGCGACTAATTGATTAGTCTTGATTGATTGTGAAAATACCATACACGTTTTGATGAATAATTCATGAATTATTGGTTAAAATGCGTTGAAATGAGTAATTTAAAATAATGGAACGAAGTTCTCAAATAATTCACCTCGGTTGGTATATCTGCGTATCGACTTTAGTGTAGTCTGCACTTCAGCAATGCTCTTTCACTTAAAACTTGGGAAATAAAACTTACAATATTGATACCGGCCGGCACCGAGGTGGTACTGGCACCTGTAACCATGGTACCGGTGTCGGTACCGGTACTGTACCCGGTGAACCCTGAGTTTATACATAGGCAGCACCGAAATTCTGGGGGTCAGGATGGGGTAAATCGCCAAAAATATTACTAAAAATATAATGCTGAGAGGTCTACAGTAATCGGCGGGGGTATTTCAAAACTTCTAGGTGTACTTAACTCCATGTCTATCTGTGGTCCGGTTTAGGTCGCGGTCTGAGAATGCGACCGTTACCGTCCCTTTTCGGCGTCGCTTCCGGGTAAACCAGTGGCGGATCTGGGATTTTCCTAGGGCGGGGCCGGTATACAAGCTTTTCAAAAACAGTTGAAAATAGGCATAGGCCTAAAAATATGCCCTTAAAGTTCCAAATAGCTTTCTTCAGCGGGTTTTGCTGTCTACTCCAACTCGAAATCGCTTCTGTTTGAGCAAATAGATAGCTGAAAGCGCTCAAACACGCATCTTTCCTGCGATTTTTTCTGAAAAGTTGTGGAAAATGGGGAATTATGTGTCGGGCGGAGCACATGGGCGTGGGGTGGGGGGGTTTTAGAGGTATGTACTGCCCCCCCAGAAGTTGAAATACCCCTGTCGCAGATTAATGTAGACCCCTTCCCAGAATTCTAATTTTACTTACATTTTTGGCGGTTTACCCCATCCTGACCCCCAACAATTCTGGTGCTGCCAATGTATGGTCGGGGAAGAAAAAGTTTTCTGATTGATGAAAAATTATCAGGCGTATGGATCCATCAAGATCATTGTATAGATCGGATTATTATTTGTAACTTTTCGTTCCGATTCAATATTTATATTCACATATTTTTTAATTAAGCGACCAAGCTGGGCCTGAGTCTTTTTGGTTTACGGAAAAATTTTCGGCTATGACGGAGGATAAACGTGAACAACATTATATCTTAAGACCGGAAGTGATCTAAACTTGGTTTTATTTATGGCGATTGACCAAAAAACAAAAATATCGCGATTGGGCTTGGGACGCCGTTAAGGTAGGTATGGTCTAGTCGATATTGTTTAAAGTGGGTGACAGTGTAAAGTTCGTGCGCAGCATTTCAAAAGTACAGTTAAGGCGTGTAAAGCGTAATGCATAACAGTACGCATTTGTTAAGGTGTAAACCTAGCGAAAATCCAAAAAACATGTCAAAAACTCTAATTCTGCGAGTCTGGGGGTCTTCCGGATTCACTAGCGGTCTAAGTTTTCCCTTCCCGCGTCCATGTGCAGTCTAGATACCCTGAAAAGAAAGATGGGAAATTCATCGAAGTAAGATAAAATAGGCAAGATCATACGTGTAAGGCTTCAAAATTTTGGAGTGGGGGTTTCGGTCATTTTCAGGGAGGGGTAAATGATCTCCAATTTTTGGCCAAAAGGGCCAAAAACACCTAAAGAGGGCAAAAAATCGGGGTGGGGGGTTCAAGCATTTTTTAACTTGGGGAGGAGGGGGTGGGCATGGGGGTACGTCCGACCATGGGTGGGGTATTTCCAACCCGCTGTTACATGCATGGGCAAGTTGAAGGCCCAAAACAAGATGTAAATTAAAAATTTTATGCATAAGTGCTTGAAATTGACCAGAAACTGTGGAATGACCTGCGTTTTAATGTTATTTTAGCATTCTTTCTAGTTTTTGAAGTCTTCTTGGCAAAAAAATCAATTGCACCGCACACAGGCTGATTTTCCCCAGATCGGCCTTGCTGTGCATCCACATATGCTCTAGACCCTAAATCCCCCATTCAAATCGCGAATTTAGGGGGAGGGGGGGGGTAAAACTTTTCTAGGAGGAGGACAAAACCCGCCCCCGCCCACGCTTACGTGTGTTTTGAACCCCGAAATCCCCTCACTCCCACGTGTAGCCTAGCCAGCACACCTGGGCGTGGGGGGTTTTGGGG
Source organism: Mermis nigrescens (assembly GCA_036768485.1). NCBI lineage: Eukaryota > Metazoa > Nematoda > Enoplea > Mermithida > Mermithidae > Mermis > Mermis nigrescens. The sequence goes on along the minus strand of JAVLUZ010000211.1, from coordinate 266,177 downwards.
GTGTGCACCTCTTCCTGAGAAACCAAAATACCTCCCCAGAAACCAATATACTCGCCCCAGAATTCAATTTTTGAATTTTTTCGTTTCTGTCGCAATTTTTTGATGCTAATGGATAGTGCTCGATGAGAAACATTTAGAAATGGTTTGTTGCACATACAACCATTTTTAAGGCCATATTTTGACCTCTGAATAATCTTGCACCCCAGAATTTCGGTGCCGCCCACCTATGCTAGCCAGCCGGCCCTTCAAGCTGACTATTTCACACTCGTCCCTGACGTCATTTTCTTACCGTAGGCCATCGAAAAGTATTGCTTGGTGGCCGACAGCGGCTATTCGGGCATCAGAAACGTGTACGCGACGGATTCGGCGCAGGACGACGTTCAGCAGAGCTACTTTTGGCCGAAACTCTGAAATACCTTTACTCAATATTCTCGCCCGACAACGTAATGTCGTTGCGCGATTGGGTGTTCAATTCGGAGGGCCACGCGCTGCCGATCCGATTCGGCGACGCCGACCACGCCCCTACGCCGCCATTGGTCGGCGGCCGATCGCCGATGACGTCATTGATAACAAAGTTGATGACGTCATCGATAACAAAGCTGATGACGTCATCGACAATAAGGTCGGCGACGTCGTCGATGCGGACGGCGGTAGAATCGGAGACGTCGGGCAAAATGACGTGATCGGCGATAACCGACGCGTGAAGGGCGCCGCTAATAGTGAATCCCGTAACGTTGACGTCGCGGGCGACGATAATCAAATAGCGTTTTAACGCGTGTAGGTGGCGCTGCGGTCGTCGGATCGATCCATAATTAAATTTTTGTTCGTCGGGCGCTAGACTCTGGATTTTGGTGGTTGATCGCGAAATATTTTGTCGCAATTTGGGGGATGAAGGCCAGTTGGCCGACTGATCGTCGTTCGATTTGAAGAATCGATTCGTTTCTTTTCGTTCGAGTCATACTGTAGCCATAAAATCCTACTGTAGCTTTCAGCAGTCCTGCACAGCATGGCAATCGGGAAAGGGATTTGAAATTTTCGAAGTGCCTTTTATGCTCGCAAACGGTGAGCAGGCGTCATAAACATCATTTTTCGGCTTATCTGACGATGCTCTATCTTTCTGGACCATAAAGCATAAAAAATTTTGAAAAAAATATCAGAAAAATGCGGACCAATTGGATAGACTATAGTCAAAACAATGATTGTATGGTGCGAAGCGCCGATAAATGACAACATTGATTGAAGAGATTGATGCTTCTGAAAACGGCAATTTTTCGGAAAATTGCGAATTCTGGGGGGTGGAAAAATTTCTGCGAAAGCGAAGAGAGGTGAAAACCACACCTGGGCGTGGGGGTTTAGGGGGTATGCAGCCCCCAGAAACTAAAATACTCCCAGAATTCAATTTTTGAAAATTTTTCCGTTTTTTCCCGCAATGTTTTGATGCCAGTGGATAGTGCTCGGTGAGAAACGTTGAAAAATGGTGTTTTTCCGCCATACCACCAATTTTAGAGGCCATTGTTTACCTTTGAAAAATTTTGCACCCCGTCCAGAACTTTGGTGGCGCCCATCTATGGTAAAAACTCGCCAATCCCCAAGATCATGTATGGCCTTCAGAGTAAGGCATAGCCGTTGCTTTTTATACTTTTTCATATTTGCACTAGCTTAAAGCCCATTTAAATAAACTGTAACGAAAGAAATCAAAAATATCGCAGTAGTGTAAACAAGGTTAGTAGGCTTGAGCTTTACATTCTTTCTAAGAACGATTGTTTCCCGTAATACGAGGGTGATTTTATATGTGAAGAGGCCGGATTTCGATTGTAAGATGGCGTAATGAACTCACAAATTGTAAATTTTACGTGTTAGTGTAAACAACTGAACTTTACACTTTTGAACCGAAATTTTGATATTTGCTACAATGAAGGTGTTTTTGCAATTTTTCGATGAGTGCTCACCGTAGCTTAAAATGGAATTCTGATCACAACTTTTCGCTTGCGTTTTAACTTATTTTTTTTTGGTCGTTAGTCATTTATTTCCGTTGGATTTTCTATACTATTCTTTACACATTTGCTTTTGGTCGCTCATTTGGTGTTCGTTTGTATGTACTCAAGTGATTGCGTCGTTTTATACATTTAGGCGATTGTACTGAAATTTTTGGCTCTAAATTTCGAAATTGGCCCACCTTCTGATTTTCGATTGAAAATGAAAAAAATTTGTTTATAAGAGCTTAATTTCGATGGTTGCCGTCGGGATATAGTTTATTTCTCGATTGCAAATTCAAGAAAGCAGAAAGGTTACAAAAGCTAGTTTTCACTTCTTATCCGCTGGTTCCAATGATTCCAAAATATTAAATTTCCCTCAATTACGCACAGATTTTTGGGAATAATGTATCATCAATTTTCTGGAATTTCGCTTAGTTTTTGGTCCCTCTTCGTGCAATAAGTAGATTTTTCGACGAGATATATTATAAAATCGTAAGCATATTAGAAGCTCGATTTTTGCACATAATCGGTCTATTTTAGTCCAAACAAATTTCGCGAATATAGTTTCTGAAATTTCAGATTCAAGGCTCGAACTCGTAGCAATTATAATGATTAATTAAAATTATAATTGGAAATATAATTAATCTTAATCTGGTCAGTTCCCCATTTGCTGGCCTTTTTCGCTAGAATCGAGCTACAGAATTTTGTAGCATTGGAACAAATCTGTCACTGTCGATATGCAATGTAAAGATAACATAATAAAAATAATGAAAAGTCGCACTGGTTGCATTAATTTACACTCCGAGTAAGTATGTAAGCGAGGCTGACCGTTTTTGTCGTTATACTCGCACTTCATTGTGCGCATGCAAGGCATTTTTTCAGATTTTTTGATAGCGTTGCTGTCCTGATTTACGTCATCTTGACTTCATTTTAAACCCCATTTGTAGCCTTTTTACACTCCTTATTCTAAAGCGTTTTCCGAATCAGTGCATTATTCTGAGTAAATCGTTTTGATCGGTTAGGCAGCTTACTCGTATTTTCAAGATATTACCGTCCAAACTGCTGCAAATCAGCTGCTTTTCCCTAGGTTTTACTGATTTATTGATTGATCGTTATCAGTTTTTCTTTCAAGAAACTCCCTATAGATTTGCCTTATTCCTAACGTTGGGATTGGTCTCAAACTCAGATGCACATAGAGATGAGGGTAGTTTCACCCCGCATAGGGGGCGGCAGTCGAGACAGGTACTGTTCGGCGATTTTAAGCTGGCGGAACGTTGTTTGCATCATTTTTGAGGTCAAAAGCGGTAAAAATGGACAATGTTTGTACTTTTCAGTTTGAAAAGTGATGTAATGCAGTCAGAATAGACTAATAAGGCTTTAAGAATGCGAAATTACCGCGATAAGACCTTTTATAGGCTATTTTGGCCGTTTTAAACAAAATTACTATTTTAGGTTTCTAAGATTTTACACCCCGTGCTGACCCTGACCTTGTGCACATATGGTCCCAATATTATATGACAATCGTTTCCATTCTTTGCCTTCCTGTAATAAATCGTTTTTATTTACATTTGACGCTGTGTAAATAGTCGGTATAGCTTTCTGGTGTGTTTTTTGTAAAATAGGGTTTAATTTTATACGCATAGTTCATACGAAATTATCCGCGTTAGATCAGTTTAAATTGTTCGCGAAAGCATGCCCGTCGGACAACGTGAAAATCCGATGAAGTCGGTAGTCTAAACTTATATTTTGAAGCGTTAACATTACTAACTAATAATCTATAGGTAATTGTTGTTGGATATTAAATATTCTTACTCGGGTGAGTGATTGACCTTTGCGTATAAATTTTTAGACCATAGTCTGTTCTATTGCAAAGGGCCCATATTCGCAAAAGTTTTATTGCTGAATCACTTTTTCACTGCATAAATGGATTCTTCAATTATTTTATCGTACAGCTGATGTTTTCAACTCTTCTTATCGATGTTTTATCTGCTTTGCTTAAAACTTAACGTATTTAACAAACCACTGCTACAACCCAATCCGTAAAATATTTTCCTACAAGAATGAGCCGTAAAACGAAAATGGGCCGTTTGGAATGGAACAGACTATTGACTGTGCATACATACATAAAAACTTCTTGCAGGATCGGTGATATAGGTAGCGCGATAGCGCTATCTATTATATACTTGGCCATCCTTTTTTCTTATATGTTTTTCACAGCGAGTGCGAAATTTGTGTCCCCCCTCACAGCTATAACGGCACACATCTGAGAGGTGCGGTTTTTTTTAAAAGGTAGATAATAAAAAAACATAGTGCCCCCATTTTTTTCTTGTTTACACTCAATACCGAGCGCGTCCTGAGTGTGTAAAGTTTACACCAAAAATTCAAATAATTTGCGGAGGGCCAATTTTTTTTTAAAAATGTTTTCCCTAATTAGTAGGTTACGAATCTGGTCTTAAAATTTCTTTACACTCATTGGTTGTTGCACAGGAGTGTAAATTAGACGGTTTTTTTACAGTTTTTTTATGTGGCCAAGCATATCTAACTCAGTTTTACATTCTATGCAGTCTGATTGGTTTCAAAATGTAGACGGTTAAAAAATCTAGGGGAGACTTTTTTGATTTTTTTTCAAAAGTAATATTCTCGAATTTAGAGGCGGTTTATTGTAAAGAGTCTGGGACAAAAAAATTTTTCCCTGCCTTATTCTCCACTTGGTAGACAAAACGTGGTAACTACCCTTAAAATGTGCGTCGTCTTAAGCGCTACACGTCAAACTTTATTTTGTTTTTTACAATCAATATTGCGTTATTAGTGCAAGTGTAAACTTTACACTGAAAAATATTTTTCCGCCCATAGCGTCGTGGATGATGAATTTTTTTAAGAATGTTTTCCCTAATTAGTAGGTTACGAATCTGGTCTTAAAATTTCTTTACACTCATTGGTTGTTGCACAGGAGTGTAAATTAGACGGTTTTTTACTGTTTTCATGTGCAAGAGCATATCTAACTCAGTTTTACATTCTATGCAGTCTGATTGGTTTCAAAAGGTAGACGGTTATAAAATCTAGGAGAAACTTTTTTATTTTTTCTTAAAAAGTAATATTTTCGAATTTAGAGGCGGTTTATTATAAGGAGTCTGAGACAAAAAATATTTTTCCCCTGCCATATTCTCCACTTAGTAGAAAGAAGGTGGTAACTACCTTTAAAATCTGCCTCGTCTTGAGCGCTACACGTCAAAATTTATTTTGTTTCTTTACAATCAATATTGCGTTATTAGTGCAGGTGTAAACTTTACACTGAGAAAAATTTTTCCGCCCAGAGCGTCGTGGATGATATATTGTTTTTTAAAATATTCTCTGTGAGGTCAGAATAACGAATCTGACCTTCAAACTTTTCTACAATTAATACACAGTACCAGGGGTTTAAACTTTACACTCTAGTGGATGAGTAAAAAACAGATTTTGTCCAAGATTTCTCTGCCTACTTTTTCGGTTATGAGTTATGATAATTTAAATAGATAAATATAAAGTAACTTTCAAGGGCTACACGTCGAAGCAAACCGCGTTCAAAAAAACGTAATATTGAGTTGTTTATGGGGGTGTAAAGTTCGAAATCTGAGGTGTAAAATAGGCGAAAAAAACAGCTTTTTTCGTATTTGATTGGTAAATCATATCAAATATTTCGTGGAACATAAGTTTGGCACATACAAACGCACTACAATGAAAGGGCTACAAACTGGCCCAAACCGAATTTATGTACACTCAATGGGGCGTTCGGTTCAGATTTTCAAAGTGTTCAATGTGGTGGACAGTGAAAAATACGTGTTTGTCCTTATTTTTGTTCGCCACCCCTTAAAAAGTACTTTATTTTTATCCTATTCGACCTCTCCCGACTTCTTCACTTCATATTTTTGTTCGCCACACCTTAGAAAGTACTTTATTTTTATCCTATTCGACCTCTCCCGACTTCTGAACAGAGAAAGTGGAGTGTAAATAAATTCGGTTTGGGCCAGTTTGTAGCCCTTTGATTGTAGTACGTTTGTATGTGCCAAACTTATGTTTGTAAACTTTACACTGAAAACATTTTGTGGGGAAAAAAATCGGTTTGGGTTTTTTTTGAAACAGATGAGAAAAAAACCCGACATTCTTGTGCTCAGTTTCCATACGCACGTACACGACCGTTAAGCGCAACGCTTAAGTGAGTCGCCCGGGACCACCTTCCCCTAAAAATTATCATATTTTTCATTCCATTCCCACACATATTTTCAATCAAAATCCGGGATAGGAAAATGGGTACTCGGGCTTAATGCGACTTGAGTACGAATTGGTATGTGTGTTATCATATCTTACGTGTGTTAAAAGATCATATGTGTGTGTCTCATATTTGTGCCTGTCTCGTTTGTACATAGCTTTACCCAGGGGCGGATTTAGGGGGGGGGCGGCCGCCTCCCCCATTGGCCTAAAAAAGTGCGCAAAATTAAGCATTTTTAAGCGATTTTTAGCGATTTTCGGGTTAAAACGGCTAATTTTTCCGCCCAAGTCAGGGTTCCGCCCCCTCCCCCTTAGGAAAATCCTAGATACGCCATTGCCTTTACCGTAAGCTTTTGCCCATAGGCCTATTGTCGTATTCATAGATCCTTTTCATCTCTTGGTTGGTGTTGTTACGCCTCTTTTTCCGCATCAGTTAAAACTGTGTGTGAGCGCAGTAACGATGCTGGGCTCGGTTGAATTTTCGTGCTGTTGAATTCTGTCCTTGTGCTACACTATACTTAGGAACCCATATATTTTTCAAGCACCGGTTTTCGGTCCAGAACAAGTTAAATTATAATCTTTTTGGGCCCTCAATTAGGTTTCCGGGGAACTTACTTTAATTAGGTACTTAATCTCAAAGGGGTTAAGTAAGTAAGTTTCACTAGGTGCGTGCGTAGAGGGACGGGCTACCTTGAATAGGCCGGGCCACTTACCCCCGAATCGCCGGCTGGTGATCGACCTAAAAAGGGCGAGAACTCCCGTGTGAGCGCATAAGGTTGAGATTCGGGTTTAGTAAGCGAAGTGAACTTAGCTTGAGTCTACGTTCACACATCTGATATTTATTTGTCCTTGGGCCATTGTGGAGACTTAATTTTTTCATAAATGTTGATCGTAATATCAGAATAACGAATCCGACTGAAAATTTCTTTAAACTCTGTGGTTGTGTAAAGTTTACACTGCCTATTAATTCAACTCTTGTTCTACAGCCTTGCGGAAGCTTAATTTTCTTCAAAATGTTCTACGTAAAATCAGAATTGAGAATCTGACTGTTAGTTTTCTCTACACCTAGTAGTTGTGTGAAATTTGCACTAATCATTTGTTGTTAAAATGTAGTCTATACTACAAATTTATTTTACTTCCAAATCTGAGCGTTTGTGTTCCTTACGCTGATATTTGCGTAAAGTTTATGCTGAAAAACTTTGATCTGTTAAAATAATGTAAGGTTTTCTTGTTTGAGAAGGATAATGCTGATGTTAAGAACAGTATTGCTTTCCGTTTTCTTGGACTGTTGTCATTATAATGGCATGTTACTGTATGTGTTTACTGCCTGATGTACTCAAATCATACTAATTAAAAGCGGGGTACTAGCAAAGAAAAATGCTCCGATGGAACAAAAAAGATGAATATCCTTGGAATTGTGGATTATTAAGGATGTAAAGGAGGGGACTAGGAAAAATCTACCTAAAGTCGCAAAATCTGCTAAAAATCACACTTTCTCTAAGCAAAGCAAAAAATCGAAGTATATTCTGCGGCCAACAGATTAAAATAAATATTTAACCATAAAATGATTGAAAAAGCAGCACATTAGCTATGCAGTAGCTATGGGAAATGATGTTGAGTAAACTAACTGTCTTTCTAAGCCAATTGAATGAATGGTTTAAAACAGTAGGAAACACTTAAGTTGACTGGAAACAGACTAGATGTAGGTACACTAGCATGCCCTTAAGGATTGTGTGCACTAATCAATCGGCCCCTGCTTTGCTTGCTTTAATGCTCAGAACAAAATGAAACAAGTTTAAATACAATACCACTTAATTTTCTATCGATCAGGATACGAAGCTAGTCAGCGTTGCTACTTGCCATTAATTTAAAAAATAAACATTACAGATTTCGTTTATACACTCTTATCTGAAACTTTGAACACTATTTAAAAAAGACTTTTTAGAGGCTGCAGAATATACTTCGATTTTTGCGTTGCTTAGAGAAAGTGTGATTTTTAGCAGATTTTGCGACTTTAGGTAGATTTTTCCTAGTCCCCTCCTTTTACATCCTTAATAATCCCTAATTCCACGTATATTCATCTTTTTTGTTCCATCGGAGCATTTTTCTTTGCTATTTATAATCTGTTTCACACAACTTCGTTCATAAATTTTGAAATTGTCTCCGACAAAAAGCTGACAGATTGCAAGTATAAAACTGATCTGATATACGAGGGTTGATCAAAAAGTTCCCGGAATGAAGCTATATTTTTTGATAGAAACAAAATTGAATTAAACAAATTATACGTTTATGAAGCTGAACCTTTAATGTATCGATCTGCCAGTTTTCAATTTTGTCGCCATGCATGTTGCTGATTTGTAGTCGTTTATCATTATCCTACTTTGTGCAACTAAGAAAAACTCAAAAGGTAAAGTTAGGCAAACATTAAATTCTTGGTTAAACTTGGATGGAATTCGAAGGACTTTCGATGTGCTCCTAATAAAACAACGATTTATGACTGATCCAAACGATTTGCAGGTGGACAATAAAGCATTGAGGATGACCATTAGGAAGGACGCCCTGTTGAGACAATCCAGAGGAAAATGGGACTGCTGTTCAGGCTGTAGTTGAAGCAAACCAATGATAGTCACTAAGTGTGGTAGATAAGTAAGTGGGCTCCTCTGGATCGATTCAAACTATTCTGACTGATTGTTTGGGTTTGTTAACTTTCTGCAAGATGGGTTCTAAAAGCGTTGCAGTGCTGTTTACCACAAATTTCTTGCAACGCTTTTGGACCCCATCTTGCAGAAAGTTTGCTCAAACCCAAATCATCGCTCAGAATACTTTGAATCTATCCATAAGAGAAGCCCACTTCCTCAGCTACATATCACACGTACTGACAATCGTTAGTCTGCTTCAACTACAGCCTGAACAGCAGTCCATTTTCCTCTAGATTGCCTCAATAGGGCGCCCTTCCAATGGTCATCCTTAATTAATGCTTTCTTGTCAACCTCTAAATTCCTTGGATCAGTCGTAAATCGTTGTTTTGTTAAGAGCACTGTCTCAGTAAACTGCAGAGCGATCGGAATGTCCTTTGAATTTTTCATCCAAGTTTAGCCAAAATTTAATGTTTGGCCTAACTTCAAATTTTGAGCTTTTCATAGTTGCACAAAGTATGATAAAGATAAACGACTACCAATCAGTAACAGACATGCCGACAAAATTGAAAACTTGCAGGTTGATACAGTAAAGGTTCAACTTTATAAAAATATAATTTGTTTAATTCAATTTTGTCTCTATCAAAAGTCATAGCTTCATTCCGGTAATTTTTTTGATCAACCCTCGTATAATTATCGTAACACTCGGCTTACTGTCCATGAAACTTCTCAGAACTTATATACAAAGTTATGTGAAACAGACTATACTTTAACGTGAATTTGGCCGAAAAAGCTTTGAATCTACATCTGAAAAGTGCAAAGACTCAATTTAAGTGCTTCATGCAATTGTGTAATGGCAATGTTGGTGAGTACTGCAACCGATTGATACTAATGTAACTTGTAAATCTAAGTCTATAGCCTTCTCTATACATACAAGTGTACTTGTATACACGTGTAATTCCATTCCTTATCATGCTTCATGAATTCGCCAGGAAAATGATCGCTGGGGAAAACTTTTTTATAATCATATTAGAGATGTTCCGGGGCCGCTCTTTTTGCTGGGGCCGGGGCCTGGGCATACGTGGGCAGCAAGAAATTTCTGGGGGGGGTGCAAGATTTTTTTGAAGGTAAAAAAATGGCCGTAAAAATCGTGGTATGCATAGGTGGGCAGCACCGAAATTCTGGGGGGGATGAAAAAATTTCTGGGGGGGGGTTGAAAAAATTTTTAAAGGTCAAAAAATGGTCTTAAAAGTGGTCGTATGGCAAAGAAAACACCATTTTTCGACGTTTCTCATCAAGCTCTATCCAATGGCATCAAAAAATTCTTAAAAAGCAAAAAAAAATTTTTCTGGGGGGGTATTTCAACTTCTGGGGGGTGTATACCCCCCAAACCCCCCACGCCCATGTGTGGTGGTATGGTGATAAAAACACCATTTTTCGACGTTTCTCATCAAACACTATCCATTGGCGTCAAAAAATTGCCAACAAAGCGAAAAAAATTTTCAAAAATTGAATTCTGGGGGGGTATTTTGATTTCTGGGGAGTATTTTGGTTTCTGGGGGATGCATACCCCCCAAACCCCCCACGCCCAGGTGTGGGCCTGGGCCCCGGCGCCGGGGCCTGTACAAAACATATACCATTTACTTACTAAGCTATACCAAGCATCCACATTATTACTATACTGACCTAACATCATAGTATTACTATTGTAAGCAATTACATATTGCTTTTGGTTCAGTAAAGAACTTCGAAGAAGTTCTATAGAAGTTCTTTAGAAGTTCGATAAAGAACTTCGAAGAAGTTCTATAGAAATTTGATAAAGAAGTTCGAAGAAGTTCTATATAAGTTCTATGGAAGACTGTCGAACTTCGAAGAAGTTCTATAGAAGTTTGATAAAGAACTTTGAAGAAGTTCTATAGAATTTCGATAAACAACTTCAACGAAGTTCTTTAGAAGTTCGATCAAGAACTTCGAAGAAGTTCTATAGAAGTTCGATAAATAAATTTGATCGAAGTTCTATAGAAGACTGTCGAACTTCGATAACACGCTAATTGAAGTTCGATAAATTTTTAATAGAACTTCGATAGAATGCACATTGAAGTTCGTCTAACTTCGAGACGAAGTGCTTCAAATCTTTAATAGAACTTCGATGTTGTGCAAATCGAAGTTCGGCCTAAGTTCGACAAACCTTTTATAAAACTTCTGATAGTGAGCAAATCGAAGTTCGACAGATCTTTTATAGAACTTCAACAAACATACAAGTCGAAGTTCTAAGAGACCAAAAATGAGGTCATAGAACTTTGAGTTAGCAAATAGTAAGGGTCATTTAAATTTTAATAGGTACCTAAGTACCTATAGCTCCTAATACGTGCTTGCTTCCTTGTTGAATAATAACCTTGAATTGTATTGATTTTCGGTAGCCCATTTCCGAGTCATGTGAAACAGACTATAATTAATGCATGCGCCGTTTTTCTATATGCACCTTCAAAACGTTCTTGCTAGAAAAAGATCTACGGCTTGACTTGATCGATATTTGGAAATCCAGAACGATGTTTAATTGCAAGAAATGGAATAAGGCAAAGCTTTTTTGCAAGCATAAATCGATAAAATCAAAGCTCACGCTTGTGTTGAATCGAGCTTTTTTAATCTGAAATTTAATTTTGTCATTTTCAACCAAACTTTACAGGTATAAACAAAGCAGCACAATTGCGATTTAAATTCTAAAATTATATGAGCGATATTTTTCCAATTTATAACGCTGGTTCGAATGAAGGAGCTCTTTCCTAATATTTAGTCTTGGCTTAATTTTATGATCCCTCGAAAAATGTTCTAAATTCGAAAACTTCAATTTTAAAATTTTACAATTTTAATTTTAAAAAATTGTTTTTGCACGGCATATTATATTCAAAAACTGTAATAACTTTGAAATTTGTATCGAAATTTTAATTTTAAATGCTTTTTAAAATATTAACAATTTTTTAAATGAAGATAAAAACAACTGTGTAGGTATAGTCGGTTTGATGCAAGTTCGGTCGTTTTAAAACTTTTTCCGGCACTGGCAGATTGCGATTATAGCATTTATCTGATCTGATGTATAATTATCGTTAACCTCGGCTTAGTGTCGATTAAAATTCTTAGAATTTATGCACGAAGTTACAAAGACATACACATAGTTCACGAAGCTGACATGCGCTATGCAGTAAGAAATATGCATAGGTATAGATAATTAATGATCACCGCTTTTTTGCGCATTAAGTATACCTATGTAATTGGGCTCTTCACTGTGTGTATGTGACGCTAAAAGCAGCATGTAGGGAGCGCACATCATGATATATATCATTCCCAGTGCTGAAAGTCCTTCGTGCCTAATAATGGGGTTGAGGTTGGCTGCTTTGACAGAAATCTATCCTACTGTAGTTCCACGTATTTGAGGACGAGGTCAACATCACAAACCTACACACATGTACGAGTATATGTACGACGCACTCCAGTGCAGGCAGGCCGCTAATAAGGCATAAATGGTTTCATCCTAAAAGGAGAAAAAAATCTGTTTTTCTTCCTCATAACGTAGTATGGTGGCAGGGCCTAAAGGTATGGTATACAAAACGGAGTTTCGAAATGAAATTGGGAAACTTTATTCAGGTAGCCAATTTTAATTAATTGACTGAATTAGAAAAAGGATGGGTATACAATATGCGAGATAATCAAAAACAAGATGGAAAAATCAAATTTTTATTTCATTGTTTCGTGAACTAGGCGAAATTAAATTGAAATAAAAGAAAGTCAGCACTCAAGAAAGTGTAGACTGAAAATTTTTCGATATACGCAGGTGCCTGATTTTCGGTTTTTCGACAAATGACCTCAATTTAAAAACAACTTTAGAATAAATATGTCTTTACAGAATAATTATGTTGAATTTTTTACAATCAAATTCCATTAACAAACTATTTTCACTGTTTTAACATGTGTTTTGAACCTTTAATAATTTGCTTTATGATTATCGGAGTCTTATCAATTAGTAAAAATTGTTCAATTAAACACATTACGTCGAAATGGATGCATAAAATGAATGAGAACATCGGCTATTGGCTTGACTACGAATACAAATGCCCGTTCGTTAGGTTGGGAAAATATCGGTTCTTGCCTTTCATATGAAAATTTTTACCTGCGCGTAAGTCGGACGGACTGTGTGTTCTGTCCGTTTGACCATCAGTATAGCATCTTGCCTTTAACAAGCATTACCCACACATGCCACGATGACATCATCAATGACCCCTGCCCTATCGTGATGTCCTTTCTACTCGCCATTGTTTGATTCAACTCATAAATCAACTCAAGCGCACATTCATGATTTGCTATACAGTGTAATACTAGCGAACGAGATGTCGCCATACCTGGGCATGGCGGGTTTTGGGGGTATGCGTATGCACCCCAGAGGGTATGCGTATGCACCCCTCAGAAACCAAATCTGGGGGGGGTGCACGGTATGTGGCCACCTCCAGAATTCAATTTTCGAAATTTCTTTCGTTTTTTTCGGCAATTTTTTTGTGGCCAATGGATAGAGCTCGAGGAGAAACGTGTTTCTTTCGTCATAACACCATACCTGGGCATGGGGCGGGGGGTAGGGAAGGGAGGTAAGCACTTCCCCAGAAATCAAAGTATACCCCCAGAATTCAATTTTTGAATTTTTTTTGTTTTTTTTCGCCATTTTGTGATGCCAATGGATAGAGCTTGATGAGAAACGTTGAAAAATGGTGTTTTTTTCGCCATACCGTGCACCCCCCAGATTTTTTGACCTTTGAAAAAATCTTGCACCCCCTAGAACTTTGGTGCCGCCCATACCTGGGAGTGGAGGGGGTTTGGGAGGTATGCACCCCCCGAGAAAGCAAAATACCTCTCCCGAATTCGATTTTTGAAATTTTTTTTGTCTTTTTCACAAGTTTTTGATGTTAATGGATAGTTCTCGATAAGAAACGTTGAAAAATTGTTTTTTCCGCCATATCACTATTTTTAAGGCCATTTTTTGACCTTTGAAAAAATCTTGCACCCCACCCCCTCCCAGAACTTTTGGTGTGGCGCCCACCTATGGTGGTCGCCACACATGACGAAAAATAAAATTAATATGGACATTCAAGTCTAAACATTTTCAATCAGATGCAAGAGCTTCAAAACGCGATTGTGATCTAGAATTTATAATTCCAACCACACATTTAGAAATTGATTTTAATCTGATATCAGAAGTCCAGACTTAACACTAATGAACTAAATACTTAAGTTAGCTTTTAAAAACAATATTTTTTCAAATTTTACGCGTCTAAAATTAAAATTTCAATATGAAGTTTAGAGTTATTACATTTTTGATAATATAATATACGTACAAAAACAATTTTTTAAAATTAAAATTTTTGTAAAATTTCAAAATTTTTTGAACTTAAAACATTTTTTGAGGGATCATAAAATTAAGCTAAGACTAAATATTAGAAAAGAGCTCCTTCATTCGAACCAGCGTTATAAATTGGAAAAATATCGCTCATCTAATTTTAGAATTTAAATCGCAATTGTGCTGCTTTGTTTATACCTGTAAAGTTTGGTTGAAAATGACAAAATTAAATTTCAGATTAAAAATCCTCGATTAAACATAAGCGTGAGCTTTGATTTTATCGATTTATGCTTGCAAAAAAGCTTTGCCTTATTCCATTTCTTGCAATTAAACATCTTTCTGGATTTCCAAATGTCAATCAAGTCAAGTCGTAGATCTTTTTCTAGCGAGAACGTTTTGAAGGTGCGTATAGAAAAACGTCTTTGGGTCGCTAAACAGATGAGTGCAAGGTCATGCTATCGCCAATAAAGATGAGCATAAATTATGTAGGCGCATGCATTAATTATAGTCTGTTTCACATGACTCGGAAATGGGATACCGAAAATCAATACAATTCAAGGTTATTATTCAACAAGGAAGCATGTATTAGGAGCTATAGGTACTTAGGTACCTATTAAAATTTAAATGACCCTTGCTATTTGCTCACTCAAAGTTCTATGACCTCATTTTTTGGTCTCTTAGAACTTCGACTTGTATGTTTGTTGAAGTTCTATAAAAGATCTGTCGAACTTCGATTTGCTCACTATCGAAGTTCTATAAAAGGTTTGTCGAACTTAGGCCGAACTTCGATTTGCACAACATCGAAGTTCTATTAAAGATTTGCAGCACTTCGTCTCGAAGTTAGACGAACTTCGATGTGCATTCTATCGAAGTTCTATTAAAAATTTATCGAACTTCAATTAGCGTGTTATCGAAGTTCGACAGTCTTCTATAGAACTTCGATCAAAGTTATTTATCGAACTTCTATAGAACTTCTTCGAGGTTCTTTATCGAACTTCAATAGAACTTCGTCGAAGTTCTTTATCGAACTTCTATAGAACTTCTTCGAAGTTCTTCATCGAACTTCTATAGAACTTCTATAGAACTTCTTCGAAGTTCTTTACTGAACCATGAATTAATACAAGACGCCTAAAGACTTAAAAATAAGCAGATAAAAGAGAAATAAACAAAAAATTAATAAATAATTGTGAATATAGCTGTTAGGCATAGAAAACAATAAGCTAAGCTGAACAGAATATGACTTTTCTATAGTATTTATGCTGATTCGATGAAAAGAGATGGACGAGCAAAACAGTACAATACAAAAGATTACGATTACATTGCACGAGAAATAAGTTACCCAGAGATTAACTACACGCTTGCCTGAAAAACTTATCTCTAGAATATCAACAAAATCATAGGGGCGAAAAATGCTTGTACATACGACGAAAAATCATTTACCAAGATTAGGGAACATGCATAATCAAATTGAAATAATATTTAAAAAATTAATTGAAAACCACACAAAAATGAATACATTTGCTCTATTATTTGGCGCACAGCGCCTAAATTAGTGAAAAATCGCATATATTAAAGCAAACAAATTCTATCTGGATGATAAAATAAGTTGCCGTACCCTAGCATTTTTTAAGGTACATAAATACATACATCGATTTATAAAACAATTTTACAGACACTGGTGAAAGTCCCTTGCATTTTAAACTTAATTGTCTAAGAATTATCGGTCAAACATGCTTATTTTCGCAATAAAAATTGTTAATTGAGCTAAGCTATTCAAGAATGTATCGAATTGTTTCAATGCTCACTCAAATCTTGATTATTAGATTGCCTGAAGCGAAACACAACAGTAGCCTAAGCTTGATTTTCACGAAATTAAGCGAAACACAACAATAGCCTAAGCTTGATTTTAACGAAATTTAGCTTATTTTTGCGAATAAATAAATATTATGTTGCGTAATTCGGCAAAAAAGATTAATTTTGTTCGATTTTCATTAATTTTTCATCGTTTTCACAGGCCCCGTCCCCGGCGCCGGGGCCAGCCTGGGGCCGGGGCCTGGCACATCTCTGATACATATGTATATGCATATTTAGAAAATATTCATATTCATAGACTTATTTGCCTCCTAGCATTTTACTTGCTTAAAGAAAGTCTTACCAATAAGATTGATAGGCACATAGTTAGACACTGCTGCCAGCTATAACTACTGGTTTTACAATTCTTTGTAGCTTATAAATGTAGATTTTATTCAGCTGGAGATGGTGTGGATCAGGAGGTACTCTGAATTAATATAGCCCCTCATCAGTAATAGGATGCATAGGTTGAACTCAGGCCAAAACCCACGCTTTATCTCTACTTGGGTAGGAGGGACCGTAAAAAGATCAAGTTCAGTCTTGGTACTGGGAATGGATTTTCCATTTATGACAGCCATTTTTCTTTTTGAAAAAGCATCTAGGGTGGCTATGAAGCACACATGGGCGTAGGTAGGAGCTTGGGGAAGTGTATGCACTCCCTTCAGGTGGCCGAATAACCCCCCGCCCCCAGAAACCCAGAAATCGAAATATCCCACCCAGAATTCAATTTTTGAAATTTTTCTTTATTTTTTCGCAATTTTTTGATGCCAATGGTCTTTTTTTCCATACCACTATTTTTAAATTTTTTGACCTTTGATAAATCTTGCACCGCCCCTCGAATTTAGGTGCCGCCCAGTGCCCACCTATGCTACCAAGTCTCCTTGCTGCTGCTAAATTGCACGAGAGATTTCATTGAACCATTGAGCAGCTTCTCGCTTTAAATGTTCCCTAGTAGACTCAAAGAGCAGTATCCCCTGGGCCAAATCGGATGTTTGCACCTGCAACTAACATGTTTTCCAACTTGCTTACCAATTGATTGCAAAACAGGGATAGCCATTCTGAAATGCAAACGGAATAGGCTGCCAAGACCTACACCCCATCTAATATGGGATGCCTTTGTACCCTTCCGACCCATAGCCTGTTTGGGCAGCCTGCCCCATATAGTATTTCAACCAAATGTTTTAATCATAAGGAGTGAATTGAAGGTGCAATTTTGTAATTTTATTATGACTAATTTAAATACGATTAGTATTTATAGACTTTCATCCCAACGCCACAGCAAAAATCTCCTTACCCAGTCTATTTGCTATACTTTTCATTGAACATTCATGCGATTAACCCTCCATTTACCGTCATGTTTTTTGCAGTGTTGAATTGCACCATTATAGCAAAAACTCCAGTCCATTTTAAGCTACACCTTCTTCTGTGACAATTATTGCTTTCATTTAGTGCAGTTTTTTATGCTCTTTCTAAAAATGTATATTATTTTCTGTAAAAATCATTTTTGAAAGAGGTACTACTGAAAAACTATTACAATGCATAAGAAGTAAGAATATTATACGAATATAACAATATTAGAATATTAAAAATATAAGAATATAAGTATATAAGACTATAAGAATATTAGAACTATTTTTCAATATGTTTCATTTTCTACTAGCTATTGCATCAGCTAACAAATACCAGCTATTGTAAGTATGAGAGTAAGTAAAAGTGGAATAAAACCAGCTTCTGATATTATTATATATTTCTTTTTTTTGCAGTTGCCTGCTTATTGTTAACCAGGTAGTACCTTATTTGATTCTGAGACCTTCAACACTTATTTATATCTCTCATCAAAAGGAATATTACCATTTTACCATTCACAAAGTTGTTTGTACAGTCATAGAGGCAAAGGAATTGATCTTTACTGGCAGTATTTATAATAGCAGTCCTCTGAGGTTTCCTAGCTTGACTTAGGAGATGTAAATACCCACTTTTGTGTTTTACTAGTTCTTTACCTATTTTTGTTGCAATATTTACTTTAGAGATTTTTGCATGTAAGCAGTTGGATGATTGCTGAAAATATTTGTTTATACCACCCCACCAGGGTTTATTTCCTATGCTTTGTCAAAGCCTATCCATCATCGTACCCCCAAGGGTCCTTTACCTACGCTTAAGCTTTGTCCATCCTTCATCATACTCCCCAGGCTGCGGCCACCTACTACTAATGACTGGCTATGCTATATTGTGTGTTTATATAGTTTTTAGAGAAGACAAATCTGGCGGTTGGCTTGGCACGTGTCCTATTGGTGGGTTAATACTTCAATGTATGCAAATATGACATGTGCCATGCTGATTGTTTCATTCAAACGTGTTGACATGCAAATCTGGATGAACCAATTTACGGATGATTGTCAATGGCAAATAAATATAAAATTGTATAGAGTATATGTAATTTAATATGTTACATATACATTACGCATGTGACATGTTAAACAAGTTGGGTAGTTAATGCATGCAATCAATATCATTGCTGGTCTTTGCTATCAGCCTTTATCTATTTCAGGTCGACACATCACTTTAATGAAAATTCAGCGGTTACTGTGTCGTTTATAATAATTGTACAGTATAATTCGGATTAGTGGAGCAAACTCTAATTTCAAATAATCATTTCATACCAGTAGCGGATACACTGTAAAGAAATCCTAGCATCAACATAAAAATAACGCTTGTATGTTTAACCAACAAAAATTGTTATATTTAAAACGGGCCAGTGTCATTCTGATCAAAGTTTCATGCTATTCCTTAAAATTTTTAATCAAATGCACGCCAAGGGCAGCTTATGCGCATTTGAACCTACAAATCTATGTTATAGGTTGCAATTATTCTTGCTGTTAAGCAGCCAAGCTAGCCTCAATTCTCATTTGTCAACAGGGAAGGTTAATTTCTGCATAATGGCTTTATTCAGAAGTCATTTTGCGCATTTTTGTATAGCATGATCATTAGACCCCTTGCCTATTGTATGGCTGAGTTGCTGCAACTTACGTGCGTTCAATTTCGATCTACATAAAATTTTGTTCAGATAGTGAGTACATTGAAATTCGATTGGTGTAAAGTTTTTATGCTTTTTTTATTAAAAAGGAACTTCTTGAAATTGGACCAGCATAAAAATTTTAAGTTAAATCGTGTATATTCTATGCTGAATCAACGTAAAACATTCATGTTTCCATACTAAAATTCTTATGGCAACAAACTATACATAAAAATTTAACGTGATTCTACAATTTATGTTTTACAGTGTACTGGATATTCTGACAGGGGAGCCGGAACCCCAAATTTTTCAAATAGTGTCAAATTGTCCGAAAAATTCGTCAATCACGTTTGAAGTAGCCGTTTTTTCCGCCTCTGGATAGACCGAATCATTTCCGATCCAAAAAAGTTAAAAATTTTCGGCATTTCATTCAAAAAACGCGCAAAATCAGTGCTAAATCGGGAAAAAGCGGCGGATCCTTTTAATGTAAAAATAAGGTTTTTACGGCGCCAAAAAAGCCAGTAAATCTTATTATTGAGTACTACTCAGCGCGAAATGCCGGAAAAATTGGAAATATCATGATAAAAATGGCTAAAATAATCAAAAAATACACATCTGTCCTTCTTTGCGCCCAAATATTTTTTTGACTACAACAGAGCGGCCGCTCCTTCGCCCCCTTTAAATCCGCACATGTTTCGGCCCGATCAACTCCTCGTATAATTCATTTTTTCGTCCAAATACGAATTGCTTCTGCACGCCGCAGGGTATATTTCGATTTTTGCTTTGCTCAGATGAAGTCTAACTTGTTTAGTAGATTTTACTTACTTCTGCCCGCAAAGGAGTTTTTTACTACCCTACCTTTATGTCCTTGATCTCTCTACTTCCGAGTATACTTTTGTATACTTTTGTATACTTTTGTATACTTTTATACTTTTATATATATACAAAAGTATACTTGTGCTTTTTGTTCCATTGGAGCGTTTTCGATTGCTATACATTTAATTTTTTCATCACAGCTTTTCTGCATAAATGATATGCATAAGAAATCCAAGCGTGTATAGATGCTCAGCATGACCGACCTAGGGCCTCAATCGATCTTGGAGTCAGTTAGTGAGTGTTTTTGGGCCAAAATGACCTCAGAAACTAATATAAATGCTAAAATAACATTAAAACAGCGTATTATTCTTCAGATTCCGATAGGCAAGCACTTTGGAAGAAAATTTTCAATGTTCTTTTTCGGTCTTTTGTCTCATTTCCTCTGAAAATTTCCAGTTTTTTTCCATCCGAAGAGCATGGATTCCCTAAAACACTGCGGGCATGTCCGGCTCTGAATACAATATGATATGCATTTTTTGAAAGTGCAAATGATCGTCTTAATATTCATTCCTTCTCTATGAGAATTAAAATTAAACAAAATTTGAATTAATGAATTAGGCAGTGAATTTTGTGAGTTATCGATGTCTCGTTTTGATCTGGATAATAGAAAATCAATTTGGAACCAAGCTTTTGAAGAAACAAAGAAAGAACGCAAATCATTGCAGCTAAATTCAAACTTTCTCCTTTACCCATATTTTTTGAGATTTCACACTTCGATTTTTGAGCATTGACTTAGCGCACAATAAGTTGTAGCGAATAAAAAACGTTTGCGAGATTTTAAGAGTCAGTTTCTGTAAGGACCACCTTAACCTTACGTAAGTAAAAAGATAATTTTTCTTATTTTTAACATATATTACACAAATTTTTACGCTGATTCCGAATTCTGAAAACTGTTTTACACAAAAATGATGTTTTGTTGACTTATAGGGGTGTAAAGTGTGAAAAATCGGAATATGTGCCAAATTTCATATGTTGATAAATATTTTCCAGAATAATTAACTTTTTCAATGCAGTCTTTTTAAATTTCAGAAGATTGAATGGGCTTCACAAAAAGTATAAAAGTTTGTTAACCGGATCATTTCACGGGATACAGCAGTCAAGAAAAGTCAAAAATATGAATTTTTGTACTTGCAACATTTTTACTTTTTTAGCCATAAGTCCAGAGTGGTCATACAGAATCGAACCTTATTTCACCACAATATGTGCCACCTATGTATCCATTTCTGTGTAAAAAATGTAGGATATGTGATGGACAGTTATTGACCACTTTTGACAAACGTGAAATTATATCATGTGTTTATTTTTAAAAATGAAACATTTGTGCAATAAAAAATTTAACGTTTCGATCTATAACTCCAGAACTGTAAAACATGGTGCGATTGCATTATACTACAGCTTGTACCATCTATGTGCCTAAGTGCTTGCAAAAGATCATGCGTATACCTTAAGTGCTTGCTGACCATTTCTGACAAACGGTAATTGAACTCAATTGGTCAAAGTCGAAAAATCATACATGTGTGTACAAATAACTTTCCTTTTGGAGCTGTTATTCGGAAAATAAAATTCATCTCGTGGCCACATTACTACCACAATTTGCACTATCTATTTGCCTAATTATATGCAAAAATCCATCTATATATGTTTGACATTTATTGACCATTTGTGGACAACGTAAACTTAGCTCCATTGGTCAAAATCAAAAAGTCACACATTGGTGCTTCAAAAAATTTTTTTCGGCTCTGTAACTCAAGAATTAGGACACATTTTTTAACCGCATTACACCACAGTCTCTACCATATATGTCCCTAATTGAACACAAAAAATCATCTGCACATTCTACGTATTTATCTATCAGCCATATTTCACAGGTGTGAACTTAACCTAATTGGTCAAAATGAAAAAATGCATGCTTTTGTTTCAAATAATTTTATTTTCTATTTCTAACGAGAAGTAAATCTATCTGGTGATCATACTACGCCACGGTTCGCATTATCCATTTGCCTAATTGCATGCAAAATTCATACATATATGTTGAATTATATTTATTTATTATTTTTACCTGTAGAAAATCCTAACATAAAGGAATATATTTTATATCGTCAAAATTCAATTGTCAAAACATTCTGAATGTATCAATGTGTCTTCAACGTCATCTGCCTCATCATCCAGATTTGGGTTTGGTTGGAAAAAATCTTGTAAGCAATCATCTTCATCAGTTTCAGTTGGGATAATTGCTTCTCTTTTTCGTGCTTCCGCGACCAGAATCCTGCAATTTGCTGCCACGATAAAAACTCAGATTGCTTGAATTAGGGCAATCTTCGCATTTCAGTTGCAGTCTGCCTTGGATCGCACTTTCTTCAGGTCTTAATCCCATCATCAAATTTTTTAAGCAAATATTGGCGCTGGTTTTCTGTTAATGCTTTACAAGATCTTTTTTGCCTTAAAGCCCAACCAGTTGATAATCTTTGGACTGAATTATCATCTGCATACGTCTCCCAGAATTGCTGCAAAACTTCATTTAGACTTGGAAGCCGAGGCATTAGCTGCCGATTTTCTATTTGTTTCTTGTACGTTGTAATAGCTGCATCATGCAATGTCAGTCGCTCAGGCTGAAACTGGTGATTTGCTAACTGCATGTGATTTTCAAGGGATCGATGTCTTTGAAATGATTTCACGCAGCCAGGAACAGTACAAGTAAACAGTTGCAAAGATCTTGCTGAGCTGTCTTCTTCTGGTAAAAGTTGCACAAATGTTGCTGTTGACTGGTTGCTTGTCATGGGCTCTTCTAGGATGAAGAAACAAGAAACAAATAGAAAATCGGCAGCTAATGCCTCGGCTTCGAAGTCTAAATGAAGTTTTGCAGCAATTCTGGGAGATGTATGCAGATGATGATTCAATCCAAAGATTACCAAGTGGTTGGGCTTTAAGGCAAAAAAAGATCTTGTAAAGCATTAACAGAAAACCAGCGCCAATATTTGCTTAAAAAATTTGATGATGGGATTAAGACCTGAAGAAAGTGCGATCCAAGGGAGACTGCAACTGAAAATGCGAAGATTGCCCCAATTCAAGCAATCTGAGTTTTTATCATGGCAGCAAATTGCAGGATTTTGGTCACGGGAAGCACGAAAAAGAGGAGCAATTATCCCAACTGAAACTGATGAAGATGATTGCTTACAAGATTTTTTCCAACCAAACCCAAATCTGGATGATGAGGCAGATGACGTTGAAGACACATTGATTCATTCGGAATGTTTTGACCATTGAATTTTGACGATATAAAATATATTCCTTTATGTTAGGATTTTCTACAGGTAAAAATAATAAATAAATATAATTCAACATATATGTATGAATTTTTTGCATGCAATTAGGCAAATGGATAATGCGAACCGTGGCGTAGTATGATCACCAGATAGATTTTACTTCTCGTTAGAAATAGAAAATAAAATTATTTGAAACAAAAGCATGCATTTTTTTACTTTGACCAATTAGCTTAAGTTCACACTTGTTAAATATGGCTGATAGATAAGTACGTATGTAGAATATGCAGATGATTTTTTGTGTACAATTAGGGACATATATGGTAGAGACTGTGGTGTAATGCGGTCAAAAAATATGTCCTAATTCTTGAGTTACAGAGCCGAAAGAAAATTTTTTGAAGCACAAATGTGTGACTTTTTGATTTTGACCAATGGATCTAAGTTTACGTTGTCCACAAATAGTCAATAAAAATCAAACATATATGGATGGATTTTTGCATATAATTAGGCAAATAGATAGTGCAAATTGTGATGTAATGTGGCTACAAGATGAATTTTATTTTCCGAATTATAAGCTCCAAAAGGAAAGTTATTCGTACCACACATGTATGATTTTTTTCTGACTTTGACCAATTGAGTTCAATTACCATTTGTCAGAAATGGTCAACAACCACTTAAAGTATACGCATGATCTTTTGCAAGCACTTAGGCACATAGATGGTACAAGCTGTGGTATAATGCAGTCGCACAATGTTCAACAGTTCTGAAGTTATAGATCGAAACCTTAAATTGTTTATAGCACAAATGTATCATTTTGAAATTTGAACACATGAGTTAATTTCACGTTTGTCAAAAGTGGTCAATAACTATCCATCACATATCCTACGTTTTTTACGCAGAAACGGGTACATAGGTGGCACATATTGTGGTAAAATAAGGTTCGGTTCCGTATGACCCCTCTGGACTTATGGCTAAAAAAGTAAAAATGTTGCAAGTAAAAAAATTCATATTTTTGACGTTTATTGACTGCTGTATCCTGTGGGATGATCCAGTGAACAAGCTTTTTATACTTTTTGTAAAGCCCATTCAATCTTCTTAAATTTAAAAAAAACTGCATTGAAAAATGTTAATTATTCTGGAAAATATCAATCAACATATGAAATTCGGCACATATTCCGATTTTTCACACTTTACACCCCTATAAGTCAGCAAAAAGTCCTTTGGTGTAAAACGGATTCCAAAATCGGAATCAGCGTAAAAAGTTGTGTAATATATGTTAAAACAAAGAAAAATTAATTTTTTGCTTATGTAAGTCACTATTACAGCAAGGTGATTCTTGCAGACATTGACTCTTAAGCACTTACGACATTTTCAAAGTTTATAAATTATATTGAATGCTAGAAATTTTTATTGAAATATCAAGCCAGCAATAACGGAAAAAATTCGGAAGGAATTTAATGTATTCTTCGGCATCCGACTTTTGACTACGACCCAAGCGCCGATTTTAATTATGAAAGCGAATTACTTATCACAAGTTCTACTCCAGATATTCCTGCCTTATCCGGTGAGATGAGCCGGAAGTTAATTGCTTATCCTCTATGTATGCTTACGAAAAATGTATTCATTTAAAGCAAATTCTCTTGTTTTCTTATAACTCACAAATCTTAGTGCTTCAAACAAATATTTTTGGAGCCATTTTAGCAATTTTATTTTTTCTTAAGCATTTGTGGCGGAAACGCTTTAGGCCGATTTTGAAAAGAATTGTATATTTAGCTCAAAACAAGTTAAACTAAACACGCGAGAGATTGAGATGCATCAGTCTCTTAGGCAGTTTTTAATCATAGTTGCACAACATGGTCGATCGGAAGGGGTCAATCGGTTTTCGGGGGTCAGCCAGAGATTTTATTTGTCAAATGGCATCAAAAGCGGATATAGTATATGCTAAAATCGCGTAAGAATTATGTTAAACCACCTTTTCTGATCAACTTAACTCTTTTGCATCAGGTCTTATTTGTATCGGTTTTGACCTTTATTTTGCCTTATTTTTCCTGCAAAATTTCCCATTTGTCCATTCTGGGAGTCCAGCCAGATCACACGTGAGCGTAGCTGTTTAGAACTCCGATATATAAGATACCTCTGCTAATTACGGTAGGCCGAGAGTTGAGTTTTTTGACACCTGTTTTCGATTTACCCTATGAGACCCCAGAATTTGGTCGCTGCGCATGCATGGTCTAGAAACCCATTCACCACCGCATGTCTTATATCAATGCGCTTCAATGTAATCAAGCAGATAATTTCGTTAGTCTTAATGCATAAGCAGTTATACTAACAATATACGAAATTTTAATTCTTGTTGCTGAGTAAAAATATGAGAAGAGCTTTTGTTGATGGGTTAAATTCGGTATTAAAGGTGCACACCCCATAGCTAACGGTCCCTCAGATAAAACTTTATTGAATTTTTATAAGGGTCCTCCGAAGAATAAAGACTTTCAAAAGCATTTGCGATCCAATTTTATATTATTTTTGGCGGGGTCATAGGTAGTTGACAATAATATAAATTTTCCCAGAATATTTAGTTTGTTGTTTTGTTTACTTGTACATGTGTGCTGATTGGTTGTGTGCCGAATTGACTCAAAAATAATTTAAATACTTAAAATTTCCCCTTTAAACGAATTTCTAAATATGTTAACGTAAAAATGACATATGAAGTCAAAATGAACCAAAAATGATGCAATAAAAAGAAACTAAATGTTTTATTAATTTTCTTTTATTTCTTGCCCCTTCCCCAAAATGTATAATTAAATTTATTGAAAATAGAAATCACTCAAACTTACTTTAATTTATATGTCGAAGATGATTCACTGCTTCCTAATTAGGG
Organism: Mermis nigrescens; assembly: GCA_036768485.1. Classification (NCBI taxonomy): domain Eukaryota; kingdom Metazoa; phylum Nematoda; class Enoplea; order Mermithida; family Mermithidae; genus Mermis; species Mermis nigrescens. The sequence continues at coordinate 240,062 of JAVLUZ010000211.1, read as the reverse complement.
GCTTAGATCTTCTTAATCTGAATTCATTTATTTAAACTACAATTAATGATTGTCCTAAGATTAAATCAAGTACAAAAATCTGAATGTCATAATCATGCATAAACAAATTATTGCAACACGAGAAAAACACATCCTTGCGGTATGCTCCACAAAATGAAAAAGCGTGTTTGACCAGAATGAACTAATCGCAATAGTACTTCACGTTGTTTTTGTTAGATTCTGCAAGGTCACGCTGCCGCAAATTTAGGAATTGATCAGATTAATTTTTTTGTATACTGTAAAGAGCAGGAAAACAGGAAAACGCCTAGTTTTTGGATAGGAAAACGAAGCAGGAAAACGCCTAGTTTTTGGATAGGTTTTTTTCTAGTCTTAGATCTTTAGCTCAAAATAGTGTCCGAAAACTATGTTCTACGTTGATAGCGATAGTTTTGCTGCCAAACTTGCTGCACAATGAAATATTTATTGTCTGCAGAAATCGGTCAGTTACTGCAAGTTTTATCAATTTTTAAAGTTTTTTTTAAATAAGCAGTTTTCTCTCGTGCGGGATACATGTATATAGGTTTAAAATAGGCTTTTTAGAATTAATCTGCATCTTGCTTCTTTCTGGTCTTTTGAGCTTTTCTATGATGACTACTCTTTTTCTTTTATCTTAACCAAAAATAATAATTTTCGGTTTATAGAAAACAAAAAAATTACATTTCATGGTAAAAATTACTGGGATTACTGTAACTAGGCTTTTTAAATTAATTTGCATCTAATGAGACCAAATTTCAAATTTTTGGAGGTTTCTATCTAGGTAGCGCGTTAGCGCGTATTAATAATGTATGGTTTTCTATGATCATAACTTGTTTTTACTATTTTTTAACCTTATTGCGTTTAAAGTAATAATAAGTGAGTTAACAGAAACATGTAAACAAAGATCTGTGGCAATTTTTAGCATAAGCGTATCATGAGAGATAATTTTAGCAAAAATTGAATAAAAATCAAGTTAAAATCATATTTAGACAACAATAGTGATAACAGGTTGTTTTATGGGAATTAGTTATTTCATCGTAGTCATTTCGTTCAGCAATATATGAAAGCTTATCACACAATTTTCAGTAACAATAATACTACGCGAATCATATATGAACAGCATGAACGGTTCAGGTTAAGTCAGCCAGAGAGCTCTTTGATCCAAAGCGGCACAAATTCTACAATGAATTAAAAACACGTTAATCCACTTTTCTTATCATTTCGTGCATTTCTGCAGAAAAAATTGAATTTTCATCAATTTTTTTGCTTTCATTTTCCGTCGTTTTTCCCAGAAATTTTCAGTTTTTTATTCTGGCGTCTAGACTATATACAGGCGTTAGGGTAGAGGTTAGACTACATATGTGCTTGAGGGGTTCTGGGTCTGGAACGCACATGGGCCTGGGGATCTGAACCACAGGTGGGCAGCACTAAAATTCTGGGGGGAGGGGTGCACGATTTTTCGAAGGTCAAGAAAGGGTCTTAAAGATGGTGTTATGGCAAAAAACCACCGTCTTTCAACATTCCTCATTGAGCACTATCCATTGGCATAAAAAAATTGCGAAAAAAACAACAACAAAATCAGAAATTGAATATCAGGGTATTTTGGTTTCAGGGGTATTCGAACTTCTGGGGTGCATACTCCCCCTACATCCCCCCACGCCCACGTGTGCTCTGAACCTCCAGAATCTGAAAGACCCTCCAAAAATCGATAGATCCCCAGAATTAAATTTTTAATGCTTTTTAGAAATTTGGCCCTGTCTGACCTTCCAGAATTTCGTTAAGGCTCATGTATGATATAAACCCCTGAATCTAAAAAACCCCTCAAAAATCGTTAGACTTCCAGAATTGAATTGTTGGTATTATTTTTGGCACTTCGGCTCCATCGGAGTCCTCAGAATTTGATAGCTGCCCATGTACATCAGTCAGATCTCTTAGACTTCCATAATTTGTTAACACGTAATTATGGTCTAGACTCCCCATCGTGTCATGCCCACTTCCCGCCTTACTAATTGTTCGTAACTCTTAGCTTCGCCAATTTATGCTCGATTTTTCTAATTGAAGTTTGCTCAGCTCATCAATGAAGTAGGTTTGAGGGCAATCTTGCTTTTTCATGTATTGATGAAGTAACGACAACGAATCAGGAATTTATAATTTTATTGAAGAATTAAATAAAAATATCCAAATTATTCAATAGTTCAACGTGAGCATAGGCTAGGCGAAAAGAAGGCGTGACTGTGGGTTACGTTAGCTATACAGCTGGGCGTCCAAAAAGTGAGACTTGTCATATTTATTTTCCGACACATGAACATAGAGGAATTAAAAGTATGTACATAAGCCGAGACAGGGACAAGGTAGGTAATAAATAGACGCAAGACAAAGGCAGGAAGAGCGAAAGCTTTGAATCCACGCCATTTTAACCGTACAATGATGAATTTTGAGGTTTTTAACTTTCCCGAAAGAACTAGAAGGATTCAGAACATGGGACATAGCTCATTGAAAAAGAGCACTACATTTTCTAGCTATTTACTGAAAAAATATTTGAAATATGCTAGAAACTCACAAAATAATAGCTGAAAACATCAAAAGTTACAGTATGCTAGCCTTCCTGGCGGCCATATTGAATAACTTGAATTCTTCACTAAATCAGGCAAATAAGATAACATTCAAAGGATTTTTTCTCTCCAAAATATACTTTAACAATGAAAAATATAAAACAAAGAGCGATTAAAATGCCTACCTTATGGAGGCAGCCATATAAGAAAAAATTAAAATGGAATTACTGGATGAACTATTAAGAAACAGGAAAAACAAAACAATTAAAGTTTACAGCACAAAAATATCTAGCTATTTTGCTGCTTTCATAAATAGAAAAGAACCTGTTTGCTGTGGGACCGTGCTACATAAGGGTGGTTTTTGGAGCGTAGCATACTGTAGCTATAAGCTAGTACAATGTTTTTCAACAAAATAGTTTTATCTATAAAATCTATTCAAAACACTTTATTCTATTGAAATCCGTGCACTGGTTGTTGAGTAAATCTTGAAAATGGCCATTTTAGTGAAAGCAATCTTCAATTGTGTAGCGAAGCATCGCTCGAATATCAACTTGAATTTAGCAAAAAGCTCTCGAGCATTCCAATCACTCTCGATATTTTTATATTATTCACTCTCTCAATTCAATCATCACCTGAACTTTGCGCATAAAGCCGATTAACCTAAAATTTGTAGTTTTTCGAAAGCATAAAGCACTTGGACAGAATTACAGGAAAAGTGAATCACATAATTTTTGGCGTGTATCACACACATGTGGATTCGCAGAATTAAGAAGTCAATTCCTGAAATTAGGAAACGATTTCTCAGAAATATGATCAACTAGCTATAGATTTCCCACTCACCGATTATCTATAAACTAGCTTTGATTTTAAGTAAAACTTAATTCGCACGTCATTACGCTGCGCGCCGCTGGAGGATTTCCCTGCTTACTTGCACTATCTCGCTCTTGTGTAATAAAAGTTTAGCTCTGTGCTCTCTGCATATTACGAAAATACCTGAGCGTCTTGCTACAAAGGACAGGAGGTGTACTTGCTTTTACTTGCAGTTTTACTGTGGGTGCACAATACCATTAAAGTTGGGGTCTATGACGTTATGGCGCAGCCGGTCTGACGCCGCCGTTTTAGCGCCAGGCCAGTTTGGCGTTGACCCGTTTTGGCGCCGCCGTTATGGCGCCGCCGTTTTAGCGCCGCCCTTTTAGCGCCAAAATGAGACGTTTTGGCGCCGTCGTTTTGGCGCCATATTCTTTGTAATATTATTAATTATTTGCATTTCATTTCTGATTAAAGTATAATGCAAATTCTAAAAGCCTATCTAATTCTCTACGTGATGGAATAAATTACTTTTATAATATCTTTGAATTTAGTGACATAATTAAACGCATCTAAAAATACACTGGATTTTCTACAGCACCTTGGTTACTCACAGGTTGTACTTCTGTTTGCGTTTATAAATCGCTCGCTCATTGTAAATACTGCATGGCAAAGTAATAAAAACGTGAATGCTTTACGAATTGCGACATATACATTAGTCGGTTCGATTTTCGGTGAGATTTACAAATACAAGCGAAAGTACTTGTGACCTACATAATATAGAGGTGTGGCAAGCTGACTGACTTTAGCTGAAAATTTCGGTTAAAAACACATGAATTCATCCTGACATAGATTTTTTCCAAACGAAATAAATAGTATATCTCCTCATGTGGAATAAATTGTAGTTGTCGACCAAGCCGTAACATTTTACTCAGTCGTAAAAGTGGCTTAATTTCGGAGGACCCGTGCTTTCTACTTACAGAATTTAATAGGTACAACATGAATATTCGATTTTTTGAAGAAAGGGATTGACGGAATCATGTTTTTCATAAAATTTTCTAAATGGGCGAGTAAGCAGTTATGCTGCAGAAAGAATATATACTTTGTACATGCTGTGAAAAGCACGGGTCCTCTATTCAGAAAATATGCCGGTTAAAGTTGCAACTTTTTTGTTTAAAATCTGCTTTCTTCCACAGTGATAACATTCATGAAAAAATTTTAAAAAAATGTTTCCTTTATTGCACAGGAATTCTGATCCTTCCTCTACAGCGGCGCCAAACTGTCTTGGCGCCAAACCGGCGGTGCCAAACTGGGTTGGCGCCAAAACGGCGGCGCCAAACTGGGTTGGCGCCAAAACGGCGGCGCCAAACCGGCAGGAGCCAAAACGGCAGCGCCAAACTGGCGGAGTCAAATCGTCCCATTTCGTTAAAATTGCACTTATTTTTCTGAAAGCTAATTGAATTTCGAACATTTATTGTATTTATTTTTGCCTTTAGTACCTATAGATCAAACGTTGATGCATAAATGTGTCAAATTTGTCAGTTTGTGTGAAAACGACGTGAGTCACGCCGCTTCTATAGTAAAACAATAAAATATAGTAAAATATAGTAAAATATAGTAAAATAGTAAAATAAATTAGTAAAATAGTAAAATATAGTAAAATAGTAAAATATAAAATTATAGTAAAATCCGCGCACGTGGTTTGTTTTTGATGACTCATTTTTCACTATCTTTCTGCTCACCTTTTCTCACGTGCATGCGCGTTTTTCGTCAGATTGCATCTTATGCTTTTGACCCTGAGCAAGCTTTTCAATACAACCATACAGCATTAGATGTGACAAATATTACAACATAAAAAGTAACAGAATATTATTGCTTAAAACATGCGTTCTTCTGAATACACATATCTATAAATCATGCACGTATATTCGAATAATATTATAAATTCATAAAATCATGGCGATCGTGACAATCTTCTCCCCACATGCATGTCTCATTTACGGTTGTGTTCAAACTTTTCTCTTCTTTAGGTGACAGCGTACCTGATGAACAGCCATGGTTGCTGCCGGATATAACTGTACACGAAAACATACTGAATTTTACTGATCATCTATTGACTTCGAATTTTTTCCGCCCCGGATTTGGCAATCTATTGTTCACCTATGCTACTTTATACGCCGCTTCGAGGATATACAGCATGCGGTTGGTTTTTCCAGAAGGCCTTTTGCTTCGCCGTTCGTTTTATTTGGGCGGGGATGAAAATTCGACCGAAATTTACGTATCAAATAAACTGCAAGAAAAATTGCAGGTCGAATGGAGGCATTACAGCTTTGACTGTTGCAGATTTGATCCCGAAGTTTTGCAATTAAACAAAACCGTGACGAACGATAATTTATCACTCATAGGCTTATTTCAGTCGTACAAATATTTCTGGAATTATACGATGGAAATTCGTTCCAAATTAAAATTTTTGGACTTCATCCAGATGGCGGCTCGAGAGACTATCGAAGAAGCCTTGATGAGCAAGCAAAGAAAGAGGGAGAATACCATTTTGATCGGTGTACACGTAAGACGAGGACTCGAATTACGATTTAATATAGTAAACAAGATTTCTGGGCACGTTGTTGCTCCAAAAAGTTATTACTTCACGGCTATGAATTTTTACAGACGCCGGTTTAACAACGATAGTCATTCGGTATTATTTTTGGTCTCCAGTGACGATTCGTCTTGGTGCAAGAAAAATCTTTTACAAGCTAATCCAATAAACCGCATGAAAAACGATGAAAATGTCAATAATGAGAGAAACGACATTGTCATTATTGCGACTGACCTGAGCACTCGAGAAGTCGACTTTGCCGTTTTGGCTAATTGCCAACATTTGGTGATGAGTACGGGAACGTTTTCGTGGTGGGCCGCCTTCCTGTCTGGCGGTGAAGCCATTTATTATGACGGATGGCCAAGGCGCGATAGTATATTATTTGACAAAGTAGAGAGAAACGATTATTTCCTGCCCGAATGGAAAGCAATGAAATGATGTTTCCGAGAGTGCGATTTTTGAAGATAGAAATAGTGTCGTTGGCATAGGTGGGCGACACCAAAGTTCTAGGGGGAGGGTGCGAGATTTTTCAAAGGTCGAAAAATGGCCTTAAAAACGGTGTTATGACGAAAGAAACACCATTTGTCAACGTTTCTGATCGAGCACTACTCAGTGGCATCAAAAAATTGCGAAAAAATACAACAAAAATCAAAAATGGTATTCTGGGGGATAATTTGGTTTCTGAGGAGGTGCATACCCTCAAGCCCCCACGGCCAAGTATGGTATTTAGTGTTTCTAAGCCAGAAAAAACTGGCCTTCAAAATTTTTCATTGCTACTCAACCCTGCCATTTTCTGTCTATGAGACTTGAGTAATCTGGCTGGCTGGACCCAAGAAGGGAAAGTGTGTGTGCGGGATAATAATTCAACATTGAGGACGAAATCGAAAAAGTCTAGCGTTCTCTGAAGAAGTGCTTTAAAATCAATTCTGTGAATAAAGTCTTTAGCTCTGTTTTAACGTTACACCCGTATTAATCGCCAATTTAGTCCATCTGTAGGTCACTTTGTCCCTTTGATAATGTAATATTCCAGTGTGTAGTGCTCAGTAGAAACGTCGTATATGGTATTTATATTTACCCTATCGCTCTTCTCTTGGCTTTTAAGGTCCTTTGCATATTTGTGGGCCCACTCCTAGTCCTCCTCTTAGAATTTTGGCCCTACCAAGTCTACGTACTTATGTCTAAGTCAAACACCCCATTAGCGGCCCAACCCTAAGATCACTTTGTCGTTGTCATTACTTAGCCTTGTATGTGCATATTACAGTAACGTTACAACAACGTAATTTTGCATTAAATTGTTACTTATGTATTTTATCATGACCGTTGCTTTTCCGATTCAAATCATCTCCTTAGTAAATTAACTAATGATTTTTGATCGAATCGCATGAACAAAAGCAATATCACAATGTAGGCGCAATTGTGCAAACTTTCAAGGTCAGCATGGCTTGTAATAAGCTTTGCACGCTAAGTTATTGATAGAAAAGCATGTCTATAAAAGATTTAATCTGCATTATGCGTTGTGATTTTTTAGCTCTTCGTTTAAAACAATTAATACTACATTGTCCTGCATTTGATGGTTTTTAACCCTACTTTTACCGAGCTCTAGATTCGTGATCTAGTTGCCTGTTTTTTGCAGTTTACTGTAAGGCCATAAACTTTTATGTGGCATGCTTCTCAGTACCCTCTTTTTTTACTGCAACACATGTTTTATTGAGCAAAAGAAAACGTATTGACCTGTATTATATCAGAAAAAGCTTGATTCCATGATTTTATAACATGTGCATGCGCGTGTCGCAGATCGAATTTCTGGCACATCTTTGAATGTTCAAATACGGTTTTTTCAATTGGTCTTCAGTTTTGTGCAAACTTAACGACATTTTTGAAATTCTCATGCTTCTTGGCTACCAGAAATATGTGTTTTTATTCATATTTCTTATCTCTCCAATGACTAGATTTTTGATCTAGACTTTGGTAATTCTAGGGTGCGTGACCCCTTGGTAACAGGAGGGTTAAGGCGAAATACTGACGTAAGCTCCACACTGCTCAGTCGCATAGTCTGCTTCCTAGGGTTACATTTAATGCTATAACATAGGACACAGTATAAGATAGGTGGATATAGATACACTATAAGATAGGACGTAGATAAGCATAGCACACGTATCAGCATAGGACAGAGAGGGGGCCCGCGGGAAGGGGCTTTATACTGTAAGATAGACCTTTGACAAATATAGGATAAAAGGGGGCCTGGAAGAGGAGAGAGACTACTTTAAAATGTACCTTACACTTTTCTCGGAAAAGTCTTAGGACGAGAAAGGGGCCAGAAGGCGAGAGATCTTCACACACCTTACACTAGTTTACACTGCTTCACATTACTCAACACTTTACATTAATAAGTAATTACACTACTTTAGGCACTTTACACTTTACACTACTTTACGTCGCTTTACATTTTATACTACCTCAAACTTGACGTACTTAACATTTTTTTACCTCTTTTTAAAGATATTGCCTGCAAAGTCATAGGACGAGAGGGTCCTACCGAAGCGTGTGATTAATAAAGCATATATATAATATGATTGGTAACGAAATCCTTGCTATGCTTCAGTTTAGCATTGTGCACGGAGCGTTTTCCAGGCCAAAACTTTATTTTTTAATTAGAAACTTTTCTATTCCGCATCCACAAAGTTTTCAGTTGGCACAACGTAGTCATACTGAAGCAGCCAGCATTTTTTACATAAATTTTGTTTGAACAACAACAACAACAAACTATAAAGCTAACTAGCAATGAAAAATGATACGATGGGACAAAAAAGGACGAATATACTTTGAATACCGAATTATTAAAGACATAAAAGTAAGGGACTAGGAAACAGTCACTTATGCGCGAAAAAATAATTAGAATCTGCTAAAAATTAGACTTTCTCTGAGCAACACAAAAATCGAAGTATATTCTGCGGCCTACAAAATGTAGTTGTGGCCAGAAATGCATGTCGGGGGTTTGGGGTCTACATCCCTAATCAGAATAAAACATGGAAAATTTTGTAGTGCTTCAAATTCACCAGAAACTGTGTAATAACGTACTTTTAACGCTATTTTAGCGCTTATATAAGCTTTTAAGCGTCATTTTGATGCAAAAGCTCGATTTCCGACTCCCCCCCCGCCTTAACCGGCTGACCCACCAGATTAGCCTTGCTGTGCGTCTATAATTGCGACTCCTATTTGAGAAATAAATAACACAACAGCCCAGTGTTTTTTGTATTCGGCAAAGATTTCTCCTGATGTACAAAGACTTTTGGGGACCGTCTGGTGTACATGTACAAAGATTTTTGGGAAGAAAAAACTGCAAAAAAGGTTTAAAATTCGCAAAACTTTTTGGCGCTCCGCGCTGAAATGAGTAATTGTTTGTTCGATATGTCTTTATAATGTCAGAAATTGCATTTTAAAAGAAAAAATATCAAATTCTTCAGCGCTTCGCGCCGTTTTGAGACGGTTATTAGTGATTTTTGCCCTTAGAAGCCCAGAAATTAGCTAAAATACACTACCAAAGGTCGAACAACTCCGTTTCTGCCACACTAAAATTGCTACGGTACCATATTATAGTACCCAAAAATTTGTGTGTACAAAATATACAGAGACTTTCAGGAACCATCTTTGTGCATGTACAAACGGACCTCGTTAAAAAAAAACACTGCAACAGCATATTCCTTGAAAGAACCGATCAATCTAAATCGAATACTACGACAAATCATTACCTTAATTGAACACAAATCCGAACGAGCGCTCTTGCAATGGTATACATATGCGCGGCAAGGCAATGAACATGCACAAACAGGTTAGCGCCAAAGAATTTAGGAAATGGCGCAAGAATAATAGAGTGAGATAACGATGCAGATAAATGTAGTGCATAATGACAGACCAAAAAGTTAAAAAGGTCTATGTAGACTGCCGAAACAGAAAATATACCTACCCAATCATCTCTCAACTTTAGAGCCATAATGCCCAGCATGATGCAAAATTTTATAATTCATCTATTGAGCTTTTTAATCGAATATTGGTTATATATTATCAAGAAAAGGCGATACTGATATCAAACTAAATCGGCTGTTAAGCACAGGTTAAAGTTTCCTTCTAAGCTCTCCAGTCTCCACGCTACCTGGGAGAAATGTTTTGAGAGAACTCATTTTTTTCTGAGGCCGCATAAAATACTTCGATTTTTGTGTTGCTTAGAGAAAGTCTGGGCCCGGTTTCAATATGTTCAGGCATAAGCCTGGCTTTAACCTGACTTTAATGTTCAAACATACGCAACCAATTTTGAGCCTGGCTGAAGCCAGACTCAAGCCAGAGCCACGTATGCTTAAACGGTAAAGTCAAATTTGAGGCACGCCTAAAGATATTGAAACTGGATCCGGATTTTTAGCAGATTCTATGATTCTTTGCGTGCATAGGTGACTTTTTACTAGTCCCCTACTTTTACGTCTTTAATAATTCGCTTTTCCGAGTATATTTGTCCTTTTTGTTTAATCAGAGCATTTTACATTGCTAGTACCCAACTTTTGATTAGAATGATTAGAGTGAATGGGTCAATAAACGCGTAGGTAACCTGCTGAATTAAATATGACACTTGAAAGAGACAGGAAACAAGATTATTCATTCTCATCAACATATACATTGCAAAAAAGATTTCATTCCTAATTTGTTAATCATGATGTTATTGAGAACAGTAAGTTTTTAGAAAACGTCATCTTCTCTAACGTTTTAAAATTCAAAATAGTTTTTAGTTTAAACTTAGCACAGCCATTAAGTCACAAAAGTTAGATTTGTAATCCTGATTTTACGGAGAACAGTTTATAAAAAACTTGGTATGTACAACCTACAACCTCTTGGATCTAAAATAACTTAAAATGTAAAGTTTACACGAGTAGCGGATGGAAACAAAATTGCAGCCAAGTTCGTAAACCTAATCATACGGAGAAATACTAATGTTTTAGTGCACATTTAAAAAAACAGGACTTTCGGCAATGCTCTGTAGCAAAAGTTAATATTTAGTGTAAAGTTTGCACAATCGCAGAGTGCAAAGATTGTCTTAAATCTGATTTATGATCCTGATGTTATGAATAACATTTCACAGAAAATTGACCCTCCACAACACTCTGGGAGCAAAATAAATCTTTAGTGTAAACCACTTTACATCTCAACATAATTCGTCCGGTAGAATGCGTGAATCTCAAGCGTAATGCATTCTTAGAGTTGAGATCATGCCTCAACACATAATGGACGAATATAAAGTGCAAAGCTGAAGTACAAACGTGTTTTTTAAGCTGAATCTAAACTTTACACCTTCGGAACAAACTCAATATTGAGTATAAATAAAGTCATCTAATTGCGATTTCTAAGCTCCAGACGTTATTTATTTTTTGCATTAGTTCGGACTTACTAATTCATTACCGGAGAACTTAGCTGACAGAATAATTGCAAAGACGTTTCTTTAACCGTAGAGCACGTACTTAACACCTACAGAAATAACTCTGTATTCAATGTAGAGAATCGCGACCAAATTAAATTTTTACGCGTTGACAAATGTTTTATTTTTAGAATAGTCTGCACAACCCGATCCCTAATGGAGAAGTTGGCTCACATAAAAAATCGGCAAAAAAGCGTGTTATCTTGAACCAGAGTTAAACTTTACACCGTCGCACCTAACTCAGTATTGAGTTTCATGATACGCGTCCAAGTGCGATGTATAACCTTTGAGGCGTACTTTTTATAGTATACTTCGCGTCTCTTGATTCATAACCGGCAGCTTCTGAGTTGTAGCACGTTTATGTATGTAAAACTTTAGTTCCACATCCGATTGACCAATCAGAAAAGGGAGAAAACGTGTTTTTTCGCCCAAAGCTACATTCCTGATTTCGAAGTTTGCATCTTCAAATAATTCAATATTTCAATACTGATATTTTTGAACGCGGTTTGCTGCGACGTGTAGCCGTTGAAACGTACTTTATCTTTATTCTATTCAACTTATCCGGACGTGCAACTGGAATCTTTATTCTATTCAATTTATCAGGAGTTGCAATTGGAGAAGCTGGCGGAAAAATCTGAGACAAAACCTGTTTTTTGCGCCATCCATTAAAGTGTAAACTTGAGACCTTAGAATCTAACTCCATATTGCGTGTAAATGCAGGTGAGCCAAAAGTAGCCCTTGGGTCCTGGGACATTTCTTTCAAAAAAATTTCTTTTGGGATTCAGAATCGGAATTTGTTGGCAGACATAAAGATGACAAAAATGCAACCAACATCTGTCTTTACACTCGCAGATTTTTACATTCTTTACACCCTTTCTGATGAACTAATGCGGAATTCAAAAAACAAAAAATACTGTTCCTGGAAAATTTCATTCGCTACATTTCTGTAAAGTTAAATTGTACGGGGCGTCAACACTGAGTTGCTCAAAAGTTGTTCTCGACTATCCTCAAAAATTTTTATATATTAAAACGTTATGCCAAAACTTTCCACGCTCATTATACACCCTGTATTGAGTGTAAACAAAAACAAAAAATTTGTGCATAATCCTTTTTATTAGCTATTTTTGAAAAAACCCGCACCTCCCAAAAATGCCCCAATGGTGCTGTGGGAGAAGTCACGTTTTAAGATTACCCAAGTATATTATAGGTACGCGGGGTAACCCTAAAAAAGTGACTCCCCTACAGCTATAACGAAACTCATCTAAAAAATGAAATTTTTTAAATTATAAATGATAAAAAAATTCGCTGCCGATGTTTTTCTTTTTCTTTACACTCAATATTGAGCGTGTAAAGTTTTGGCATAACGTTATAACATACAAAGCTGTGACACTTTTTTGCCTAAGCTTGTACACAACTCAGTATGAATGCCTCATATGATTTGATAGTACAAAATTGTAGAATCAAATTATCTCAAACATAATTTTTTTCGTTTTTTGAATTTCGCATTAGTTCTTATGGAGCAGTGTAAAGAATACAAAAAATGGGGAGGTGTAAAGACAGATTTTAGTCGACTTTTTGGATTGTTTGTGTCCAGCAACAACTCCGATTTTGAGTCCAATAAAATTTTCTCTGATAGAAATGTACTACGTCTAAAGGGCTACCTTTGGCTTACCTGCAAACTTTTTTACACTAAATAAGGAGTTAGATCCAGGGTTTTAAAGTTAACACTCTAGTAAATAGCTTAAAAGACGAGTTTTGTCTTAGATTTTTCCGCCAAGTTCTCTGCTTGTAAGTCGGGATAAGTTAAATAGAATAAAATACGTTTAAGGCCAAGTCGCAGCGAAGGGCGTTTAAAGAACTCAATATTGAGTCATTTCTGGAGGTGTAAAGCTCGAAATTAGAATGCAAAATTGAACGAAAAAACACGTTTTTTCCCTTTTTCGATTGGTCAATATGTCAAATCGAATGTGGTATAGAAGTTTTTTACTCACAAACTTACTATGATTGAAGAGTCACATGCACACCTGGGCGTGGGGGTTCGGGGGGTATGCAGCCCCCCCCCTCGAGAAACCGAAATACCCCCCAGAAATCAAAATACCCCCCAGAATTCAATTTTTCAAATTTTGTTGCCAATGGATAGTGCTTGATGAGAAACGTTGAAAAATTGTGTTTTTCACCATACCACCATTTTTTGAGGCCATTTTTTGACCTTTGAAAAATCTTGCACCCCCCCCTCCCAGAATTTTGGTGTTGCCCACGTATGGACTCAAATGTCTGTAAGAATCACCCTAGACTTTAACAAGTCAAAACTTAAGCTATGCTTATTTTAACATATACTGTAAACATTTGTGCGCCGAGTTCAACGGTGGGCTTTGCTTTGCGTGAAATTGATTTTCCGCTGAGATAGCACAGTGTAAAGTTACAAAAATTTGCATATTTTACATTTTTGACCCACAATCGCATTTTTTAACGTAACTCTTAAACCACTTAATCTTTTCTAATTATTTTTTACATCGAAAAGCGGAATAATTAGGCATTTTAAAAATGCAAAGGAATTTAGGAATAAACAAAGTTTGAATGTCTCTATGAGGATTTGTACACCAAATTCAGCACCAATCGACTTGCTGAAATTGCTGTATTCTTGCCTAAAACGCCTAAACCAAAAGCGAGATCAAGCTGAAATTCTAACAACTTTTAGTCTATCCATGTTTGTTAATATGTGCAAATAAATAAAGAAAATTAAAAAACCAATTTTTTAAAAAATTCAATTTTTTCTTAAACTAATAGATGCGAAAAAGATATGTTTGAGTCCTATTCAACCAGCCATACCTGGGCGTGGGAAGGTTTTTTTGGGGGTGGGTTCGCACTCCCCTAGAAACCAAACCAAAGTACCCCTTCCTCAGAATTCAATTTTTGAAATTTTTTTTGTTTTTGTCGCAATTTTTTGATGCCAATGGATAGTGCTCGATGTGAAACCTTGAAAAAATGTATTTTTCGCCATATCACCATTTTTAAGGCCATTTTTTGACCATCGAAGAAAACCTTGCATCCCCAGAGCTTCAGTGCCGCCCACCTATGCAAGCAGCCCTTTAAGTCGCAAGTGTTGAACTTGATATAATGTAAAAACGTGCTGTTTTGAAGAGTGTTGATTGGACGTACATATACTGGTGTCAATAATAAAACGATCGCACAAAAATTTAGTAAAACATAGGCGCTGTGATTGAGTATAATATTCGAATCCTTTTGCGTGGCGTGTATCATTCACTTCAGTCATTGTAAAATTATTTACTAATTTACTTGGTCGTCTTGTCAACCTACAGTAATTTTTTCAGCCATTTTGAGCTGCAGCGTAGTTTTAGTTGTAATAGTATTATAGCTTTCATGGTTTGAAAAACTATCACAAGGTATACATATACGAGGGTTGTTAATTAAGTTCGTTTTAGCAGTCTAATAACTTTTTCTGTATAAGGGATATCAACATGTAGTTTTTTGCATATGGTGACGCAACTTCTGCTTTACATTACTAGAGTCACCATTTTTTTCTACTTTTTCCACCTTTCCTAGAAATTTTTTTCAAAATATCTCATTTCTTTGGTTAAGAATAACGACTTTTATCTTGTCGCAGCTTGGGCACTGATTAGCATTTGATCTCAAAATTTCGGTAAAGCAAAGGCAGTTCACGACTTTCATTGATGCACTACCAAAAATCCCATTGTGATCAATTTTCTCTTTTTAGTGATGCATTTTTCGTTAAAACTCAATTTTTTGCTAAATTTGACAAAAAAATGCTTTATCACAAATGCACGTTTTATGAACAAAAAAACATTCTAAAAAGTGCTTTACAACGTTTGATACTCTCAGCTGGATTATTTATCTTTTTCCTTGAAGAATAAAGTCATGGGACCTTTTGTTAAGGGCTATTTTTAATCAAGTTTTTAAATCTATGATAAAACAAAGTTATTTTACTGGAAAGCGGAAAAGAGATAAGAAGAAATGATAATTTCAGAGATGTAAAGCAGAAGTTGCACAATAACGAGCAAAAAACCGCGTGTTGATAACTCTGATAGAAAAAAGTTATTAGACAGCTAAAACGAACCTAATTAACAGCCCTCGTACATACATATATGATAAAATACTTGGACGTACATATAAGCACACATGAGCTTAGGGGTTGGGGGCATACGTGGGCAGCACCAAAATTCTGGGTTCTGGGAGGGGGAATGCAAGATTTCTCAAAGGTCAAAAATGGTCTTAAAAATGGTGGTATGGCGAAAAAACACCATTTTTCAACGTTTCTCATCGAGCACTATCCATTGGCATCAAAAAATTGCGAAAAAACAAAGAACAATTTTAAAAAATTGAATTCTGGAGGGGTATTTTGGTTTCTCGGGGGATGCATACCCCTGAACCCCCGCCCAGGTGTGGTTGGGGGTTGCCCCCCAGAATAAGAAACCCCCTTCCCAGATTAATGTACCAGAATTCTAGTTTTAGTAACAGTTTTGGGAATTTTGCCCATCATGACCCTCCCAGAATGTTCTTGCTGCCCACCTACGCGTGTAAGTGAATGATCAGTTAAAAGTGGTAATACATGTAACAGGATAGCGGATTGGGGTGTCCCTCATCCAAGTTCGACCGTCCCAACGCATTCTCCAAAGTCAGAAAATTCATACTCTCCCATTTTTGGCAAAAAAATCTGCGGTTTTTTGGCTATTCTCAGGTTGTTCTGCTATTTTTGGCCCAAAATTTTACCCTTATCTGAAACTAGTCCGAAATCCCCAACCATCCAGAATTATAAGCCTTTACAAGTATGAAGGCAGGTGCCTATCTGTGTATGTATTCAAATTTCATCCGTATGTCACACATTCTGGTGCATAGAAAAATGTAGGTACTCATTTGATGGTGCTTAGAAATAATTTTAATTCAACGTAAATCTTCGTTGAATCCATGGGTACCTACACAGGTATAAGCTAATACCTAGCTGTGGAAGCAAAGCAGGCGGAGCCTACATTCCATGCACACTTAACCGAATAGCTTAAGCTCACTTTCGCTTGCTTAAGTGCAACTACGGCCTATTTCCTTAGGAATTTCCGAGTTTATTGCATCAAACCTTTTTTACTCACTTTTTTCTCGGTTCTCAATCCTTAAATATTTTACCGCCCTCCCATTGAAAATTCTCAAACTTTTCAGGTCTCCTCGCAAAAGCCAATGCGTCTCTGCTTTCGATCAAGGACGTAGACCAAAACGATTTGGACAAATTTAATCGCCTTATTTTAAAATCCCACTCTCCAAATCATACCTACGAAAATTCACTAAATTGCGAATCTGATGCACGCGCGCGACGCGGAATTTCACTTCTACCGACCGATAATAAGCAGCTCGCCTTTTTCGACACAGCTTGTAGACAAAAAATTGTCATCATCAAGCTTTTCACAAACATTTTACGCCGCAGCATGATTTCATAAACTGTGCGGAAAAACTTACCTTCAAAATGACTCTCTGTGTACGGCACTTATCAAAGCATCCTGACAGACTTTTCGACAGTTATAGAACAGGAAATATACCATTTCATTAGAACACATTAGGAAAATTGTGGACATTCTCAGCGACAATTACGAACCTGGCTCTTGTCGAACTTTAGCCTCGATTTTAACAAGCTTTCCAGGTTGCATGACAATTTCTGAAACTCTCAGCTTAAGAGCTTGTGACGTAAAATTCCTGAGATTCTCACTTGGACATTTGCCTTCCGGCGTCAATGACAGACATTTGCAGGCAAGGTTGTTTCATAGAAGTAGCAGCCACGGGAACCGCGACTTGCCCATTTAAAGGCTTTGAAGATTATTTTCGGGTAACTAATATACGACCAAACTCTAACGAATTTATTTTTCGGTCTTTATCATCAAACGAAAACGTTTAAAAGATCAACCCTTGTCATATACAAGGGCTAGAGAAACCATTTTATCCGTTTTAAATCCGTCGGTTTAGACTCTCAGTTTTTCGGAACTCACAGCCTACGGTCTGGCGCAGCTACAATCGCGGCCTCTAAAGGCGTTAAGCATGAGGACATCAAACGTTTTGGCCGGTGGAAATCAGATCTAGCAAGAGAAAAGTACATATAAAAGTGCAAAGCAACTATTAAATATTTCTAAACTAGCAAAGAAAAATGCTCCGATGGAACCAAAAAGATGAATATACTTGGAATTTGGATTATTAAGGATGTAAAAGGAGGGGACTAGGAAAAATCTACCTAAAGTCGCAAAATCTGCTAAAAATCATACTTTCTAAGCAACGCAAAAACTCGAAGTATATTCTGCGGTCAACAGATTAAAATAAATATTTAACCATAAATGATTGAAAAAGCAGCACATTAGCTACGCAGTAGCTATGGGAAATGATGTTGAGTAAACTAACGGTCTTTCTAAGCCAATTGAATGAATGGTTTAAAACAGTAGGAAACACTTAAGTTGACTTGAAACAGACTAAATGTAGGTACACTAGCATGCCCTTAAGGATTGTGTGCACTAATCAATCGGCCCATGCTTTGCTTGCTTTATTGCTCAAAACAAAATAAATTAACTTTAAATACAATACCACTTAGTTTTCTATTGATCGGGATACGAAGCTAGTCAGCGTTGCTACTTGCCAGCAATTTAAAAAAATTAAACATTACAGATTTCGTTTATATACTCTTATCTGAAACTTTGAACATTATTTGAAAAATACACTTTTTTTTAGAGGCCGCAGAATATACTTCGATTTTTTCCGTTGCTTAGAGAAAGTATGATTTTTAGCAGATTTTGCGACTTAAGGTAGATTATTCCTAGTCCCCTCCTTTTACATCCTTAATAATCTACATTCCAAGTATATTCATCTTTTTAGTTCCATCTGAGCACTTTTCTTTGCCAGTACCCTACTTTTAATTAGCATGATTTGAGTACATCAATCAGTAAACACATACATACAGTAGCATACCACAATAATGACAGCAGTCCAAGAACGCGGAAAACAATATTGTTCTTAACATCAGCATTATACCTTTTAATCAAAACGACCTTTATTTAAACAGATCAATGTTTTTCAGCATAAAGTCACGCAAATATCAAGTGTAAGGAACATTAATGCTCAGATTTGGAAGTAGAATAAATTTGTAGTATAAACTATGTACATATTAACAACAAATGGAATAGTGCAAACTTTACATATCTACTAGGTGTAGTGAAAACTAACAGTCAGATTCCCAATTCTGATTTTATATAGAACATTTTTTTTAAAATTAAACTTCCGCAAGGCTCTAGAACTAAAGTTAATATGCAGTGTAAACTTTACACAACCACAGAGTGTAAAGAAAATTTCAGTCGGATTCGTAATTCTGATATTACTGTGATATTACGATCAACATTTATGAAAAAATTAAGTCAACACAATGGACCGAGGACAAATAAATATCAGATATATACCACTTTACACCACTGTTGAGTCCAAACAAACTGGCGTATCACATTTGGTTTCTGGTTAATTTTTAGACTCGAGATTATGTCCAGACTCATAACCCAGAACTTGGCAGAAAAAACAAGGCAGAAATACGTTGAATTCCCCCATTTTTTGACTTTACATTTACCGAAAAAGCTAAATAATAATGTAAACAAACGCATTTCGCTTTGACGCGTACCCCTTAGAAAGTACTTTATTTTTATCCTATTCGACCTCGCCCGACTTCTGAACAGAGAAAGTGGCAAACAAAAAAATGGACAAAGCTGTATTTTCCATTGTCCACCACATTGTAAACTTTAAAAATCTGAACCTAACGCCCATTGAGTGTAAATAAATTCGGTTCGGGCCAGTTTGTAGCCCCTTGATTGTAGTACGTTTATATGTGCCAAACTTATGTTCCGCAAAATATTTGATATGATTTACCAATCAAAATACGAAAAAAACCCGTTTTTTTCACCCATATTACACCTTAGATTTCGAACTTTACACCCCCATAAATAACACAATATTATGTTTTTTTGAACGCGGCTTGCTTCGATGTGAAGCCCTTAGAAGTTGCCTTATTTCAATTTTATTCAATATATCCAAACTCATAACCGAAAATGTTGGCAGAGAAATCTCGGACAAAATCTGTTTTTTTACTCATCCACTAGATTGTAAAGTTTAAACCCGTGGTACTAACTGCGTATTGATTGTAGAAAAGTTTGCTGGCAAGCAGAGGATAGCCCTTGATCCGTAGTACATTTCTGTCAGAAAAATTCCTTAAAACTCATAACCGGAGTTGTTGGCAGACATAAACAAGTCAAAAACTCGACCAAAATGTGTCTTTTCACCCCCAGATTTTCGCACTCTTTACACTCGCATTTGAAAACTAAGGCGAAATTCAAAAAAAAATGTCAGCGGCAGAACGTAAATAGATGAATAAGTCAAATGAAGTGCATGGTTTTGCCAAGAGAATTAAAAAATGAAAAAAGTCAGCATTCAGAAGATTCGAACCCGTTATTCTTTTTTCTGAATCTGCATGCGAGAACGGATGCGTAAGCCACTGCGCCAACCCAACATATCGGCGGATTTTAATACTTAGTTAATAATTGGAAAATATTCATCATTCTACTAAAGTTTAAGAATAGTGTATTTATGATAATTAAAATAATTATTTATTGAAGACGATTCAAAAACCTCTATAATAAGAAAAATCTGATCAAAGAATATGCAATACGAAGTTATCTATCGACATTAGAAAATGAATGTACGTTAAATTCAAAGTTCACCTCTCCGTATCTCAACAAACACTGGCTGTAGAAAAGTTTAGGTCAGATTCGTTATTCTGACCTTACGGAGAACATTTTTAAAAAAATTCATTATCCACGATGCTCTGGACGGAAAAAAGTTTTTCAGTGTAAAGTTTACACTTGCACTAATAACGCAATATTGATTGTAAAGAAACAAAATACATTTTTTCGTGTAGCGCTTAGGACGAGGCACATTTTAAAGATTATTACCACGTTCTGTCTACTAAGTGGAAAATATGGCAGGAAAAAACATTTTTTTGTTCCAGACTCTTTACAATAAACCGCCTCTAAATTTTAAAATATGACTTTTTCGAAAAAAAATTAAAAACACTTCCCTAGATTTTATAACTGTCCACCTTTTAAAACCAATCAGACTGCATAGAATGTAAAAATGAGTTAGATATGCTTCTGCACATGAAAACAGTAAAAACCTTCTACTTTACACAATATTGCGTTAAAAGAGGGAAAAAAGTTCATTCGAGATTTTGTGACCCTCTACATTATAAAACTAATTGGACTGCACAAAAACCAAAATTGAGTTAGATAAGCTGAAAACAAGCAAAGAGTAAAAAACCTGTATACTTTACATTTTTATGCAACAACCATCAAGTGTTAAGAAATTTTAAGGTCAGAGTCGTTATCCACAGCTCGGGGGCAACATTTAAAAAAATTGGCCCTCCGCAAATTATTTGATTTTTCGGTTTACACTTTACACACTCATTGCTAACTCGGTATTAAGTTTAAACAAAAAAAGACGGGCATCGAATTTTTTAATCATCCATCGATTAAAAAAACCGCACCTCCCAGATGTGTGCCGTTATAGCTGTGAGGGGGGACACAAATTTCACACTCGCTGTGAAAAACATATAAGAAAAAAGGATGGCCAAGTATATTATAGGTAGCGCTATCGCGCAACCTATGATCTCTCGGTTCATTATAAACGTTGTAACATTCTGATATTCTATTGATTCGGAAATTTTTCTTTTTCAAACTCTCGTGTGCTAATGCGTTAGTATTCTGTCCGTTTACACATATTGTTTTTTTTTCAAATCTCTGGGCTTTGCCTCGCCACTTCGCGTTGAGCTAACCCATTAAAAACGATGTAACTAAAGTCAAAACGAGGCTAGACAAAGTTTTGGAAACATGGATAAGGAAGAACAGAAAAAATACAAATAAAGTGATTCATTATGCCTCCGGCATAGGGCACGGTGAACGGTGGGTTAAACTTTACACTGTAATGTATGGTTTAAAAAAAACAGGTTTTGTCTGAGATTTCTCCGCCTACATCGTCGGTTACAAGTCAGAATAAATTGAAAAAAGTAGAATAAATACGGTTTAAGAGCTACACGTCGCAGAAAACTGCGTTTAAAAACTCGATATTGAGTTACTGTTGGGAGTGTAAAGTTCGAAAACATGGGTGTAACATTCAAAAAACACGTTTTTTTTCTTCTTGGTTTGATCAATAGCTCAAATATTTTGCGGAACAGAAGTTTTATACATACAAACGCACTATCATATAGAGGCTACAAATTGGATTAAACCGAATTTCTTCACACTCGATGGGGAATAAGGTTCAGATTTTTAAAATTTACGATGTGGTGGATGACGGAAAATATGTTTTCTCCCTTTTTTTTTGTTCGCCACCTTCTCCATTTAGAAGTCAGGATAGGTGAAATAAAATAAAAATGAAACACTTCCTGAGGGGTACACGTCACAGCAAATTGTGCTTATTTACATCAATATTTACCTTTTTCGTGAGGTGTAAAGAGATAAAATTGGGAGTTAGATTCAGATTTTTAAAGTTTACAACGTGGTGGATCGTGGAAAAAGATGTTTTCGTCCCTCATTTTGTTTGCAGAATAAAAATGAAGTACTTTCTAAGGGGTACACGTCACAGCAAAGTGCGTTTATTCACTACAATATTTAGCTTTTTCGGGAGGTGTAAAGTGAAAAATTATATGTGTAAACGTGTTTCTGTCTTATTTTTTCTGCCAACGTCTCCGGTTATGATTCTGCACCTGATCTCAAAAATGTACCAGGAATCATACGTGATACGCCATTCGGGTGCGTTTGTTTACACTCAACAGTGGTGTAAAGTGGTTTATATCTAATATTTAATTGTCTTCAGGCCACTGTGGAGACTTAATTTTTTCATAAATGTCGGTCGTAATATCAGAGTAATATCAAAATTACGAATCTGACTAAAACCTTTACACTCTGTGGTTGTGTAAACTTTACACTACAAATTACTGTTAGTTCTAGAGCCTTGCGGAAGCTTAATTTTTTCAAAATGTTCTACGTAAAATCAGAATTGGGAATCTGACTGTTAGTTTTCTCTTCACCTAGTAGTTGTGTAAAGTTTGCACTATATGTACATTTATTGGCAATGTGTAATTTACGCTACAAATTTATTTCACTTTCAGAGCGTTGCTAAATGTGAGTTTTTTTCAAAATATGTTCCGTGAAGTCAGGATTACGAGCCTGACTCAATGTTTTCTTAACACCCAGTAGTTATATAAAGTTTACACTAAAAATTAAATTTAGTTTTAGGGCGTTGCAAAAGCTTAATTTTTTTCGAAATCTTCTATGTAACATCAGGATTAGAAATCTGGGTGTAAATGTTCTTAACACCCAATATTTGCGGAAAGTTTATGCAGAAAACCTTTGATCTGTTTAAATAAGGTAAAGGTGTCTTATTTAAAAAAGATAATGCTGATGTTCAGAATAATATTGTTTTCCGTGTTCTTGGACCGCTGTGATTATTGTGGCATGTTACCGTATGTGTTTACTGATTGATTTACTCATATCGTGCTAATGAAAAAGTAGGTTACTAGCAAAGAAAAATGCTTCGATGGAACAAAAATGACGAATATACTTGGGATTGTGGATTATTAACCCTCCTGTTACCAAGCGGTCACGCACCCTAGACTTACCAAAATACATATTTCTGGTAGCCAATTGCATGAGAATTTTGAAAATGTCATTAAGTTTGCACAAAACTGAAAACCAATTGAAAAAACGTATTTGAACATTCAAAAATGTGTAAGAAATACGATCTGCAACACGCGTAACACATGTTACAAAATCATGAAATCAAGCTTTTCCAATAAAATATAGGTCAATACGTTTTCTTTGTTCAATAAAACATGTGTTGCAGTAAAAAAGAGTGTACTGAGAAGCTTGCCACATAAGAATTTATGGCCTTACAGTAAACTGCAAAACAAGCAACTAGATCACGGATCTAGAGCTCGGTAAAAGTAGGGTTAAGGATGTAAAATAAAAGGAGGGAACTAGGAAAAAGCTACCTATGTACCTATGTATATGCCTAAAGTTGCAAAATCTATTAAAAATCAGCCTTTCTCTAAACAACGCAAAAAATCTATGTATATTATGTGGCCTCTGAAAAAAGTGTAACCTTCTTTAAATAATTTTCAATGCTTCACATAGGAGTGTACGAACATAATCTAAAATGTTTAGCATTTGTAAATTGCTTGCTTGCAACGCTAACTTGCATCGTATCGTGAATGATAGAAAACCATTGCACACAAATCACCTCACCTATACTTTGTATTGGATGGATCCAGAGTACTTAAGCTATCTTTTGTACATTGATCCAGCTTCCCTCGACGATATATTTTACCAGATAGGTTTTTTGCCTACATTCGCTCTAAGCTCGCATGGAGCAAATCTCGAGAAACGTTGCTTCGATTTTTAAAAATGAAAGTGTTTTATATGGAAACTTTAGGAGCGCAACCATACCTGGGCGTGCGAGGTAGGGCGGGTTTGGGTGTATGCACCCCCCAGAAACCAAAATACCCCCAGAATTCAATTTTTCAGAATTTTATTATTTTTTCGAAATTTTTTGATGCCAATGAGTAGTGCTCGATCAGAAACGTTGACAAATGGTGTTTCTTTCGTCATAACACCATTTTTAAGGCCATTTTTTGACCTTTGAAAAAATCTTGCACCCTTCCCCGCTGAACTTTGGTGGCGCCCACGCCACCTATGGGCGCAACTATTTTGCCGAAAAAAATCTAAATTTCTCATCACTGTAGCCTGTTATCTCAAAAAAATGGCGCAAAAATTTGCACAGGCTCCCATTTTACCTGTATTGTATGTAGAAAGCTCGATAGTAACAAAATAGTTGCGTCTTTAGCTGGGCTTCCTTGTGCAATAAATGCGTTTAAGCAAGATTTGCTCATCTTCCGATTTGCTCAACACAAATTTGTGATTTGGGGCAGCCATATTGAAAGAATAATACTTTGAACTATAGTTGACTACTTCACATAATTCAATAATTAAGCACATTTTGGAAGAGCAAAAATGAGCTTTCAAATGACTACCTGTTTGTTTGATTTGGAGAATTAGAAAAAGTTCAATATAAGTCCCATTTTAGTTACTGTAATGAAAAGATGCGTTTTTTACAAATTAAGATTTATATATCTTTACTGCTCCTGAATAGTTGGCACATTTTCTGTAATTAGACAGAAAATTGAATGCTCTTTCTAATGAGATATGTTCTGGAGTACAACTGTTGGTAGATTTTTTTGTTCTTCGCGTTTTAAACTGAAAAATGATTCATGTTGCACTAAAAACGACGTTGGAAATAAAGGCTTCCAATCAAACTACTGCGCTAGTCACTAGGCTGTATTTTACCTACTCAGTATCCAATATCCACTTAAATAAGTAAATTGACAATACATGATTCTGCAATTTATGAAGACTTAAAGAAAACATAAAATACCAGGTATATTGCACAGGTAGCTATGTATATCTAGTAACAGTAAAATAAAAGTAGAAATTCTTAAACTATGCGTGCATTAAATAAATCATTCAACAAAATTATTTTCCTACATCTTGAAACTTCAAGCATCACTTTACTTAAAGAACTAACTCCAGAGAAATGTTGTTTTATGAGCATGATTTTAAACAATATTTCTTCATTTTCTTAGAACATCACTTTTAAACTAGCTAGGAGCTCTAGACGATTTAGCTCGCATTACAACCTCTTATTATTTGTTAAGTTTCTTAGATTCTTCTAGTCGAATTCTCATGGCGTCAGATTCGTCTTCCATTAGTCTACAGTATACACCGAAAGTTTGATTTGTTAAGCTCAACACCTGCTGACTGTAAAATAACGATTTAAATAACGTCATTCATTCAAATAACGCGTTATTTAACGCTGACTTCCAAGGTCCTCGTTATCGATTTCACCATTGAGCCCAAAAATGCTTCGTTAACGATTTTGTTAACATTGCTAACGCTAAATCCCATGCCACATGTGATTGTATAATATATGAACTCACAAATATGTGCATGTAAACAGCATAGGTGAATTCTAAGGTGTCAGTGTCGAAGTTAGTTTTACAAAGTGCGATTTTATGGTCTAAAATGATGAGTATGCGTGAAAAAACATTTTTTGCGTTACTCTCAAAACAAAAAACCCTAAAAAAATCCCAGAAAGTTTATGAAAAAACTGCAGAAAATATATTTAAAAAATGATTGTATTTAGCACTTTCAGAGCCAAAAAATGCTCAAAAAGTCATTTTTCTACGATTTTTTTAATTGAAAATTTTTAGTTGGGAGGAAAGGGGTGGCACTCGGCAGCAATTAGCGAAGAGGGGGAGAAAGAACCCTTCGACACACATTGGCATATGTGTAACGGAAAATGGGATAAGTGGATATCCTCATCCAAAGCCAAAAATGTTTTCACCCTACCTTGATTTTAGGAAAAATTGAATTTTGAGCCATTTTTAAGCGTTTTTCGTCATTTTTGGCCAAAAATTGGAGGTCATTCCCCTTCAAAATGGCAGGGACTTCAATCTAAAGTTTTGAGCCGTATTATATGTATGCACATGGAAGTAGGGGGTCTGGACCATAGATGCACAGCATGGCCGACGCCGTTTTCACACAAACTGAAAAATTTGATGCATTTAAGCTTATAACTTTTTTTCCAAAGTTACTTATGAAAAATATCAGAAAAACAAATTTATAATTGCCATTCATTTAGTTTTCATAAGAAGTTAAACAGATTGTATTATACCATGGAATTACAGTATAGCTGCAGGCCAAAGGGTTTCTTTGCCGAGTATGGGGTAATTTTGCCAATCAAGGTTTTTTTTATTGCAGACTGCTTTCATTGTCGCAGATCATGTGTGGTGCGCTATTTTTTGATGTTTTCGATTTATCACTGTATTGTTCATCTGGCAACAAAGAAAGAATGGATTCTTTAACTTCTCCGTGTGTCTATTCTGGGTTTTGTGAGGGCTATTATTTTTTAGCAAGTTTTTATCAACTCATAAGTGTTCAGGCTACTCAAAAACCTGAAACGGATTGTTTTTATTGTTTAGGCTTATCGAAACTACAGATGTTTTGCTTCCAGAAAATGTGTCTTTTTCGTATTTTGTTGTATATAACCAGCGCATACGCGTTGGGTTGTGTGCTTCGCGCCCAACGATGGGGTCACTTTGTGACCCCATGCCGTTATTCTCTTAATATTTAAATTAAGAAAAATTAGAAGAATCAACAAAAATGAGAAAACATGCTGTTATACCAATTTTAGCCTACATATGTGCTGGGTTGTGCGCTTTGCGCCATATGATGGGGTCACCCTGTGACCCCACGCCTTAATTCTCTTGAGGTTAAAGCATAAAAATTTAAAAAAATTGACAAAATGACATACGTTGATAGGAAAGTGCGGCCTGCGTCCGCACTTTCTAGCTGAGTCCAGCAGCTTCGCCTCCTTTTCTAATTGGTTACATCATTTATTTCAAGCATATGATTGATTGGTGTAAACTACTCTTTTAAGTCAAACTTTACACCCTCATGGGTCTATAGGTTTACACTTGCCAATGACGCGTCATGTACCATTGGATAGAGGAGACAATGGCTAACAATAAGTTTAATAAAAACCAAACTTCTACCCTTAATGCCTCAGGTGCTAGAATCGAAAATATAATCAACTTTTGGAGACTTTCAGAAGTTTGGCAAAGTTAATTATTTGCGCCTAATGACAAATAACCAAAAATCGTTAATTCAAACCTTGCCACGTAGCTTTAAGAACCTTCCCTACCCCCGAAATTTATTCAAAACACTCCACTAACTGTAAATAATCTATTAATGACACAAAATTAGGTTTCGGACACTTTCAGAAGATCGCCAAACATGATTACTC
Source organism: Mermis nigrescens (assembly GCA_036768485.1). Taxonomy (NCBI): domain Eukaryota; kingdom Metazoa; phylum Nematoda; class Enoplea; order Mermithida; family Mermithidae; genus Mermis; species Mermis nigrescens. The sequence goes on along the minus strand of JAVLUZ010000211.1, from coordinate 212,680 downwards.
GCCTTCAATGGCTGATTCCCAAAAGTCGTAAATGTAAACTTTGCCACTTAGCTTTGAAAACCTTCCCAACCCCCAAAATTTATTCGGAACACTCCACTAACTATAAATAATCCTTTATCGACAAAAAAATTAGGTTTCGGACACTTTCAGAAGATCGCCAAACATAATTATTGACTTTCAATGGCTTATTCCCAAAAATCGTAAGTTTTAACTTCGCCACATAGCTTTAAAAACTTTCCCAACCCACCATAATTTATTCAAAACACTCCACTAACTATAAATAATCTTTTAATGACGAAAAGTTACGTTTGGGAACCTTTCAGAAGAACGTCAAACTGAATTATTCGCCAATAATGGCAAATAACGGCAAGATCGCAAAACTTCTTTATTTGTCATTAATGACAAATAAACAAAAATTGTAACGTTAAACTTTCAAAGCATTAGTTCCTCTCTGATGAACTTTTTCGATTTTTTTCTTTCTTTCCTCTTCTACGTTTCTTTTTTACCTTTTTCCTACCTTTTTCATGTAAGTTTTCGTTTTATAATCCTGCCCACTTTTTCTGTTTCATTTAGATTTTTGCGTATCATAAAACGTGTAATCTCTCATAATATAATTATTTTTAGGTACACTTGTGCTATTGCACGCGTCCTTCTTGTTTCTTTCTTACTAATAGCATGATGCACCTCTAAATCTGTCTTTCTTTCTTCTCTTTTTTATATATTGGCATGTTTTTTTTATTTATTTATTTATTTATATTTTTTCCTTTTTCTGTTTATAATTTCTTTTTGCTCCTTTCTCGTATTAATGACTTCTTACAATTTGTCAAGTACCTCTGAAAAACTTCCGCCCCTGACTAAACTAAGTGCTTGCACTGTACTTACTTACTATGTATAACCCTTTAATAACTATAAAATTCGCTTTTGGAAACTTCCAGATGTTTGTCAAAGTTAATTATTTGTCCTTAATGGCAATGGAGCAAAAATTGTAAATTTAAACTTCGCCAGCTACATATATTTATACTTTTCAAAAACTTTCTTCCCTACCTAAACTAAATTCAAGCACTATGCTCAGTATGTATTATAACTCGAAAATTCTCTTTTGGAAATTTTCACAAGTTTGTCAAACTTCATTAATTGTCCTTAATGGCAATTAACCAAAAATCGTTAATTTAAACTTTGCTAGTTACCATTCAAAAACTTCCTTCGCTCCCTGAACTTAGTTAAAGCGATATGATTAATATGTATAAGTGAAAAATTTGCTTTTGGAAACTTTCAGAAGTTCGCAAAATTTATTGCCATTAGTGGCAAATAACCAAAAATTGAGAATTCGTGATCAAATTGATGAAAAGCCATGCTTCGCCCTGCTTTCCATGAATCCTACTTCCGATTCCGCCCCTACTGAACTTACTTAAAGCTCTTAAGTATTTAACACCCCCACTGATTCCTGGAAAGAATAAAACTTCCGTGGCCGTTTCGGGAAAACGTTAAAGTTAGGTTTTTCTAGAATCTGGATTAATCACCCAAAATTTTAGCCATGTCAGGTTGGGTCTGCCCCTAACCCTTGTCAAGATAAGCCATTGTTCGCTAATGCAGTACATAATCGAGCTTACAAATGAAAATCCTACCCTCGAACGCTTTTCACAAAGTTTTTAAAGTACCTAGATAGCTCCCTAGTTGAAAAAACTTATGTTCAAACAGCCAATGCTTCCCAAAATTAGACGTCTCCCATCACAGGCAAAGCCAGTAAATTTTTGACCCCCCCCACCAATTCTTGGACAAAAATAAAATTTTTGCCCGTTTTTGGAAAACGTTGAAAAAATTAGGTTTTTGTGAGAATCTGGATGGATTCTCCATGTTTCTAACGATTTCAGGTTCGGTCTGCCCCCCCAACCCTCTTGTCAAGATCATGCGTACGGGCGTGTCAGATTATGCTGAACCCTTACCTGGAAAGTCCTAGACTTTGCGCTTTGCATCCACACGTGGGCATGGGGAGTTTGGGGGCATTGGCGGATCTAAGATTTTCTTAAGGGGGCGGTACTCCTAAGGGGTTGGGTGCGGAACCCTGACTTGGGCGGAAAAATTAGCCATTTTAACCCAAAAATCGCTCAAAAATGCTTAATTTTGCGCACTGTTTTGGGCCAATGGGGGGGGGGGCGGCCGCCAACCCCGCTCCCTCTTAAATCCACCCCTGTTTGGGGTATGCACACCCTCCCCCAGAAGTTGGAATACCTTGCATTTCTAGCGAGTTTTTGATGCCATTGGATAGTGCTTGATGAAAAACGTCGAAAAATGGTGTTTTTTTGCCATACAACCACTTTTTAGACCATTTTTGACCTTTGAAAATTTTTTAACCCCCTCCCCCCTCAGAATTTTCGTGCTGCCCACCTATGTTTGCATCCCGTCGCATTAAGCTGGAATAATTCCAAAATGTAGGAGGCATATCATGCTTCATCATTAAATATTGGGCCCTTAATAATTAAAAAACGTTTGAAAAAGACGTAATCAGCAAAAAGCCGGGCTGCGCACAGCCACAGCCTTTTTCCCACAAAGCTATCCACAATAAATGCAAAAGCGCATTGAAATCAGACACTGCAAAAAAAACTGAAAAAACGAAGCCTTTTAAAGCTTATTAGCTAAGTTAAAACTCGATATAATTTCGGCGCAAAGATGCAATAAAAAGAACTACCTTGGCTTAGCTCTGATGAAAAGCTGGGCTGCGCCCTGCTTTTCATGGAAGCTACCAAGGAAAACTGAAAAAAACGTAGCCAGACCCGCACCATGCCAGGAAAATAAATATTAATGAGAATGAATAGCAAGAATAGAGAAGAAATTCCAATATGGCTGACTTTACTTTATTGGGACACGTGGACCAATCACAGATGGGCAACGCAGCATCAATCAATATTTGATTCTCCCTTATTCTTAACCGCTAAAAATGGGGGTACCCTGGATCTCAACCAATTTTAAACCTAGAGCGGTACATCATATATCGATCGATAGAGCTTTTTGAGTGTTACATTTTTTCCTGTTACAGTACCCTTCTAATGTAAAGCTTTGTAAAGCTAGAAGCGATTAAAGTGACTTTTGTACCACAAACGTGCTATATCTTGGGCTACAGTATCCTAAGGTATTTTTTGACTCCGGATTCAAATTTTTTGCCCTCAATTACCCCCAAACACATTGTTTTTAAAACGATAACAATTATTCCTAGCATAGGATTAATTTGTGTAAAGTAAATTTTTAGGCCAAACTTTACACCCATATAACTCTATGAGTTTACACTCAATGGTATTGCGAAACATACCATAGGATAGAGGAGACAATAATTCACAATGAGTTTAGGACTACCGAGCTTCTACCCCCAATGCCCCGGGCGCCAGAACCGGAAATATAATCCACTTACTTTTTTGTAATGCTTAAGCACTAGAAATAGGGGGTACCCTGGATTTTGGCTAATATTGGCCCTAGAGCAACACTTAATATGTCAATCAATAGAGCTTTTTGAGTTGTCATTTTTGCTCATTACAGTACCCCTACTCGTGTAGAACTTTTTGAAGTTAGAGGCGATCAAAGTTGCTTTTGGACAAAAAACGTGCTTTAACATAGGCTACAGTACACCAAAGTATATTTCTGATAAGAAATTCGGATTAGGCGTTGCCGATTACCCCCAATGTATTTATTTTTAACATTACAACGCTTCATGATAGCCCTATATTGACTGATTTAAAGCCCATTTTTAGCTCCAACTTTACGCCCATTTATTCCGGGTTTTCGACTTTTCTCACATATACGGCTAGGCGCGTTGGGTAGCCGGGGCCCGCGGCAACAATATTCAAAGAAAAATTCCTTAACGAACGAGACAATCTTTAGAAAAAGGTCCTCAAAGTTGACCCCATGCTAAAGTTGGTTAACAATTATTAGCCCGTAACTCTATGGGTTTACACTCAATTTCAACGCAACTTATGTCATTGGATAGAAGAGGCAATGGCAAACAAAAAGTTCTACTAGCCATAAAATTCTACAATCAATACCCGAGGAGCTAGAGCCCAAAATATAGTTCGCACATGCTGAACCATACCTACAGTAATATGGACCCCCAAATTTTCCGACGGATTTCTCATTTTTTTTGGGGGTTTTATATGCGTTGGGAAAGTTTAAAGAAAATCGACACGATCAAAAAATTCCCCTTACCTATTTTCTTATATTGGATAGGCAGCATCAAAAATCTGGGGGGAAGCTGCAATTTTTCCAAGGTCAAAAAATGGTAGCATGGCGACAGAATCACCGTTTTTCAACGTCTCTCATCGAGCACTATCCATTGGCATCGATCAATTGCTAAAAACACGCCCCTAAGGGGGAGAATGCATACCGTCAACTGGGGTTTTTTTGCCGAGTATGGGGTAATTTTACCAATCAAGGTTTGTTTCATTGCAGACTGCTTTCATTGTCACAGGTCATGTGTGGTGCGCTATCTTTTGTTATTTTCGATTTATCACTGTATTGTTCATCTGGCAACAAAGAAAGAATGGATTCTTTAACTTCTCCGTGTGTCTATTCTGGGTTTTGTGAGGGCTATTATTTTTTAGCAAGTTTTTATCAACTCATAAGTGTTCAGGCTACTCAAAAACCTGAAACGGATTGTTTTTATTGTTTAGGCTTATCGAAACTACAGATGTTTTGCTTCCAGAAAATGTGTCTTTTTCGTATTTTGTTGTATATAAAGCTTCCAGAAAAATCGGTGGGCAAAGTTCCCCCCGCAACCTATCGTAAAATGAAAACTTGTTTTACCCTATTCTTAGACTCGAAAACTCATCAAAATAAAGGATTTTATTTATGTTTAAGCATTGACAAGAGTTTTGAATCGTGCTCTTTAGTCTCTGAATAGAAATATGTGCAATCCGTCATCAAAACTAATATTGCCTAGGCTTAAATTTTTTTGTATGGGACAAAGATTTCGAGGCTCGTACAAAGATTTTTGGAGCGATCTTTGTACAAGATTGTACACAAAGTATAGGAGATTTTTGGCTAATGTTTCATTGCACAAAAAAATCGAAAGGTTTCTATAACAAAAAAAACAGTGCCTAGGCTAGATTAATTTATTTCTTCCGTACCTTCCCACTTTTACTGCGCACATTCAGAAGTTTGTATGATTTTATTTATAAGCTTTTGCATGATTATGTCATTGCCAGATTTAGCCATCAATACCTAGTCGGATTATCATGATCTGAAGGTGTGATATTTGTTTCTCCCTACAACAGTGTATTTTTGATTCTGTTCAGGGAGTGGCAAATTTACCCCACTTCAAGGTCAAACTTTGCCATACCACTTTTGTGTAAATTATTCGTTGTTGTAGCCCGTTTGAATAGAATAATTGTATGGAATACATTCAACAACTCGCTGTTTATGTTTTGGCAAAATAACAGCATCCAAAAACTATTACATCATAATTTATACTCAGAAAGAGCCAAAAAACATGGCAATGTAACCCCAGTTGACAGACCTCCTATTATGCAATAATGCTGTTAAGGGAAATGTCTATTGTTGAGATTAACACAGGTACCACTTGATGGATTTCAATAAAATAAAGTGATCTTGGTAGATAATTTTAAAATGAAACTATTTCGTAAAACGTTGTGCTAGCTTATTTCTACAGCATGCTAGGCTCTAAAATGTGCTCAAAATTTGTATGTTCACTACAGTATACAGGTTTTATTTCATATTTTTAAAAATTGCAAAATTGATATTTTTGTGCTCTAGATTTCACTTGTGTTTGTTTTTCGTGTTTTTGAATAGTTCTTCTTGCAATTTCAATCTAATTTTGTTCCAATATGGCTGCCCCATGAGGTATGTATTGTACTCGCGCTATGTTTCATATTTTTCAATATTTACGCACATTATGGAAAGCCCAAAAAAGCTCTTTCGAATGATGTCCTATTTGTCTGATTTTGTAAGAATCCCATATTTTTCAATATGGCCGCCAAGAAGACATCTTCCAGAAAATTTCACAATTCTTCAAAGTGGGAGTCCAACCGGATCCAGAACCCTTGACGTACATGTCTGGTCTAGATTCTTCAGAATCCGGCGACCTCCACAACAAAAAAATCGATAGACCCACAGAATTGAATTTTTAGTGCCATTTTTGGCAATTTTACCCCACCGGGCTTCCATCAGAATATTATTGCTGCCAGGTATGCCCCAACCACATCCGGGCAGGGGATTGGGGGTATGCACCCCAAGAAATTAAAATACCCCCAGAAACCAAAATACTTCCAGAATTCAACTTAAATTTTTTTTGTTTTTTTCGCAATCTTTTGATGCAGTGCTCGATGAGAAACGTTGAAAAATTGTGTTTTTCAGCCATACCACAATTTTTAAGGCCATTTTTTGACCTTTGAAAAATCTTGCACCCCCAGAATTTCGGTGCTGCCCACGTATGGCCCCAACCACCCAATAACACTTTAAGGATGTTTATCCGCTTTTCATTGAGGTATCATAGGTAAGATTCGTCGATGCGTTTTCTTCAGGTTTCAAGTAGAACAGCTGTCGTGACAGTTTTTGTATTTTTCGATTATTATTCAGATTTGCGGCTAAAGACATGAGCCGTGCCAGACGAGTTGCGATTGAAAATGTTAGACTGGACGTTCGGCTCACCAACATACCTCGGCGTGGAGAAGGGTTGGGGGTATGCAACCTCCCAGAAACCAAAATACCCTCTAGAAACCAAAATACTCTCCTAGAATTCAATTTTTGAAAATTTTTTGTATAATGTGTTGCCGATGGATAGTGCAAATAATGTGTTGCCGATGGATAGTGCTCGATGAGAAACGTTGAAAAATGATGTTTTTTCGCCATACCACCATTTTTTAAGGCCATTTATTGACCTTTGAAAAAGTCTTGTACTTCACCCCAAAACTTTGGCGCCACCCACCTATGCTCACCAGTTGTGTGCTCGTGATTATCAATACACATGTAAATAATCAATTAAACATAACTATAGTCTGTTTCACGCAAGTTTGGGCATAAATTGAAAAAACTTTGTTCGGCAATAAGGCAATAGATTGCGATTATAGCATTGATTATTGGAATATAATCATCGTATCGTAATCCGTCGACTTACTTTTGGGAAATTCTTAAGATTTATGCAAAAATTTATCTGAATCAGACTATAATACATATGTACATAGGCACTCATATATAAATAATAAAAGAAAAACATGTACACCTTTCTAGCATTGAATTGGCAAAACTCAAATATTTGCAGCATTGGAATTCTGGGGTCGGGTTAGCAAAGTTTTCATGTGTTTTTGGTCTTGAGCCAAAAACGTAATTTCCTGACCATTATGAAGAAGCTATTTCTTTCTCAAAAATAAACCGTGTAAAAAACCATGGAAATTTTACAGAAAAATTGAAAACGATATGGTACATTATGTATGTATGTACGATATTGTCCAGAAAAATTTACATCAAAAAATCGCGAATAATGTGTGTCAAATCATGCAGTAAAATAGCCCCAGCCATTGCCGGTCACAAGCCCGGATGAGAAATGGGGAGTGTTGGTTCCCATTGCGACGGAACCGTTAAATTAGCCAAGAAATTAATGGCAGGACAACAATTACAGAGCTTTAATACAGTTAGCGCAAACGGCTTTACCGATGCGTTGGGAGTAACTGTGCTCCCTACGAAAATTGGATTACCAGCTAAATGGAAAATTTTTAATGCAAAGGACGTTCTCAACCTTGCCACCTGGAATATTTGCTCAGGCAGCCAAGCCGGCAAAATGAACTTTTTAGCCGGTGAACTAGACAAGTTCAAAATCGATTTAGCCACAATCACGGAACTCAGACTCCCTGGACAAGGGGAACGCTCTGTTTTAACACCTAGTCATTCTACTAGCTTTCAACTATATTACTCTGGCCGCGACAGCTTTAATAAAGGTATAGCTTTCATGCTAAGTAGATTGAAGAAATTCTTCACCTGTTTCCAACCGATCTCAGACCGAATTGCTGTGCTGGAACTTGCTGGGCTGATACCGACAGCCATCATCGGGGTATAGGCCCCTACTGATGTCAGTAATGATGCCGACAAGGATATTTTTTACGACAAACTGCAGTACACTCTGAATCAATATCTAGGAGGGAACTATATGGTCATAATCTGTGGAGATCTCAACGCACAAACAGGGTCCAGTCGTTTCGTCTGGGAAGGTAGTCTCGGCCCTTTCGGTTGTGGAACCTCTAATGACAATGGTTTACGCCTCCTTTCATTCGCCAGTTATAACAAATTCGTCGCGTGTAACATATGGTTTCAGCATCCTATTCACCACAGGCTGACTTGGTTCTCAAACAACGGTAGAGATCACAGTATGTTGGACTATTTTCTTATACATAAAAGATTTCAGAGTGCTATCCAGGATGTCAGAGTAATGCGAGGAGCTTCAATTGGATCGGACCATCACCTCGTTCGAGCTAGGTTTAAACTTCACCTAAAAGCACATAAAATTACACGACCTATCCCTACTATTGATTATACTTGCTTTGCCGACCCTGCCAAAGAAGCCCAATTTCAAATTCTATTACGCAACCGTTTTACCCCACTCAAAGCCACAGACATCAACGAAAACTGGAATGCAACTAAAACTCTTATTATTGAAACATTAAAAGAAATTTGCCCCATAAAGAAAAGAAAAATCAAACCTTGGATTTCAGACAACACCTTAAAATTGGTCTAAGAACGCGCCAAAATAAAAAACACTAACCACAAACTTTATCTGTACCTAAACCGTCAAATCAAGCACCAACTGAAAGAAGACAAGGCTCAGGAAATGGAGTCGGCTAGCAGAAAACATGACATACGCCTTCTTTACAACACCCTAAGGAGCTGCAACGGAAAATTCAAGGCGACAACATTAAACGTCAAAATGATGCCCAAATAAAAACACTTGAAGGAAAATTAGAAAGACGGAGGGAGCACTTTAGCATGCTCCTTAACCGACCACATCCGGCTACTCTAGATCTGACAGCTATCCCAAAATGCTGAGCTAGAATTCGCAAGCGAAACAACTGACCATCCGCCAACTGAGGAAGAAATCAGAACTGCAATCAAACGAATGAAAAATAGAAAAGCGCCAGGCATTGATGCAATTCCAGTAGAAGCACTAAAATCAGGTGGTGAGGTAATTGTTGCCCAGCTAACGAGCTTGTACAACTCCATTTGGGATGACGCTGATGTGCCACAAGATTTTAAGGATGCCAATACCAATACACAAAAAAAGAGATCCGGCTAACTGCAAAAACTACAGAGGCATAAGCCTACTGTCAACATCGGCAAAGCTGCTGACCTCTATTATCCGATCCAGGTTGCTTAAAACAAGAGAAGCAAATTGTAGAGATGAACAAGCATGGATTTAGACCAGGGAGAGGATGCACTGACAATTTGTTTACGCTACGACAAACTGCTGAAATACGAATACGTTGTAAAAAAGAAACCTGTATGGTTTTTGTTGACTTCTCTTGCGCATTTGATAGTGTAGACCATAGGTGGGCAGCACCAAAATTCTGGGGGGTGAAAAAATTTCTGGGGGGGGTGAAAAAATTTTTAAAGGTCAAAAAATTGTCTTAAAAGTGGTTGTATGACGAAAAACACCATTTTTCATTTTTCGACGTTTCTCATCGAGCACTATCCAATGGCATCAAAAAATTGCTAAAAAAGCAAAAAAAAATTTCTGGGACGGTATTCCAACTTCTGGGGGGTTGCATACCCCTCAAACCCCCCCCCACGCTCATGTGTGGTGTAGACCACCAATCGCTGTGGTGTGTCCTCAAGGCCGAAACTGTACCATGTGCTACACTCAACATATTAAAAGCCTTTTTTGAAGGTGGTACAAGCCGAGTTAAATATCTGGGAAGCATATCATCACCATTCTCAATAACAACAGGCGTTAAACAAGGATGTATAATATCGCCAATGCTTTTTAATGTGGCCATGGACTGGATACTCAAAAAAACGTTCAAGGATAGGACTGGCGTCCAAATGGCGAAAAACTTTAACATCACAGATTTGGCATAGATGATATTGTATTTTTTTAAGTGATACAATTCAAGAGGCCAAAGAAACTGACTGATATGACAAATATTGCCAGCACACTTGGTTTAACTATTAACGTTGAAAAAACCAAATTTATCTACACTGGAATCCAACAGGTCGCGCTAACTTAAAATAACAACCCAGTCGAGGAGGTGAACGCTTTTAAATATCTAGGGTCCATCTTAGATAGCCAGAGCGTAGCAGCCACAAAGGATGTCAAAAGTCGTTGGTCTGACCTCTGCAGCTTTTGCATCTTTAAAAAAATGCCTGTGGAGTCAGCAGGCCATGCAATCTCGACAAAAATGCGAATTTTCAATGCCTCAATACGTACCATCTTATTATACGGCTCAAATCATGGACAGTTCTCAAAAGAGACCTAAATTTACTGGAACGATTCCAACTTCGTTGCCTACGTAACATACTACATATACGCTGAGAGATCGATGGGAAAACGACACACATTAAAAGACAACGACTTAAATGGTTCGGTCATGTGAGTCGAATGGAGTACTTCAGACTACCATTCCAATGCTTAAGACACAATTTCTGAGAAGGTCAACCTTCGACAATGGTGAGTTGTGATAAGTCGAAAATTAATCATACCTCAAAACAAGATATATAGCACAGTTTTTTATTCTAAACATCATGATGCTATTCATTCGACTTGAAAACAAAAATTCGCTGTGCTACAGTACGCCAAACATTTAATTTTTCGCCATTTTAACCATTTTTCATTACTTTTATTAAAATTCGATTTTCTCTACGAATAATTAATATCATCCATTCAAACAGCTTTCAATCGATAGAAGAATAAATTTTTAATTAGCTGAATGCAAAAACTTTTGATACATATTAATTTACACTTTACACTGCGGTTTAAACTCAATTTGTATTCGTTTAAAATTACAAAAAATTTTAATTTATTTTCGGTTCCTGTAGGCCCCTTACATATACAGCCAAAATTTTTGCCCTTTTTACACAGCTTGTGCCTTGGACTTAATAGAAAAAAATTTTATCAAGAAAAAAGTACCCTGGACCACCAAAACCAGCGTCCGATTGACCCAATATACCCAAATTTGCATATAAAAACAGTGCATTGCATAAGCACAGCCTTTTTTTAACGAATGCTATCCGTAAAAACAGCTACTAATTGACAGAGGAAAAAATTTTCTATCAGCTGAATGCAAAAAATTGTTATACACTTTACTTATCACTTTACACTGCAGTCTAAACTTAATACATATTCTTTGAAAATTACAAAAATTTTAACATATTTACGGTTCCTGCGGGTCTCTTACATGAAAAACAAAATAGTTTGCCCTTTTTATACAGCACATCCCTTAGTCTAAACATGAAAAAAATTTCAGCAAAATAAAAGTACCCTGAACTACCAAAACAAGCGTCCGATTGACCCATTATACCCAAATTTGCATATGAAACAGTGCATTGTATGAGCGCAGATTTTCTCAACAAATAATCAATATCATTCGTTGAAACAGCTACCAATCGATAGAGTAAAAAATTTCCTATTAGCTGAATGGAAAAAATTCTTATAAACTTTACTTTACACTTTATGCTGCGGTTTAAACTTAGTATACATTCGTTAAAATATACAAAAAATTTTAACATATTTACGGTTCCTGCAGGTCTTTTACGTGAAAAGCAGAAAGTTTTTGCCCTTTTTACCCATGGTCTGAATATAAAAAGAAATTTATCAAAATAAAAGTACCCTGAACTGCCAAAAAACGTCCGAACGACCCATTATACCCAAATTTGCATATAAAAACAGTGCATTGCATGAGCACAGATTTTTCTCAACGAATAATCAATATCATTTGTTGAAACAGCTATCGATCAATAGAGAAAAAATTTCCTATTAGCTGAACGCAAAAAAATGTTATATACTTCACTTTACACTTTACATTACAAGTTAAACTTAATACAAATTCTTTAGGTATTACAATAATTTTAACATATTTACAGTTTCTATGGGTCTGTCCAGGGTACTTTTTTTGATAAAATTTTTTTTATTTAGTCCAAGGCACAAGCTATGTAAAAAGGGAAAAAATTTCTGCTGTATAAGTAAGGGGCCTACAGGAACGGAAAATAAGTTAAAATTTTTTGTAATTTTAACAAATACTTTACCAAGTTTAAACCGCAGCGTAAAATGTAAAGCAAAATGTATAACAATTTCTGCATTCAGCGAATAGGAAATTTTTTCTCAATCGATTGGTAGCTGTTTCAACGAATGATATTGATTATTCGTTGAGAAAAATCTGCGCTCATGCAATGCGCTGTTTTATATGCAAATTTGGGTATAATGGGTCAATCGGACGCTTGTTTTGGTAGTTTAGGTTACTTTTATTTTGCTAAACTGTTTTTTATGTTTAGACTAAGGGATGTGCTGTATAAAAAGGGCAAACTATTTTGCTTTTCATGTAACAGTCCCACAGGAACCGTAAATATGTTAAGATTTTTGTAATTTTTAAAAATACGTATTAAGTTTAAACTGCAGTGTAAAGTGACAAGTCTAGTGTATAACAATTTTTTGCAATCAGCTGATAAGGAATGTTTTTCTCTATCAATTGATAGCTCTTTTTACAGATAGTATCCGTTGAAAAAAGGCTCTGATTATGCAATGCACTGTTTTTATATGCAAATTTGGCTATATTGAGTCAATCGGACGCTTGTTTTGGTAGTCCAGGGTACTTTTTTTGATAAAATTTTTTCCGTATTTAGTCCAAGGTACAAGCTGTGTAAAAAGGGCAAAAATTTTTGCTGTATATGTAAGGGGCCCAAAGGAACCGAAAATAAGTTAAACTTTTTGTAATTCTTAACGAATACTCATTGAGTTAAACCGCGGTGTAAAGTGTTAATTAATATGTATCAAAAGTTTTTGCATTCAGCTAATTGAAAATTCATTCTTCTATCGATTGAACGCTGTTTGAATGAATGATATTGTAGAGATGGCTCTACACCCCGTTTTCGCCGCATTGGTTTAACGCGAAATTGCATTTGTTTTGTGCTAACGCTGTACATACATTCCGATGACTGTTTGTCCCAGATGCTCAATTTCGTGCTTAATTTCCATTTGCACGTACGCGACCACTCAGCGTAACGCTATAGTGTGTCGCCCGGGACCACCTTCCCTCTTAAAATTATCATATCTTCATTTCCTTTCCCACACATATTTTCAATAAAAATCCGGGATAGGAAAATGGGCACTCGGGCTCAATGCGACTTGAGTACGAATTGGTATGTGTGCTATCATATCATACATGTGTTAAAACTCCATATGTGTGGGTCTCATATTTGTGCCTATTCCGTTTGTACATTCTTTACCGTAAGCTTTGCCCATAGGCCTATTGTTATTCTCGTAGATCCATTCCGCGTTTCATTGTTCGTCTGTCTACGCCTCTTTTTGTGTCTTGTTTAAAACTGCGTGCAAGCGCAGTTTTCAGCATTATTTTTGGCATTATTATTACGACTTCGTACGATTTTCATAAGTCTTCCTAGACTCAGCTTTTTCGCCAGCCCATCTGTGCTGTGCCCCTTTTTCCTGCGTAGCTGCAGAAATTCTCCTCGTGTTTTCATCGCGTAGTGGGCAAGTTTCTTTTCGCCCTTGCGCATTTGCTATATTATTTGTGCGCCAATTGGCAATTATTTGTATGCCTTTAGAGGACTCTGCGCCCTCTGTTTAAATACAATTGTTTATTTTACTCATTAGCCAATTAGCCAACGAAAGCATGTATCTTCCATGTTTTCAAATTTATTTTAACCTGCAACCCGTTGCACCCATATGTGCGCTACAATTCTCATTGCCGTCATAATACTCGTATCGAAAATGAATGTAGAGATTGCCACGCCGCCACTGCTTGGCGATTGACCGAACAACAAACTATTAGCCCGTCTACTATCACTCGCATCAGTTTGTCGTGTACTTCGCGTCTTGATTCTCAATGACGCGGCAATATTATTAGTACCGCGTTTTTGTTGCGCCGACTGCTGTCCGCACCGCATTTTCCGGTTTAAACTATTGCAGGACCGCTGTCTTGCTCAGCATCATATTGTTACGCCACGTTTTTCGTCTATTCCATCTCAAGAAGTCAGACGCGCCATGTCTACCTCGCACGTTATTCCGTCTATTTCATGTGCAACTGATGTTCATTGCACTCGTCAGCCGTCTAATTCTTGTGATCAGTCGGATTGCCCTATTTGAACTTTAGTCTATTTGTTTGATTCCGTCTCAAGGAACCAGCTGTGCCCATTCTACGTTGCGCATTACGCCAAAGTTTTTAGCGCACGACTGACGGTCGTTGTACCGCTCAGTTGTCATTGCCTTGCGATCAACCAGATTGCCGCACTTAAATTATTTGCTCATCTTTTGATTTCGCTGTGCCAGGACAACGTACCGACCGCCAGCACTTTGTTTATTTTTCGTGTAATTTGTTTTATCGTTTTTTCCATAAATTTTTCTCTTACTAGTTAATTTTCCTGCAGCCACTTTTCCCAATTTTTTCTCTCCACTTTAGGACTCTTTTTCTAACTGTCTTTTTACATATCTCTGTTATTCATTATTTTCCATGTATATTTTTATTACGACGTATACTTTTCTGATTTTTCCAAAAACATATTTGTTATTTCACTGTATTTGTCTGTCTTTGATTCATTTATTGTCCTTGTCCATATGTGTTCTCAATTTGTCCATAATTTGAGCCTTTTGTACTCAATGCTAATTAAGCCGAGTGACCTGCCCTCCTATCATAAATTACTTTTGCAATCAAAATTCTCCAGGTCCCGGGCAAACAGTCGATTCCATACATTGCACAAAACCACATTGTCTATGCGTCATTGACGCACCGTTTTTTTGTCTCCCGCTGTTCAATTGTTTGACGTAGCCGTACGTCATCTCTGCACATTTTCATGCATACATTTCGTGCATAAAAATATGTCAGCATCCCGCTTCAATCTGCTGACACGAATTGATAATCGCCCGACTCTACGCCGTGGCCGTATTTGCACAAAAAGTTTGCTCACAAACGTTTTGCACGTAAAAATTTGCACTGTGTGCAAATTTTTCTCGATATCCGGGGAGTGTAGAGATGGCTCTACACTCCATTTTTGCCGCGTTGTTTCAATGCGAAATTCCATTTGTTTTGTGTTATGTTGTACATACATTCCAATCACTGTTTGTTTCAGATGCTCAATTTTGTGCTTAATTTCCATTTGCACGTATGCGACCACTCAGCGTTACGCTATAGTGTGTCGCCCGGGACCACCTTCCCTCTCCAAAATTATCATATCTTCATTTCCTTTCCCACACATATTTTCAATAAAAATCCGGGATAGGAAAATGGGCACTCGGGCTTAATGCGACTTGAGTATGAATTGGTATGTGTGCTATCATATCATACATGTGTTAAAACTCCATATGTGTGTGTCTCATATTTGTGCCTATTCTGTTTGTACATTCTTTACCGTAAGCTTTGCCCATAGGCCTATTGTTATTCTCGTAGATCCATTCCGTGTTTCTTTGTTCGTCTGTCTACGCCTCTTTTTGTGTCTTGTTTAAAACTGCATGCAAGTGCAGTTTTTGGCATTATTATTACGACTTCATACGATTTTCATAAGTCTTCCTAGACTCAGCTTGTTCGCCAGCCCATCTGTGCTGTGCCCCTTTTTTCCTGCGTGGCTGCAGAAATTCTTGTCGTGTTTTTGTTGCGTAGTGGGCAAGTTTCTTTTCACGCTTGCACATTTGCTATATTATTTGTGTGCCTATTGGCAATTATTTGTATGCCTGTAGAGGACTCTGCGCCCTCTGTTTAAATACAATTGTTTGTTTTACTCATTAGCCAATTAGCCAATGAAAGCATGTATCTTCCATGTTTCGAATTTATTTTACCCTGCAACCCGTTGCGCCCATCTGTGTGCTACGATTCTCGTTGCCGTCATAATACTCATATCAAAAATGAATGTAGAGATCGCCACGCCGCCACTGCTTGGCAATTGACCGATCAACAAACTATTAGCCCGTCTACTATCACTCGCATCAGTTTGTTGCGTACTTTGCGTCTCGATTCTCAACGACGTGGCGATATTATTGCACCGCGTTTCGTCGCGCCGAATGCTTCGTCCGCGCCGCATTTTCTGGTTTAAACTATTGCAGGACCGTTATCTTGCTCAGCATCATATTGTTATGCCACGTTTTTCGTCTTTTCCATCTCAACAAGTCAGACGCGCCATGTCTATGTCGCACGTTATTCCGTCTATTTCACGTGCGACTGATATTCGTCACACTCGTACAGCCATCTAATTCTTGTGATCAATTGGATTGCCCTATTTGAACTTTAGTCTATTTGTTTGATTCCGTCTCAAGGAACCAACTGCGCCCATCTCTACGTCGCGCATTACGCCAAATTTTTTGTGCACGACTGACGGTCATCGCACCGCTCAGTTGTCATTGCCTCGTGATCAACCGGATTGCCGCACTTGAACTATTTGCTCATCTTTTGACTTCGCTGTGCGAGGACAACGTACCGACCGCCAGCAGTTCGTTAATTTTTCATTTAATTCGTTTTATCATTTTTTCCGTAAATTTTTCTCTGACTAGTTAATTTTCCTGCAGCCACTTTTCCCAATTTTTTCTCTCCAGTTTAGGACTCTTTTTTCTAACTATCTTTTTACATATCTCCATTATTCATTATTTTCCATGTATATTTTTATTATGATGTATACTTTTCTGATTTTTCCAAAACATATCTGTTATTTCACTGTATTTGTCTGTCTTTGATTCATTTATTGTCCTTGTCCATATGTGTTCTCAATTTGTCCATAATTTGAGCCTTTTGTGCTCAATACTAATTAAGCCGGGTGACCTGCCCTCCTATCATAAATTACTTTTTCAATCAATATTCTCTGGGTCCCGGGCAAACAGTCAATTCCGTACGTTGCACAAAACCATGTTGTCTACGCATCGTGGACGCACCGTTTTTTTGTCTCCCGCTGTTCAATTGTTTAACGTAGCCGTACATCATCTCATACATTTTCATGCATACGTTTTGTGCAAAAAATGTGTCAGCATCCCGCTTCGATCTGCTGACACGAATTGATAATCGCCCGACTCTACGCCATGGCCGTATTTGCGCAAAAGTTTGCGCACAAACGTTTTGCAAGTGTAAAAATTTGCACTGCGTGCAAATTTTTCTCGATATCCGGAGGAGTGTAGAGATGGCTCTACACCCACGTTTTTGCCGCGTTGTTTCAACGCGAAATTCCATTTGTTTTGTGTTACGTTGTACATACATTCCAATGACTGTTTGTCCCAGATGCTCAATTTTGTGCTTAATTTCCATTTGCACGCACACGACCACTCAGCGTAACGCTATAGTGTGTCGCCCGGGACCACCTTTCCTCTTAAAATTATCATATCTTCATTTCCTTTCCCACACATATTTTCAATAAAAATCCGGGATAGGAAAATGGGCACTCAGGCTTAATGCGACTTGAGTATGAATTGGTATGTGTGCTATCATATCATACGTGTGTTAAAACTCCATATGTGTGTATCTCATATTTGTGCCTATTCCGTTTGTACATTCTTTACCATAAGCTTTTGCCATAGGCCTATTGTTATTTCTTGTAGATCCATTCCGCGTTTCTTTGTTCGCATTTGATATGCCTCTTTTTTGTATTGTTTAAAACTGCATGCGAGCACAGTTATGACGATCATTCCAACCAAAACCAGTGAAAAGAACAATAGCAGTAGCACTGGATCTGAGCAAAGCCTATGATTCTGTGGATCACACTATGCTGCTGAAAACTCTGGCCGACTCGACCTTACCTGGCTGGACCTGCCGCTGGTTGGCAGCTTATTTACGAGGAATAGAAGCAATATGTACTTTCCGCAATGTGAGATCAAGAAGTACAATCACTAGAATGGGTGTGCCTCAAGGCTCTGTGATTTCACCAGCCTTATTCAATGCACATATCCGTGACTTGCCAACACCATCACTGGAAATCCAAGTGATTTCGTATGCGGATGATATAATCGTGCTCACGAGCAACCCAACAATCAAAATCATGGAAAACCGGTTGAACAACTATCTACCTCTACTCGCCACCTTCCTCAAAAACCACCATCTCACAATTTCTACCAAAAAATCAACAAGTACACTATTTACTCCTGAAACCAAACAACATTTGCTGCAACTCAACATCTCTATCAACAACGTACATCTGCCAACCGAAAAATATCCAAAAAATTTAGGTGTTAGGTTTGACCCTAGCCTATTGTTCAACCGCCATACCGGGACGATCAAACAAAAAGTTCAAAACCCAACAACATCTTGAAAGCATTAACTGGCCGAACATGGGGTGCACAAAAAGAAACGATTCTTCTAACATACAAGGCCATTGGCCGTTCAATTTTGAATTATGCTGCACATGTTTGGACACCGTCAATTAAAACATCTAATTTTGGAAAACTGCAAGCTGTCAAAATACGGCGCTCCGTTTGGCTACCGGTTGCCTTCAACTCACATCAATCGACCACCTGCATAGCGAAACCAGAATGCTATCTGTATCAGATCACAACCGACTCTTGGCTGACCAATATTTTCGTCGCATGCCTGCATAACAACCATCCATGCAGGCAGTTATTTGGCTGTCCTGGACCACCTTGCCGACGTCAAAGAAATTTCCGGCTCAAACCTACACTTAAAATTGTAACTGCGAGAGTTACACGTGTAGGCGAACTTGCCTTAGCAGTTCGCGATAGCCATAACATAGCCAATACTAGTAGCTATCTATGATAGTGCACTGTGGGCTATGCCTTCGGTCTTCCCATTATTTCCCCAAATTTTCAATAATAAAAAACATTTAGATACTTGTCCGGTAGCATAGAGCTAAGTGTATGATAATAGTAATTGTTTAATGCATACCGCTTACGTGAATCGAGAACTTTCGATCTGAGATAAAAGTGATTCAGTATTACGTTAAATTGATCGTTCTTTAATTTACTGTAATGGCCCTTGAGGCCAGTGAATGTAACGTTGTAGTTTAGAGTCTGGCTTTTGGTTTTTTTGTTGGCCGGTTGTTCGACTGTACATTATCGTTTTTCTTTTGCGTATTTTGTTGTCCGGCTATAGGCCGTGTATTCTGCGTCGAATAAAAATATAGAAAACCTACCCAGTGGTTTTGGTTATACCGAGGGTTAGGTCGGCCACCATCCCTACGTCGAGGATTTCTACCCATCTAGTGGACTGATAGGTAAATTTCGTATGATAGTCTATTTTATTCGAAAATCATAATTTATCTCTCAAGCCAAAAATTGATCAAAATTATTATCTAATCTTTAAGGATGATTGATCAGCATAGAGCTCGTTGTTGTTGTTTTCATTGTTCAGCGTGCTACACAAATTAGGAACCAAAAACATTTCTGATCAGGCACTGATTGAAAATAAGTTAAATAGACAACTTGAGCTTGAGATAGGTCAACTGACCTCCGCGGCAAATTACCGAGACTAGGTAGGTAGCCTTAGGTCTTAGGGCGTAGCTGCTGAGATCACCCGACATAGAAGCAGCCAGCAATATTAGGGCTGAGGGGATCGAAGCCGTAAGGTCTCTAAGGGTCCAAAGATCGAAAGCCATTCAGAGCCGCGCGATCGGGGCCAGCACTAAGCGTAGACTTAAGTACCTACGTACCTAGGTAAATCTCGAAGGTGAATGTTAGTGCGGTTCGTATCTGTGATGATTCTGTAGACCCAGATTGAACCGCCTACATTTACATTGGACGTTCCCTCCTTTAGGCTGCTAGCTACAGCCGAGCTGATCAATCATCGTAAAATTATTTTTCGATCCAAAAATCATCATTTTGGCCATCTAAAAATGTGTAACATTCCGTTCACCTTTGTTGTTGTATCGACCGCGATCGTGGCAGTGCGCAATTTAAGTAAGCGTCCGTGGTAAAGATTTTGTGTATCGTGGTAAAGCCATCGTTATTTTTCTATTTCCGTCGGATCTCTATCAACGAAGGCAGCTCTCACGCTCGCATTTTTCTATAAACGTCGACCCTCAGGCGACGATTCATCATTTTTCTCAACTGACGACGAATTTCCGTCATTTAGGTTCTTACCTACCTGTTTTTCTAACCACGTACACAATCTTGCGCTTTAGGCTTAGTCCTATCTGCTTTCGATCATTTCACGTCAGGTATATCTTACTTCACGTAAGGAAGTACTATTTACGTGGAAAAACCTGTTTTTCGGATCGACAAAGGCCAAATTCGAAACATTTATTTTGGGAAAAATTTCGACGTACTGAAATTTATTTTACCCAAAGGCACATTTTTTGACATTTTTGACACATAAAAATGGCAGGAAAAAGGTTTTGCGGACACCGCCCGCTAAATTGAAAAAACCTTCTACGCCACCTACTTCAGCTCGCCAATTACCTACCGCGCCTGTTGACTCTAATAGCGCGAGTAATTCTGCGAGTAATGACACAATTATGAGAGACGTAACGACTAAGGCGAATAATGATAAATTACCCGCGTCACTACATGCCGCGAGTAATACACAGTCTGAAGATGAATTATCATTGAGTACCATGCGATCTCGCATTAATCAATCTTCGCTAACTAGATCGGATCCTAATATTGACAATTCATCAAGTCACACAATGATCGATAATACGACTACCATTAACACGGCAAATAATCCTGAAACCAGTTCGGAACGCGAAAATCACGATTCTGACGTAGAAAGTAATCATAGTCGCTGCATGAATGCCGACAGAGAGCGTGCTAATGCTAATGTGACTAATGATCTTATTTTGAAAGCGCTACAAGCTATTCATTTGCAATTTTCGGACCTTTCTACGCGCGTTGATCAAGATAAAAAGGAAAATGCGGATGAAATGCGTAAACTGCGTTTGGAGCTAAGCACTATGCTTAAACCCCAACCAGTTCTGAATCGCATAGAAACTAATGTATCTGAGCGCGTTAACCACTCAATCGATAGCGCAAATTTTTCTGAATTTAATGCGCAAAGTGCGAATCGTGCGCAAAGTACGCATAGGGCATCTTCACTGTTGTCTACTAGCAACAGAGCATCGAATTCACGCTCACCTTCGGAAACTGTTCCAGAAAATATCTCTCAAAGTTGTACGAATCGCGCGCCGGAAATATGTAATTTGTCACAGAATCCTGTAAACACGGGTTTGCAACCAGTGCAAAACTCGGGTTTTTCGGAAAATATACCTACGATTTCGCAGCCGCCGGTATCAATTTCGCAGACGTCGCGATCTCGGCCTTCGCTGCCATTAAATCGTAATGCGCCTTCCTTTGTACCTAATCCTTCTATTGCGAACTCGCAGCAGCAACTAAATCCACCACCGCTGCAGTATTTTCCACCTCAAGGAGAAATCTTAGCCAATAATTATGTACCTAATCCTATAAATGTGGAAATACCACCTAATAATCCTATCTTGCATTCTTCTAATATCGAAATGCAACCGGTTGAGATAAATTTATCTGGCATCAATAATGAATCTGCAAATTTGCAAAATGAATCTGCTCCTCAATCTGAATCATCTAGTAGGAGAAAACATGTCAAATTCTCTGACGATAGCTCATCTAATAGTTACGATTGCCCGCGCAGTCGTCGCCGCGTCGCAAATCTCGATTGCGCAGACAACGCCATAGGCATAGTTCAGGTTCTTCATCTGATAGCTCGTGTGGTGATTCACGTCTCGCTGATTCCTTGAATTGCGGACCATTTTTGCAGCAGATGCAATTTGCAATTGCAAATAAAAAATTTTTTGCGGGCGATAAATCAGATATAAAGGCATATTTTGCAGAATTTGAATCGCTTCCCAATACCTATGATATTGACAAAGCTGATCGTTTAAAATTCGCTACTGGATTTCTTGACCCTTATGTTTTGCGTTTATACCATTTGTTACCTGCTGATATACAACAATCTTACTCGAAAATGAAGCAAGCGCTAATAACTGAATTTTGTCCTATGGACACCGGTGCGCTCTTTAATCGTTTTTTGTCACACAAACAGCAGTCCAATGAATCGGTTAAAGCTTATTATCTCTCGCTTCGCGAAGAGTTAATTAAATCTGATCCCTATCTTGAAGTTGACTCTCCACATTTTAATAATTTAATGCGACATCAACTAAAACAAGGTTTATTACCACACATTTTGAAAGAGGCATATCATAAAAAACCTAGAGCATCATTAGCTGAATTTTTGGACAATGCGCTTAGCGCTGAATTTGCTAATAAATAATTTGAGGATAAAAAGGCAGTAACGCCTTACGTATTGGTAACAGCTGCTCCTGTAGACAGCATAGTACCCAAAGATACTCCTCGCGCATCTAACCAAAATGATTCAAATTGTCCACGCCATAGAATGTTTCATCGCTCATTGCGTGCTGAGAAACCAGATAATTCTTCTCGTAAATATTGTACCTTTTGCAAGCGCATAGGTATCATTTATGAGGAATGTTTCACGCGTCAAAGGCAAGAAACGTCTAATAATGCTAATTTTAATAATCAAGCTGATAGGAATATTAATTCTATGGCTCGCAATTGCAGCCAATCGCGTTTTTTTGCGACAAAATCGTTCGCCATCGCGTTTGAATTCGCAAAATAGGCATGAATTAATTACACCTGGCTATATAAGTCACGGTTCTTGCAATTTTGATTTCTGCATTATTCGAACCTAATCCTGATTTTATGGAAAAAACTTCACTTTTTGTTGCTCCGTCTATAGTCGATGCTTCACAACCTCTAATACCTGTTCGCGCCTGTAACATCTCTAAAGCACCAATTCGCATTGACTCTGGTGAAATAATAGGTTCTTTAACCACTGATGCCGAAGTCATGTCACATGTTTCATCTTTGGATGATAGGACACCAGAACTTTTTGCATCAATAAATAAAGCTTTAAACGGCTCCACCGTTAATTCTAGACAGCAGCAACAAATTCGTGAACTTTGCTTAAAAAACGACTCAATTTTTGCATTAAAAAATGAACCTCTCGGTCGTACCCACACCTGGGCGTGGGGGAGGTTTGTAGGGGGTATGCACCCCCAGAAACCAAAATACCCCCCCCCCCCAGAAATCAAAATACCCCCCCAGAATTCAATTTTTGAAAATTTTTTTCGTTTTTTTCGCAATTTTTTGATGCCAATGGATAGTGCTTGATGAGAAACGTCGAAAAATGGTGTTTTTATCGCCATACCACCATTTTAAAGGCCATTTTTTGACCTTCAAAAAAATCTTGCACCCCCCCCCAGAGTTTTCTTGCTGCCCACGTATGGTCGTACCCCTTGATGAAAGATCATATTGACACAGGGGATAATCCACCCGTTGTTGGAAAAACTTATCGTGTTGAGCATTCTTGAAGGGAATCCATGCAGAAAATTATAAATGAAATGCTTGCGGATAAAATTATTCGACCAACAACTAGCCCATGGGCAAGTCCATTATTTCTCATTGGAAAAAAGGACAGTTCCCTTAGGCCAGTCGTCGATTATTGACGGTTAAATGACGTCACTAAAACGCAAGTTTACCCTCTTCCACAATTAGACGATTATTTCGATACTTTAGGCAGTGCTGCATATTTTAGCACACTCAATTTAAAATCTGGATATTGGCAAATTCCACTCGATAATAAATCTCGCGAAAAAACAGCATTTATATGTCCTGTTGGTCATTACGAATTTGAAGTTTTACCTTTTGGTTTAAAGAGTGCGCCCGCAGATTTTCAAAGACTAATGGAGCTTGTGCTCGCAGGTCTAAATTGGAAATCTTGTCTTGTTTACATCGATGACATAATTATTTTTTCACATACTTTCGAAGAACATTTAAAAGATCTTGAAAATGTCTTCATTGCTCTTAAAAAGGCAAACTTACGTGTCAAGCCTGATAAATGCCATCTTGCGCATGCAGAGGTAAAATTTCTTGGCCACAGCATCAGTGCAATGGGCATCGCTCCCAATATGTCTAAAGTCGCAGATTTAATCTCGTTTCCCGTACCAAAAACCGTTAAATCCGTGCAGAAATTTCTTGGCTTAGTCCAATGGTTTAAGAAATTCGTTAAAGATCTCGCTAAAATTGCTAAACCGCTATTCCATCTCCTATGTAAAGATGTCGAATTTTGCTGGAAGCCTGAGCACCAAACCGCTTTTGAGCTTCTGAAGAAAGCATTTACATCTCCACCTATTTTGCAATTACCAAAATTCGATGATGAGCACCAATTTATTTTAACAACTGACGCAAGTAACTATGCGTTAGGTGCTATTTTGACGCAAAAACATTTACCATCCAAAAATCGTTTTATTCTTAGCTACGCTAGTCGCGTGCTAAATTCTGCTGAATGTAATTATGCTACTTCAGAAAAAGAAGCGTTAGCGGTAGTGTGGGCCATCAAGCATTATCGACATTCTCTTTACGGTAAAAAATTTATTGTCGAAACTGATCATCAAGCGTTAACCTGGCTAGTAAATGTTAAAGACCCATCGAGTCGATTACGCCGTTGGGGTCTCAAATTACAGGAATACGAATATGATATCGTTTACGTTCCTGGTGCATATAACTGCGCAGCTGATCTTCTTTCACGTCACCCTAAATATGATCATGCAGAACGCAAATATAAAGTAGAGCGCAAAAATATCGTTAACATCGCAAATTTAGAATCCGAAGATTCTGAGTCAGATGATGAATCGGTTCCACCTGACCAATCGTGCGATAATGCGCCTACTGCACCAATTAATCATCAAAACGCACAAAATAATAATCCTACTGCGCAAACCAATCCTATTAATTCTAAACCACCTACATTTTGCGAACGCTTGTTACTTACCGATGCAGAAAAAGCTGAAATGCTAACACCTGCACATTTACTCGCTGAGCAACGTGCAGATGACGAATTACATAAAATTCGCATCGCATTGAATGACTTAACAACGAAAAAATATCGTGACGAATTTTTTCTCGTAAACGATGTACTTTTTTGTCGTTTTCAACCTAAGCGTTCACCAACTGTCGTTCATCAAATCGTCATACCCAAATCTTTGCGTCGCTTCATATTAACGGAATTTCATGACTCTATTTTTGGAGCTCATTTTTCATCGCGCAAAATCTTGCCCGCCATACAAATGCGTTATTGGTGGCCGCGCATGGAAAATGATGTGATCGTGTGGTGTAGGAATTGTGATGTGTGCTTACAACGTAAGGTCGCATTAAATTCCACATCCGTTCCGTTGCAACCAATCGAAGTATCCGCGCCCTTTGAACTCATTGCGTGCAATTGTTTGCATATGCCGCAATCCCCCTCTGGAAATGACCAAATTGTAGTTTTTATGGATTATTTTACAAAATATGTGGAAGCTTTTGCTGTTTCTGACATAAAAGCAACAACTATTGCAAATTTATTGCTAAGAGAAATTATACCACGTTATGGAGTCCCCAAGAAATTTTTGACAGATCAGGGGTCAAATTTTACATCTACCCTTATTTCGGAAGTTTGTAAACTATTAAACGTTCAAAAAATATTTACAACCCCATATCACCCCCAGTGTGATGGGTTGGTGGAACGTTATAATCGTACATTGATTGATGGTTTGTCTAAGCTGAGTGCGCGATCACAGTATGATTGGGAACAATTTTTACCCTTCGCATTATTTGCATACCGCGCGACTCCACAATCATCAACTAATATATCTCCTTTTGAAATGCTTTAGGGTCGTTAACCAGCATTTCCTCTTGACACCTTGCTCATAAATGACTTCGTGATAAATCCGAATTTACCATCTGTTGCGGAAAAATATGTCATTGATTTAAAGCTGACTTTGCAGGATCTGCATGAAATCGCGTCTCAGAATTTAACTCAAGCGCGTAAGCAGCAAAAATCGCAATATGACAAATCCGTAACACACACAAATTTTAATCTCTCGGATATAGTCTACCTCAATAACACCTCAGTCATTCAACCTGAAATCGGTAAACTATCACCCAAGCGTGTTGGTCCATACCGAATTATTGACTTACCTACGCCTGAAACTGCGAAAATCGCATATGTCTATAACCCTCTCATCATTCATCACGTTCACAGGAATAGACTTTTGCCTGAACCTAAATTACCTTATTCTGACTTAATTGTGGAAAAACACGCGTATGTCCCTGGCGATTTTGTGTTGGTAAAGTTACCACATCGCCCTCTTGCCCCGGCAGTTGTCATAAGTTTTGAGGATTTACCGGGCAGGGAACAAAAAGCTAAGGACTGCGCGCCTGTACGTTTATTAAATGGTTCTAAAACAGCACATGCCGTACCATTATCTAATGTTTTTCCTTTTGCAGACCCATGGCTGCACAAGGTACCCCTAGCAAGGAGGCATTGTTGGAAGCAGCTGGTCGCCGATGCAAATTTGAGGGGCGTGATCCCGCGTCCCTAGATGAGTTTCGTTTGGCATTGACCAGTATGGCTTTGGAGCGGGGCTTGGTCGTACCAGACCCGCTACCCCAAAACGATAATAGTCGTGTTGGCGGTCTAGAATCACTCACCGCAAAATGGATAAAGCATAAAGCAGCACATAAAGTCAAAAATCATACTAAGCGTATAAACGACCAACAACTCTGGTGGGAGAATCGGCTTGGTAGATGTCCTTTGGTAACCCCTCGCGTACCAAAGAATAGACTTCTACCCACCGTCATAGTCTCCAACGACCAGAAGTCGTTTGACGCCATTTTGGCGTTAATTCAGCCATCGAATATGACAAATGGCACTTTATTTTTAGGCTACGACTCTGAATTTGTGAATGACAGAAAAGGCAGGCATTATAAGACCTGGGACTTGCGTTTTCAGCAACTATGTCCCACTTACCAGGACCTCCATGGCCCATTCGTACGCTACGTCCAAGTTGCGAGCGCGAACGGCCATGTGTTCTGTTGGGATCTAGCGAAGTTCCCGCAACCTCCGTTCGGGCTTCACCAGTTGCTTGAAACGCGCTTACCTAACGTGTATATGGTGTGTTACGATCCGACGCAAGATCGACTTGCGTATTTCCATGTGTACGGGCCAACCTTCGAGGAAATTGTGGCAATTCCGGATGCAGAAATTTGCAATAAACTGCACTGGAAAGATCCATTTATTGCAAATTTCATTGACATTCAGCCATTGGCGAGAACATTTACTCGTTGTTTACGCATTAAAGCGCAATCGCACTCGTTAAAGCGCTTGGCAGAATTCTTTTTTGACATGTATATTGATCCGAACGCGCCTGGTAACTTCGGACAGGCGTGGAGCTTACCCTTAACTCGGGACATGCAGCATTATCTAGCGATGGACGCCCTCATAACTATCAATGTTTTTATATTGATAGAAGGGTGCTCGCAAGATAATCGCATTACTGACGATAGAAAGCCCATGTCGGTTTCTTTCGTAGGCGATGAGTTATACATTAAGGCTAGTGGCCCGAAAGCCAAAGTACGCATACCATTGTCGACTAGTAAGCCACCACAAGGACAGTCGACCAGCGCAGCTGCTGACGCTGAAGTTGATTCGAATGGCGAAGAGTTAATCCTAGCTGAGGACTTTTATTGCCCGGCTCCGCAACCGCCAGTAGCTATAGCGGCAGCCACCACCATTGCCTCAGTAACGGAAGCGTTGGCTCACGCTAACGTGTTTGACAATCCTGACTTACAAGTGCAGGCTTGGCAAACCGTTGCCGACACAGTTTTGGGCCCGGTCAATGCGCCTGACACGGAACCTAAGTCAAAACCAACCAGCTCGAGTACACCAGCTTCTGTGTTTTCTTCGCAAACCGATATTCCCTACGATTCGCCTATGGTTGGTGTAGAACCATCGATCTCCACTGAAGACGATGATTTATCTCCCAAACGTTTAGTGATGGCATTATCTGATGCCGAGGCGGAAAGACAGGCTAACGTGTCGCCACCGCGTGTAACACACGGAGCAATGGCTCGAAAAGGGATTGTTACCGTTTCGCAACCGATTGTCTCGCAATCGCTTGCGGCGGTTCAACAAGCACCCTTGGGTATCAGTGCGCTCGGACCTTTGCCGACTCCTCAGCCGGTTGGGGCAGAGCATCAAGCTGACCCTGATGTCATCATGACTGATATTATCGGTTTTCCGCCGCAAACACAATGTACTCTAGCGGCACACGAAGTACCACAAGTAGCATTATACACGCAAGTCACGACTCAGTCCGTGCCACAAGGTACGTTGGCACCGGATACTCGTTTCACGGCTCCTATGGCCATGACGGGTGTGTCTAGTACCGTGGCAAATTTGCAACCACAGGCTATGCAAAGCCAATCATCAAATATGGAAGTCGCAATACCTGCGCACGTTCAAGCTATTCGCGACCAGATGTCCGCGAATGAAAGCGCTAGAGTCCAAAATTGCTCGCGCTACGTACAGCATTTTTTCACCATGATGGAAAATATGACGCGCGGACCACCTTGTGCGCTATTGCGCCAGTCGTTTTGCACGATTTACGTTCCTATTTGGGTGAGGTTGCAGGATCGCGTTTGTACGATCAGTTGGTCGAAGCTGCTCAAGTGTACTTCGATTGAGTGTACGCAATTCATTTGCAGTACGCAAATTCGACTGATTCACCCTTGCGTCCATTAGTGTGGTCTACACTTGCACAGCCTTTGGCTGATGCCGATCGTGAGCCCGCACCTTGGTTCATAAGCAAAATGAGCGTCTTTAACCGATTATTTTATCCTGACCAATACTTCGTGCGCATACGGTTTTTTATCACAACCGGAATGATGTTATACGAGGTTCCGCTCGAGTATTTGGTCGTACACCCACACCTTGACGCACCAAGCGAGGTGATCAACGGCGTTACACATCAAATTTGCCCGGATTTATATCCGCATAGAATGTCACCAGCGCCGGATCACCTAGCGCCAATTTTAATATTGACACGCCAGATGGTCGATATTTTCGATACTTTCCGAGAATTTCAGTCATTATATGAGTCGGAGTATCGACACATGACGATCTTTTCTTCAATAGACGTCATGCGCGCTACAGCGCTGTTGGAATTCTTAGATAGGAAATTCCACTTCTTCGCATACGCCTACGGCAATGCCGGAATAGGTTGGCGCATGGCGGAACAGTTGCGTCGCATGTTACGCGTAGCGTTCCTTGGCGAATCTTACACGCCATCTGCCACGTGAGGCTTTTCCGGAATTCCCGGACTTAACAGCACGAATTGAAAGTCCTCATGTTTTACACAACATGATTAGGCAAATTCGGTTAGCTACCGACCCGCCACTCGAAGTTCCTGTTCAATTCGATCGTTTCAGAGGTCAGCAAAAATCCGTATTTTACCTCAAACATCGAATACAAGGCGAATTAGAAAAAATTCGTAAAGAAAGGCAACAGGCATCCTCGCAGGACCCGAGCGGATCCGCAGCAAGCCTTGATATGCC
Organism: Mermis nigrescens; assembly: GCA_036768485.1. Classification (NCBI taxonomy): domain Eukaryota; kingdom Metazoa; phylum Nematoda; class Enoplea; order Mermithida; family Mermithidae; genus Mermis; species Mermis nigrescens. The sequence continues at coordinate 183,117 of JAVLUZ010000211.1, read as the reverse complement.
CAGAAGTCGATCTTTCTTTGGAAGCGCAAATTGCGATGCGTAGAACACGCATGACAATCGAGCAGCGCGATCGTGAGAATTTGGCTACGGAAATGCCACGGCGTGCGACGAAGTTACGCGCCGCCGGTTCTCTTGCCGAGACTTCAGAAGTTCGTCACATGTCAGAAGACGAACACAAAGCCAAATTGAATCGTTTTTACGATACTAAATCCGAGCACATTCTGTTTGCGTCGGTTAAAGAATTTGGAAAAACAACGAGTCAGAAGACTCGTTCAAGCTGAAGTTGCAGCTAAGTTAAAAGCGCGTTTAGGCCAAAGAGGATCGAGGCGGCAAGACCCGCAGTCATCCCGGCAGCGCTATGCGCAAACGCATCACCGTTCACAGTCACAAGCACAACCGCAGACACAAGTAAAACCACATGTACAGCAATACACAAGACCGCAGACCCAACCGCGGCAACAGCAGCAATTCACGGAATCGCGTGAGCGTTCCGAGGCGTATTCTCAGGCCGATGCTGGTCATCTGTCGCGCTCGCGACAGCAGCAGCCTTATGAATATCGCCATCCGCCACAGTCAAACCGCGGAACTCATCGGGGCCGGTCACAATCCCGTCAACGTCAACAATGGGACCAGTCATATCGATCACCGTTGGAACAAAGTCAACCAGCCACCGGGGGCTATCAGCCACAACCTCGACCCGGTCCACTTTTGCCCAAACCGTGGCCTGTTACTCAACAACAACAGCGTCCACGCGAACCTTCTCGCCAACGATCTTACGGTTTTACGCCGGAGCAATTATTTACTCCGACGCCACCCATACCGCGTCGTTACGCGGACGACTACGAGGACGACGACAATTTTGAGGACGATGATCGACCCGTCGATCCACATCGCCGCTTACGCCAGCATATGTACGGGCGTAGGCAATTGCCATATCAATATCGTGAGCGTTCGAATACGCGTCGCGAACCTGAATCGGATCAGGAATATTTTCAACGACAACGACGTCGCGGAAAATCGTATGGCTCGAAGGCCAATTACCGCGATCAATATTAATTTACAAAGTTCGACGTACTGAACTTTTGGAACTCTGCGACGACGTCGAATTCGACCAGCAGCTTTTCGTCAATTTTTTCGTTTTTCGTCCTGATGTGGATTCCAGGACTTTGTGTATCGTTTATTTCTTGTGTATTTTTTCTCTTGTCATTTTTCTCTTGCTGTAAATTTTTTCTTTGACGGTGCTCGTATTTTTCCCCGTTATCTCGCATAATTTGCCATTTTTTCTCGTTTTACCTCGTGTTTTAATTTGTCAGTGACTTTAATTTTTTGCTCAGCATAATTTTGCCTTATCATTCCGTGTCTTAATTTTTCTTGTGCTCAATTAGCGGTGTTACTATTATGGTACCTTAACTCTTTAACGGACAAGGGGTTAATTTACACCCAATCTACAAAATTTTTCAATTCAAAATTTTTCTCATTACCCGGGGACTGAAGGAGGCTACTTGGGCAGCATAATCGAATATTATGCAATGCTGTCCAAGACCGGAGTTCATCATTACTCGGGCAACAATATAGTTATCCCTAGCGCCATTGTGACTGTTGCTCGAGAGTTTTCCTGAGTGCGAACGAGGTCATGCGTTGACCATTACCGGTTATCGATATTTGTTATTTTTTTGTTCTTTTTATTTTCGTTTTTCACGTTTGCTCAGGATGAGGCGTTGCGGACGCCAGAGTTGAGGCGTTGCGAACGCCAGAGAGCCGAGTTGTAGAGCGTCGCCGACGCTAGTGCCGTTGTTGGTACCCTCGAAAAAATTCTCCACTTCGTGTCAAATTTTTTTTCTATACGTGGGGGAGTGTAACTGCGAGAGTTACACGTGTAGGCGAACTTGCCTTAGCAGTTCGCGATAGCCATAACATAGCCAATACTAGTAGCTATCTATGATAGTGCACTGTGGGCTATGCCTTTGGTCTTCCCATTATTTCCCCAAATTTTCAATAATAAAAAACATTTAGATACTTGTCCGGTAGCATAGAGCTAAGTGTATGATAATAGTAATTGTTTAATGCATACCGCTTACGTGAATCGAGAACTTTCGATCTGAGATAAAAGTGATTCAGTATTACGTTAAATTGATCGTTCTTTAATTTACTGTAATGGCCCTTGAGGCCAGTGAATGTAACGTTGTAGTTTAGAGTCTGGCTTTTGGCTTTTTCGTTGGCCGGTTATTCGACTGTACATTATCGTTTTTCTTTTGCGTAATTTTGTTGTCCGGCTATAGGCCGTGTATTCTACGTCGAATAAAAATATAGAAAACCTACCCAGTGGTTTTGGTTATACCGAGGGTTAGGCCGGCCACCATCCCTACGTCGAGGATTTCTTCCCATCTAGTGGACTGATAGGTAAATTCCGTATGATAGTCTATTTTATTCGAAAATCATAATTTATCTCTCAAGCCAAAAAATTGATCAAAATTATTATCTAATCTTTAAGGATGATTGATCAGCATAGAGCTCGTTGTTGTTGTTTTCATTGTTCAGCGTGCTACACAAATTAGGAACCAAAAACATTTCTGAATCAGGCACTGATTGAAAATAAGTTAAATAGACAACTTGAGCTTGAGATAGGTCAACTGACCTCCGCGGCAATTACCGAGACTAGGTAGGTAGCCTTAGGTCTTAGGGCGTAGCTGCTGAGATCACCCGACATAGAAGCAGCCAGCAATATTAGGGCTGAGGGGATCGAAGCCGTAAGGTCTCTAAGGGTCCAAAGATCGAAAGCCATTCAGAGCCGCGCAATCGGGGCCAGCACTAAGCGTAGACTTAAGTACCTACGTACCTAGGTAAATCTCGCAGGTGAATGTTAGTGCGGTTCGTATCTGTGATGATTCTGTAGACCCAGATTGAACCCCCAACATTTACAAAATGTACTCAGAAACTAGTGTTCAAGGCCGTTTAAGAAATCTACCTCCACCTACGACACTTCACCAATGTCAAAACAATCTCCGCAAGAAGGCAGTGATCAACAGCCGTCACCGCTTCATCAAACCAAACCCTTTCATATTCCGATCGCCCACCAAACATCGCCGCACAAGAAACAAATCTCCCACGTTGCTCCCGAGCCAAACTTGCACAACTAAGGAGCGGATACAGCTATATATTGGCATCAACTCGCAGCCGACTAGGCAACACTGGCCAAACATTTAATCTTTGCCCTTACTGCCTGGCCGCGACAGAAGATACACTACATCTCTTCAACTGCCCGTCATGGCCTTTACAAGCAAATATCATCGAACTATGGAGGAAACCAGCAAAGATAGCAACTGCATTAAACATTTGATCGATGGTACCATGTCCGGCAAATACAACAACAACAACGATCATTCTGGCAGTTAAGAATTTTTCATTTTACATTGAGCTTTGAGCCTTTTTACGCCAGCTTGTACGCTGCGCATCATTTTTCTTTTCCGTGCGCCGAGCACACATGGGCGTGGGGGTTGGGGGTATGCAACCCCCAGAAGTTGAAATACCCCCCAGAAAATTTTTTTTGCTTTTTTAGCAATTTTTTGATGCCATTGGATAGAGCTTGATGAGAAACGTCGAAAAATGGTCTTTTTGTGCCATACGACCACTTTTAAGACCATTTTTTGACCTTTAGAAATTTTTTAGCCCCCCCCCCAGAAATTTTTTCACCCCCAGAATTTCGGTGCTGCCAACCTATGGCGTCGAGTAGTCTTTGTCCCTGTTGTTTTTTCCCCTGCGTGTCTGCTGGGAAATCTCGTTGTTTCGTCGCGTAGTGGGCAGGCTCTTTTCGCCCCTACGCATTTGCTATTTTATTTGTGTGCCTTCACGGCATTTGTTGTATGCCGTTGGCGGGCTACATGCTCCTCGTAATTACATTGTTTATTTTAACCAATTAGCGTAACACGACAGTTGGCAGCATGCATCTTCATGCTGTCGCGTTTTTTATTGCTTCATAATTTTCTGTCCAAAAATATTGTAAAAATTAATTACTCAATTAACAATGTTGGGCTCGGTTGAATTTCCGTGCTGTTGTTTTCTGTCCTTGTGCTACACAACATTAGGAACCTTCAATATTTTCAAGCACCGGAATTCGGTCCCAAAACAAGTTAAATAATAATATTTTTGAGCCCTCAACTAGGTTTCCAGGGAACTTACATTATTTAGGTACTTAATCTCAAAAGGGGTTAAGTGAGTAAGTTTCTCTAGGTGCGTGCAGTAGAGGGCCGGGCTATCTTGATAGGCCGGGCCACTTACCCCCGAGTCGCCGTTTGTGCGAGCGAGTGAGCTTAAGTCTAGGGTGTAAGTAAGCAAGTGGGTGTAGCTTTCGGGCTACACTTACAATATTAATTATTCATGGAGAAAATCGAATTTTAATAAAAGTAATGAAAAATGGTGAAAATGGCAAAAAATTCAATGTTTGGCGTACTGTAGCACAGTGAATTTTCGTTTTAAAACAAATGAATAGCTTCATGATGTTTAGAATAAAAAACTGTGCTATTTATGCTGTTTTGAGGTATGATTAATTTTTGACTTATCACAAAGTTGGTCGAACTTCTCAGAAATTGTGTCTTAACAGCTGTTAGACCAACAGATTGGAAAATCGCAAGAAACGCTCTAAAATAAACATGATCGAATCAGGTCGCGCAATAGCTCCAACCACTACATTTTCCATTAACCGATGCTCTGAAAGCCGCCCTCAATCGTAATCAATGGCGTGGAATAATCAGACTTGGTTTAAAAAACAACACAAAAATCGAAGTATGTAACATAGAAATCACTTTTGTACATAGCTGCTCGCTAGATCTCTAAAAATCGGTCTCCAAGCACAGGGTTTCGTGAAATACATAGACTAAAGCATTTTTAAGAAATCTAATGTTTGTCCGGCAAAACCCATTTTTAAGAGTCAATTTCTGTAAGAATCAACCCAGCGATGTAGTAAGGGCGGACAGTTAAAAAATAACCTATCCTCATTTTGACGTATGTTGTACAGTTTTTTATTCTGAGCAACATGGTGTAAAGCGTTTTGTACCAAAACCATTTTTCGCTTGAGACATCAACCTCAAAGTTTGAAAAATCGACACTTTTTTTGTCAAAAAAGAGTAGATTTACTTTTACGACTATAACTTTTTAACAACGCCAGATATTAGAGTCAATATTTTTTTAAATGAAAGAGCAAGATTTCGGCTTTAAATTGTCACTTTGATAAGTCCACAAGTTTATCGGGTTAAGAAACTATGTAAGACTGAATTTGGAAAAGTTTGACTATGTGCACTAAAAATTTCACATTTTGTCCTATAACTCGTATACTAGATGCGGGTGATTCCCAAAATTTTAGTATGATGTGGCACTTAGATGTGACATATGTTTGGCAAAAAATGAAAAAATTAAAGGACCACTATTTGAGCAATGAGTCTTCACGCAGGACCATTTATTGTGAGTTACACAATTGTTCTTGCCCAAAACTTTTCTTTTAGACGTTATATCTTGCAAGTAAGGTAAGACCAACTCTCAAGATTTTGATTAGTCACCTTGTCTACTATGATTCCGGAAATGTACAATTTAGTGAAAAAGCATATAAGATGTTATCGGCAAAAGAATATGAAAGTTGTCAAATTTCTGATTGAACAGTGGCCCTTAGCGTAAGTGCAAGTAAGGTAGGAATGGCTGATTATCAGCACAAAAAATTCTTCTTTTTCCAATTATAACTCCTGCATTAAACATGGGACAACACATTGTTACTGTAAGCCCTTTTGTGCCATTGGTAAAAAATAAAAAATATTGCTAAACCACTTCTTGAGCAACGGATCATTAAGTAAATACTACTATGACACATGACTGGATACACTCAAAAATCTTTCTATGTTCTAGGGTATCATTCATTACAGGAAATTAATACAATTTTACTGCACCTCACCATATTCAGTGCATAATAAGAGAACAACACCCAATTTCTCGAAGCATGACTATCAAGAGTTGTCTTATTTTTTAGCTTGCTCAGTTGTATATCTGAAGATAATTAATTCTGATGGGATTTCACTTTGCCCCAATTACATCTGTAGTTTACCTACTCACCATGTAGGTATGGATTGATTTGTTGTGAATGTAAGCATGTGCTAATGTCAGTTTCTTTGCATAAGAAGAATTAAAATAAAATTTTTTAAAGCAAAGGAAGATAGCAAGTTGATTAAGTTCAAGCTTTTATAAGGGCCATACTGTAAGTAAACATTTTTGAAGCAATATCTACTTTGTATTAAGAAGTGCGAAAGACGCAAGCTTGGCTTTAGAGAACTCAGCTTATGGACTCATATGAAAGATTACTCAAACAGTGTCAAATGTACATATATAATCTTGCTTTGGATTACTGGGACATAGATGCTATCATTCAAAGCTATTCCATAAAAAGTTGAGTTAGGATCAGGAATGGACTATGAGGATGAATTTAGAACTTTTTCGAGTGCGATAAATTTCAATCATTTTATCAAGATTTATTTCAACGACTTTTTCAAGTTTATTCTTCAATGAATTATTTCAAGCTTTATTTTCAATGACTTTTTACAAGTTTATTTTTCAACGAATTATTTCAAGATTTATTTTCAATGACTTTTCAAGTTCATTTTTCAATCAATTATTTCAAGATTTATTTTCAATGACTTTTTTCAAGTTTATTTTTCAACGAATTATTTCAAGATTTATTTTCAATGATTTTTTTCAAGTTGATTTTTCAATCAATTATTTCAAGATTTATTTTCAATGATTTTTTACAAGTTTAGTTTTTAACCAATTATTTCAAGATTCATTTTCAATGACTTTTTTCAAGTCTATTTTCGAATTAATTTTTTCTAAGTTTTATTTTCTAATGAATTATTTCAAGATTCATTTTCAATGACTTTTTCAAGATTTATTTTCAATGACTTTTTTCAAATTTATTTTTCAACCATTTTTTTCAAGTGGAAGTTTCAATCATTTTTTCAAGGTTCCCAAAACGAAAGATACTACCTACGTCCACAGCTTAAAAGGCTTTTATCTATAGCAGTATTATATGTAAATACTGTAGGGATCTGTACATCATTTATTTGTTCTACGGTTTGACCCGATCTCACCAGGAAAGGGTAATCGGACACTAGGTCGACTAGTTGTCACCACACATGGGCGTGGAGTATGCACCCCCCAGAAGTTGAAATACCCCCCCAGAAATCAAAATACCCCCCCCAAAAATTTTTTTTGCTTTTTTAGCAATTTTTGATGCCATTGGATAGAGCTTGATGAGAAACGTCGAAAAATGATGTTTTTTTTGCCATACGACCACTTTTAAGACCATTTTTTGACCTTTGAAAATTTTTTCACCCCCCCACCCAGAATTTTGGTGCTGCCCACCTATGGTTTGTCACCACACCACACGTGGGCGTGGAGGGATATGCATCCCCCCAGTAGTTTTCAATAACCTCCCAGATTTCAAGTTTTGAAATTTATTGTTTTTTCGCATTCTATGATGCCATTGGATAGTGCTTGATGAGAAACGTTGAAAAATGGTCTTTTTTCTCTAAACTATTACTTTAAGACCACGTTTTGACCTTTTGAAACCCCCCTAAATTATAATGGGCTATATAAAAGAAAGACTCAAGCCAAATTACTTTATGTTCCAATTCTCCATGAGCGAGCAGTCTCTGTGATTTTTTTCATTGCACTAGACAAAGTAGGAAGCAAGAATGTTTCATTGAAAGAATGCAATGTAATTCTTTGGGCTGTCCGGTTTATCGGGTGCACGCAAAATGGCTTATAACCATATTTCACGGGCTGTCCAGATTTTGGAAACTGTGTATTTACATACTGTAGCATAATGAATAGATATTGTGGGCCGTCCATGTTTTGAGACAGGAGTGCATTTGACACAGAACCGTCACTGTTTCCATCTCTCGCACCACTGATTGTCAGAATTGGGAAATTTTGGAATTTTCAGACAACTAAAACACTTCTAGCTTTGTTTATTCATAAAAAATGGAGATCAAAGAAAAAATTGGTCATGTCAACGTAAACCACTACCTTGCACGTATATGTTTATGCTACGCTAATAGGAATAGAAATCTAGCATTTTTTTATTATGTAGTAATAAACAATCAGACAATAACCAAATGATGCTAAGCATTTTCAATAAACATCAGCTATCACGTAAATCAATTAGACACACGTAAACATACAAAAACAAACTGCAACAAGGAGATTGTTCAATAAGCACCTGAAATTCGATATTGGCAATTTTTACAAATAAATATGCAGGGTTTTTTGTCAAGATGATCTACTCATGCAAAATTAAGAGTAGCAGAAGCCTTATTAAAAATTTATTCTGATACTGTTTCTGAAATTCACGTTACTCGTACATTACAAAAGAAACGTTAGAAAGACATTACTGAATGCAGAATTAAATTCTCTGCTAGATGATATGTATGAATACCTGGATCTGTAAGTAAAATGCTACCTTCGCATTTATACCAGTTTTTAGGGCTGTTTTGGCTCAAGAAAGCCATTTGACGGACCCCTAGATCAGCCATGCTATTCATTTATGGTAGTAATTGTTAATCCATGCTCAAACCTAGATTTTCCGGCACTTTGTGCCGTATACCTCCAGCAAAAAGAAATCTCTACAGAAGAATGGATTTCAACGAAAACTGAAGTTAAAAAGATGACGTCAAAATAGCATTACATACAGATAAATAACGAACTTTTGGGGTTATTTTTTGCATATTGAAGGAAGGTTGAGATACTATTCTCTCTTACATAGAAAATTCTTTCTGTGGACGTGAAATCTTACATCATTCTGTTATCGCAGACGGAAAATGGCCGTCTCATGAATCATCACCATCGCAACTTGTAAAGTGTGTCCAATTTTATCGTCAGGCTCCTTCCTACAAAAAGGTCAAAGGACTAAAGCCGGATAAAAGTACACCGAGCACGTTGCTGTGGAATATAGAGGGGACCATACGTGGGCAGCAAGAAAATTCTGGATGGGGGGTGTAAGATTTTTCAAAGGTCAAAACATTGCCTTAAAAATGGTGGTATGGCGAAAAAACACCATTTTTTGACGTTTCTCATCGAGCACTCACTATCCATTGGCATCAAAAAATTGCGAAAAAAACGAAAAAAATTTCAAAAATTGAATTCTGGGGGTATTTTGATTTCTGAGGGGGTATTTTGGTTTCTCGGGGGGGTGCATTCCCCCAAACCCCCACGCCCAGGTGTGGTACCCACCATCATACATGCACAGTATGGGAATTCTGGGGGGGGGGGGTGAAAACCTAAAGTGCCTTTTTTGGGCCCAAAAATGAACAGTACGCGTTAAAAAAAATCGTTTTTTGGCGTTTCTGACGATACTATATCCTTCTAGAGCATTAAATCATTAAAAAAATTTCGAAAAAAGTCGAATAAATTGACCAATATATCGCTTAAAGCATCAATATGTGGCACGAAGCGCCGAAAATTTGTCGATTTTGAGCAAATAGATAGCCAAAAACCCTTAGAAAGATACTTTTTCTACCAATTTCCAGATAAGTTTAGGAAACTTTTGAAAAATCGCCAATTCTGGGGAGGGGTGAAAAATTTTTTGCGGGGGGGGGGTGAAAAATGATTCTGCGGGGTGAAACTCCCAAGATCATGTATGCCCACCATACATGATCTGGGGGGGGGTTTCAGCCCCACAAAGGAAAATTTTCAATCCTGCAAAAAACTTTTCACTCTCAGAATTTGCGATTTTTTGAAAGTTCCAAAAACATACATTTCTAACAATTTGTACAAACGGAGCTGTTTTTAGCGTTTATCGCTATCTGCTCAAAAGTGCCGAATTTTTGGTGCTTTGCGCCATTGGTGTTGGTTGACTATATTTTGTTCAATTTGTTCCATCTTTTTTGATTTTTTTCCGAAGATTTTATGTTTTTATGCTCTAGAAAGATAGAGCATCGTCAGAGACGCTGAAAAACGATGTTTTTGATGTGTACCCACCATTGTTGGACCCAAAAGACACTTTATAATTTTACACCACACCAGAATTCCCATGCTGTGCATGTATGGTACCCAACCACTCTTTTGAGTCCAAAAATGGAAAGCGCCAAAAAATTTTTTTGAAATTTCACTGAAAAGTACTAAAACAGCGTCAAAACTACTATCGCTTTGCCCTAAAAAGTCTTTGTGCATTGAACAAAGATGACTCTAAAAATCTTTGTACAAGGTCTCATCAGTGATCGGACCGAGGGTACTTTTTGGACCCTCGGCCTCGGCCTCGGCCGAGGCGACTTAAAACCCTTGCCTCGGCCGAGGCCGAGGCCGAGGGTAATGCCGAGGGTCAAGCTTATATACTTATACCCATAAATAGTACTCTTAGAATATTTTGTATGCACATGAGTTAGAGAATAATCGTAATATTAAACACTTTTTCGAATGTCAAACAATTAATCTTTATTTTCAATAATAGTAGATTAAATGTGTGAAGGATTTATTGAATAAAGTCAGCAGCATGAGAGCATACTTAATTTAACAAGTTGCCGTTGATGAAGACTTGGAAAAGTTAATAAAAAATATGGCTTAACAAGCACTTAAAAACTTTTATTACTATAAATAAGAAAACAGTGTCGAAGAAATAAACGAACAAACGAAATAAGCTAAGTAAAGACAGAACTGTAGCCATTGTTGTGCTCGCTTTTGCAGTAATGCATGTTTAAACACGCTTTGTCGGTCATCCAATTCTGGTGTGGCAGGTAATATGACGGAAACTGCACTGTACTTTCCGATCATAGTTTCCCAAGGTCCAGAGTTGAGGGAAGGGTGAAATCCCAAAATGGGGGACCAGTAAATTAAGTAGTGTCTTTGTATGAGCGAACAAATTTTTGTAGATATTTTATATAAATATATTTTTAAAGATACACATTTTTACTTACTGCCAGTGTGTGACCTGCAAGCGGCATGTAGTCCTAAACAGTGTTTTTTTGTGCAAGATACCTTTTTACATATACAAAGATGGTATCCAAAAGTCTTAGAACATTTTGTGCATGCAAATTTTTGTGTACTATCATAGTATGGTACAGTAGCGATTTAGTGTGGTAAAACTGGGTTTTTCGACCTTTGGTAGTGTATCTTAGCTAATTCCTGGGTTTCTGAATATTTGACATTTTCCCATTCTAAATGCAAATTCTACTATTTTAAAGATACATATATAGGACAGACAATTACTGATGCGCCCAAAATTTTCGGAAATTTCACAGTTTTTGTCTCTCCAAAAATCTTTGTGCATGTACAAAGATGGTCCTGAAAAGTCTCTGTACATTATGAAAAATTGTTGCCGAATATAAAAAACAGTGGCCCTAAATGTGATAATTCCGCTTGAATTTAGTTGATACTGTTAGTTCGGCGCGAAGCGCCGAAATTTTTATGAGCTTTTGATGAAATCTACACATAAAACTCGACTGAGAAAGCTAAAACAACTTGTACTACAAAATCAGAAATATTACAGATATTGTAATATGCCAATTAAATCTAGTAAGAAGCACTACTGTGCTTAGAAATCCAATGCAACATCAGGATAAATTAGTCAATTTTATCTTTGAACGGCAAAAAAGTGCAAAGTTATTAAATAGTACTTATTTTGCATAAAATTTTTAAAAACAGTATAAATAGATACAAAAGATATTTAAATCTGCATAAAGATGCCCAGATTACACAAAAATTGATTTTGGAGTATTTATTTTCCCTGCTTCAATCTAAATACAGTATATTAGCGATATTTTGCGCGAAGCGCCGAAAATTTTTTGAAATTTCCTAAAATATACTGAAAAACGATATAATTAATATAACTTCCTTCAAGAAAGTATTTTAACATTGTATAAAAATGGCTCCAAAAAATGCACTAGCCGAAATTGATTCTTGGTAAAACCTACATTTATTGGCCATTTTTAGGTGCGTTTTTGCGATTTTCGGCCGAAAATTCGTGATCATTTACCCCCTCTCCCATGAAAATAGCCGAAAACCATACGTGTAACAGGGGGTTTGGGGAATTCCCCATCCACCCAGGGTTGGATGTCCTCCCCACACCCTTCCCTCCAACGTCAGAAAATTTTGACCCACCCTCCTATGCCGAACAGCCCCTCCCGAAAATTTTGAGCTGTTGCATGCATGTTTTATAGTGATAGTTTGTCTATTCACTCTTGCTTACATTCAAAAATACTTTATCACTTCGTGAAATTCTAATAATTAGCTGCACTTTTGCCATAGTAAATATTAAGGTCAAAAAATATTCAAAAGGTTTTCACCAAAAATCGTCTGACAATGACTTGAGTCTTGTACCCTGAGAGGGTGGTAATAACCCTCCCTCACCCCAACTTTGGGAATGTGTGTTTCCGATCCATGTAGCGAGCATGAGAATTAAAACTTAGTCATCACATGAATAATAAATTGGCACTTTGCTGTATGTAACTTGGTGTAACTGGGTACGCGACTAAAACCATAAGAAAAGTCTATAGGTAAAAAATAGCCTGTGTACTGCAGATGCATTCTGAATAGTTAATATTCAACGGATATATTAAACTTATTCAAATTTGATTTTAACCCTCGGCGCCTCGGCACTTTTCAGCTTCGCCCTCGGCGCCGAGGCCGAGGCTCCAAAAAACGCCGAGGCTTGCCGAGGCCGAGGCCAAGGCCTCGGTCCGATCACTGGGTCTCATACAAAGAAACAGTGATAGCTTTTCATGTCCAAATTTTAAAACACCCGAGCTTAGACAAAGCACGTAATTAATCAAAATATTTTGTGCCAGACCCAACCGTATCAAACTACTCTTGGATATGTATGTCAGTTAAAGATGTCATATATTCCTGGTTCACAGATTATTCGCCTTTATTTCTGTTTTCTGTTCACTAAAAAACCGACTCATAGTAATTACTACTTCCCAGTTTCTACGCCTGGTATTGCAATACCCTGTAGGCATGTCTGCCATGTATGTTCTGAAAATTTATAGCTTTTTTGATGGAAACTTGAGTTTTTACTACTCCCTGCATTCCTTTCTCAAAGGGCGATTTTAAAAATTAAGTTTTCCCTATTTAATAGAATAAGTTTGAAGAGATACTAACAATTTATTTAAAAATCTTCAAGTATAGATGCACGCAAATTTTCGCCCTAAATCATATGCATAGCATAGGTACTTCGCACCAATCTTTCTTTCGATCCACAGCTATTGATCAAACCAAGATTTTGTTTTCGATGAATCGTACTATGAAACGAATCCAGCACAACATTCACAGATCTGCAAATATTGCAAGTGAAATTTTGAGTAGTGAGGAAATGCAACACTTGATGACAAGCGAGGAACTAATATTTCCTGAAAATAATTATATTACTAGTATGCAACATAATTAATATAAACATAAGATAAAACATGCATTGTTCAAAAAGTAAATGAACAAAAAAAGAGATCACACATGGGCACAAGGATGAGATGAGTAATACCATGCATGGACGCAGCCAAATTCTGGGGGTCTAAATAAAATAAAACCAGTAATAATCCTAAATATGCAAAAAAATCAATTATATTTTATACTAGTTTGTGAGAGTTTTTTGTAGCCGCTCATTTTTTAAGGCAATGTATCATCTTATTTTTTTCGTGAAGACCTAAGTGATCAAAAAGACTGAATTATTTGAGTGCTTGAGGGTATACATAAGCTCAAGCAGCATATGATTTGTTGAGGGGTGGCATTGACCCCTCTAAACAGCTACTGCCCCTCCAAAGCGGATAAACCAGACATATACAGCTAGGGGATATACGATTTTCAAGTGCCTTTTTTGGGCCCAAAAATTATGGGTATGCGTTACAAACATTGTTTTTTGGCGCTTCTGACGATGCTCAATCTTCTTAAAGCAAAAAAACACAAACAATTTCAATGAAAATAAAAAGTCAATTAAATTTAAAACATGAAGTCAAAACATGAGTATATGGCATGAAGCGAAAAAATTGACCTTCTGAGCAAACAGATAGCTATAAACGCTTTTAAAACCACCTTTTCTGCGGATTTTCGAGAAATTACATAAAACTTTTAATAAATCTCGAATTCAAGGGGTATGAATTTTTCAGACGGGGTGAACCCAGCATTGGCATACGTGTAACAGGGGGATGGAGGACCCCTCACCCAAAGTCGAACGTCCCCCATCCTCCAGAGCCAGGAAATTTTTGATCGCCTCCCGATTTTTGGAAAAAATCGAATATTTAGGCTGTTTTTAGGCGTTTATTTGGCCGTTTTTGACCGAAAATTGGAGGTCATTTACCCCATTACCCCAATTTCGTGCCATGACATGTTTGGGCATTGGTGTAGCTGGTTCACATAGGTATGTAAGATAAATATGTTTGAAAGCTGCCACTCAGCTGGTTCAAATGGAGTCAAGTCAAAATCAAAAGGAAATGCTTTGATTTTTTCTGAAGATTCATCTGACTAACCAAAATGTTTGTGCCAGCATTTAAAATAAGCCTACATAATAAAATTATTATTTAATTATGTAAAGTACTAGAATCGACCCATTACTCAGGCTTATTTTGAACGCTGGCACCAATATTTTGGTCAGTCCATGATACTAAGCCTAAGCCTAATAAGCAGGTAAACTAATGCAAAACATTATGAATACCTTGCATTATTTATTAAAATGAACCAACGTTAGCAAGGACGTAACCAGGATTTCATTTGGGGGGGAATTTAACATCAGATACATTGAGAGGACCATAAGAACATGCATAGAAATGAAAGTATTTTTGAGAATATAACAGCAGGCTCTAAACCATGGTGGAGAAGAACTGTAATAAAGAATTTCAAGTTTTTACTTCATTTCATACTCTTATGAAACCTCTATCATTTACACTAGCTGTACAAGTGATTTATCATCCTTTAATCGACAAATAATTTCCTAGCTTTTTAATCCATATATTCTACTAAGAAAAATATAAAAATTAAATTATTTGGCCTTAAGCGCTAAAAAATTTAACATGTTCTACTTGTCCAGTTCAAATTTGAGTAATTTTGAGTGGGCTAGAAGACAAAAATAATAGATAAACAGTAAATCTGGCGGAAAGCGCTGGAAAAAACATGCTCTTCAATTCCAACTCAAATTTGAGCGATTTTGAGCTGCGTATAAGACAAAACTATAAATAAACAATAAATTAGCATGGAGCGCCAGAACAATTTTAGCTCTTTCTAACTAAAAAGTACACAAAAATCAGTTTTGGCTTTTTTCCTCTACCCCCCCCTTCCCCTCTGCATTTCTTCTGTGATGGTTCCATTTTAGGGGGTTCAAAAGACCCCACTGACCCCCTGATTATGTCCATGGTTAGTTGATTGGTTTAACTCGTGGGCTTAGGAGTGAGAGGTCCACATTTCAAATCCGGTAGACAGCAACTTTTTTTTTCATTGGATGCTACTAACTGCATAAATACGCCTTTATAACATGATTATCTTAATACATACATGAACCTGCTTCACAAATGCCAGTGAACCCCCTCCAAGACCATGAATGGCTAGGCCAACCCCATAATTGTTGATTGTTTGTAGAAATCTTTGCTCGCTCAACTCAATGCATCCCAATGCTCAGGCGTATTCTAAATGCTGGCACCAACATTTTGGTCAATCATGAATGCACTAACTCAGCCTGAGCCTAATTACCAAGTATATCCATGGGATAATGTCAACAAAGAAATAAACATTTAAATTAGAGCGTTCCTCATATCACATTTGTCCTATTTGCTTTTGCATTTGATAATGCCTCTTAAAAATGTCATATATGCTATCAGATGCAAAAACCTAGGAAAATTGTGAAGGAAGGATATTTCTGGCACTAGGCACAACCTTGTACACCTACTTTCTTAATTCATATACATAAGGTATATTCATCATTTTTTTGTTATAGCACTGGTAGCTATGATATAACCAACCTCCAACGGGGGGCATGACCAATATTCTTTAAAACATATGGGGGACCTAGGTTGAATTTTGGTTTGCAAAATTGCTATCCGAATGCCTTACATATGATGAGAATCCAATGGAAACCATCTCTCTTAAGACTGAGAAGGTCTGGTGAGGCGCCCTCAGCACTCCCTTCCACCAGTGGGGTTCAGGGCTGAAAATTTTTTCGAAAAAGCGCACTTCAATTCTGAATCGTAACAGCAAAGGGGAAGCTTTGATTTGATGTAATTTGATTAGGAGTAAAGGAAAAATCATTCTCACAAATCATTTCAGGGGGGGCATGTGCCCCCTATCCCCTCTGGATATGGGCCCCTAATCAAATTAAATCGATTCGGTGTGAAGCACCAGAGAATTTTTGACATTTTACCTCACTCAAACGCATTTTTGCATCACAATACCATGCAGTTGATGAGAATTTTCAGTCACAGTAAAGTTTTAGAGCAGTTTGTCAACAAAATTGCTGCAGCTGCTGAGAATTTTCAGGCACAGTGAAGTTTTAGAGTAGTTTGTCGATAAAAGTGCTGCAGCTGATGAGAATCTTCAGTCACAGTGAAGTTTTAGAGCAGTTTGTTGATAAAAGTGCTGCCCTATGCGACTCAGTGCAGCTTAATCCTCAATAAGTAGAATAAAATTAGATCAATTCAGCGCCATGCATTTGAAAATTTTGAAATTTTTGCTCACTATAGCGCCTTTTTGCATAACAAAATCTATCCAGATCCGACAGATCCAAAGTTTTAATCATAGTGTTATTCTAGAGCAAGTTGTCTATAAAAATGCTGTAATCAGAGCGACGTAGCATAGACATTAATAGCTTTGGCGTGCCGGAAAGTTGTCTATAAAACGCATCTTAGCATCACAAAAAAATTTACAAAAACCAAGATCAAAAATTTTCCCACTTCCCCAAAATTTTGGTTGACAAATAGATCAGAACGTGGAATCAAGTCAACCAAACATCTGATTGATTTCTAAAGTTGTGATTTTTGCCTGTTGAGATCGAGCCGAATTTCCGGGCAATGGAGTGCTGGACTGCTCTAAAATAATGAAATGGCGCTATCCAAGCGCACCTTTTTCCACGTTTCTTTTGGGAGGTTTAAAAACGTTAAGGCTAATATTGAGAATGAAGTGACCTTCTAGAAATTAACTTTGCCTGTTGGACCTAATCCAATTAAGGGTCAAGGAATTCAAAAGCTGAAAGGATTAGGTGGTGGTTGGCATTATTGACTGAGTTACAGGCTGTTGAAGTTCATGTATTTAAAGATAGGCGAAAAGTAAGCTCTTCCTTTGGGAATGTATCGGATTAGTCTCCGAAGTGTTGGGGGACTGTGACTTAGCGGGGTAGCCAATGTCGTAGGCTTAAGCTTAGTTATTTGCATTCACATTGATGCTAGCGCTTGGGCTAAGCCTGAGATAAATGGAGCAAAAATTGCGGAGCGAGCAAAGCGGGCGGAGCAATTTTTGCTCCATTAATGCCTTAGGCTTAGCCCTATATGGCATCAATCTGAATCTGCAAGCAATTGCTGTCGCCACAAATTGAAAACTGAAAAAGGAATTTATTCAAAACATGCAGAAAAAATCGCATTCCGATCGGTAAAACCACCTTTTTTTGGATTCAGCAATGTCGAAAATCCAAGAAAATGTCATTTTCGAGAAAAAACATGACGGTCACCGTGTTTTCAAAAAATTCCAACGTTAAAAATAAAGCTCCTGTATTAAAAAATAATTGTTTTTTAAAGTAGAAAATCCTAAGTACACATGTGTAATACCAGTGTTTGATGCACTTTTTGTATAAAAATTTTGCGCTCTACTAGAAATATCACGATCAGTATACGTTATTTCTATTGAAACATGAATCTCCTTCCTTCAGTAAAGCAATTTAGCCAATTCTGAAGTGGCTGCTGACAATAAAAAGTATAATTTTGCAAATGGCGCGGAGCGCCAGAAAATTTTGAAATTTTAGCCCTCTAAAACGCATTTTTGCATTGCAAAAACTAACCAGATCCGTGCAGAAGATAAGGATTTTCAATCGCAGTGAAGTTCTAGACCAGATTGTCTATAAAAATGCTGCAATTGGCACGGCGCGGCTTAAAGATGAATAACAAGAATTAAATCAATCCAGCGCGAAGCGCCGGAAAATTTTTTAAGTTCACCTTTTTGAAACGCATTCTAACATTTGAAAAATTTTCCACAAATGCCAACCAAGCCCGAAATTTTTTCCATTTCCCAAAATTTTGGTTGACAAATAGACCAAAAACTGGAAAAAACCGGCGTCCGAGTAAGGCGAGAAAAAATTCAATTAACTCACAAGTCACAACACAAAATAACACAACACAAAATAATGCATGTATAATTAATTCCCTACAGTATTCTTGTCATTTTGCTATAGATAAAAGCCTTTTAAGCTGTGGACGCAGGTAGTATCTTTCCAACCTTGAAAAAAATGATTGAAACTTCCACTTGAAAAAAATGGTTGAAAAATAAACTTGAAAAAAGTCATTGAAAATAAATCTTGAAAAAGTCATTGAAAATGAATCTCGAAATAATTCGTTGAAAAATAACACTTGAAAAAATTCATTGAAAATTAACTTGAAAAAAGTCATTGAAAATGAATCTTGAAATACTTGGTTGAAAACTAAACTTGAAAAAAGTCATTGAAAATAAATCTTGAAATAATTGATTGAAAAATCTACTTGAAAAAGTCATTCAATATAAATCTTGAAATAATTCGTTGAAAAATAAACTTGAAAAAGTCATTGAAAATAAATCTTGAAATAATTCGTTGAAAAATAAACTTCAAAAAGTCATTGAAATAAATCTTGATAAAATAATTGAAATTTATCGCGCACGAAAAAGTTCTACAGTAATCAAAGGTAATTTTTGATGTAATTTTTCAAGCCAGAAGGCTCATAATTTTGAATTAATAAGCTCACTTGGATGTCAGTTTGATTAATGAATGTTCGACTTATTTGAAAAAATTCGTTCAAATTTCATAAGACACTTGAATATCAGAATACATTTAGCATAAATAAGTTCATTGAATAATCAACTTGTTTGGTGCCATGTAATGTCTTTTCAAGCCAGAAGGACCATAAACTTGAAAAAAATGGTTGGTTGCGTCCTGAATTTCGCCGTTGAAATTACCCCTTAACTTGAAATATTCCACTGAAAGTATGCATTTCACAATGAATCAACCACTTTTTTCAAGTGATCCTTCCGGCTTTCCGTAGTTCCGTCCCGTTTTGGGCACCTTTGCATTACCAGGCGAAAAAGAACCTAGGGCACCAATATGACAATAATTCGCCGAAAAAGCGTTTCTCGACGAGATCTATGCTATGGTGAAGTGAAGAATTCGAAAAAATTTAAGAATTTTCTTGCTCGATTCCCAACCTGGATATCGAAAATTTTTCATTTAACCTAACGGTATGACTGATTTCTCAATATCAAGTTAGAGAGCTTGACTCCAAAACATTTAGGAATTCTTTTCCTTGCATTCAATTTTGCGGTTTCGCGAAGAAAATTAAAATGCAGAAAATAATCAGACATATTCGTTATTTTGAAGTTAAATCTGGGCTTGCGAGGTGAAAAAAATGATAGAAAATAAGAAATTCGGCGGAAAATTCTGAGTTTAGAAGCTAAAAAGTGTGCTAAAAATGTATATTGGCTGTCCTTTTAGTTGACTTTGAGATGGCTTTGATCTTTGATGCCCGTGGTGGCTAAACTTACGAATATGGTACTTTCAGAAAAGGTGCAAAACAAATACGGAATGCCAAAATTTTTTTGCCAAAATGATAGAACATGATGAATTGAAGCGCGGAAAGAAAATTTGGTGAAAATCTGAGCCATACTTGCAAAGTTGCAGGCAACTCTCGATTTGAGTGTTGCGTGGGGGGTCTGGGTTAAACATGGACATGGACCGGTCCATGGACCATGGACCTCACGGGTAAAACATGGACCATGGATCGGTCCATGGACCATCGATCTAAGGGAGTAAAATATGGAGCATGGAGCGCTCCGAAGTGCATGGACATGAGTGTGCGTACAGTATTTAGAATGAGTGTAATGTAGGTAGGTACCTATTCCACTTTTGCAGGTCCATACAGTACCATGGAGCGCCTCGGTTCACCCCTTTGTCGTGGATCCGTCCAGTTTTTTGCAACTGGAATCGGTGAATCTGCCTAAAAAACACATTTCCACCAAATTTCAAGCAGAATGGTCGCTTAGAACGCAAGAAAATGGGCGGTCCATGGTTTTGTGGTCCATGGACCGCTCCATGGACCATGGAACGCCTCGGTTCACCCCTTTGTCGTGGATCCGTCCAGTTTTTTGCAGTTGGAATCGGTGAAGCTGCCTAAAAGACACATTTCCACCAAATTTCAAGCAGAATGGTTGCTTAGAACGCAAGAAAATGGGCGGTCCATGGTTTTGTGGTCCATGGACCGCTCCATGGACCATGGAGCGCCTCGGATCACCCATTCGTCGTGGATGCGTCCAGTTTTTTGCAGTTGGAATCGGTGAAGCTGCCTAAAAACACATTTCCACCAAATTTCAAGCAGAATGGTTGCTTAGAACGCAAGAAAATGGGCGGTCCATGGTTTTGTGGTCCATGGACCGCTCCATGGACCATGGAGCGCCTCGGATCACCCATTCGTCGTGGATGCGTCCAGTTTTTGCAGTTGGAATCGGTGAAGCTGCCTAAAAAACACATTTCCACCCAAATTTCAAGCAGAATGGTTGCTTAGAACGCAAGAAAATGGGCGGTCCATGGTTTTGTGGTCCATGGACCGCTCCATGGACCATGGAGCACCTCGGATCACCCATTCGTCGTGAATGCGTCCAGTTTTTGCAGTTGGAATCGGTGAAGCTGCCTAAAAACACATTTCCACCAAATTTCAAGCAGAATGGTCAGCTTAGAACGCAAGAAAATGGGTGGTCCATGGTTTTGTGGTCCATGGACTGCTCCATGGACCATGGAGCGCCTCAGATCACCCATTCGTCGTGGATGCGTCCAGTCTTTGCAGTTGGAATCGGTGAAGCTGCCTAAAAATCACATTTCCACCACTGCTTGAAATTTCGTGGAAATGTGTTTTTAGGCAGCTTCACCGATTCCAACTGCAAAAACCTGGACGCATCCACGACAAATGGGTGGCTCAAGGCGCTCCATGGTCCAATGGAGTGGTCCATGGACCACAAAACCATGGACCGCCCATTTTCTTGCGTTCTAAGCGACGTTTATAGTTGAAATTTGGTGGAAATGTGTTTTTAGGCAGCTTCACCGATTCCAACTGCAAAAACCTGACGCATCCACGACAAATGGGTGGTCAGGCGCTCCATGGTCCATGGAGTGGTCCATGGACCACAAAACCATGGACCGCCCATTTTCTTGCGTTCTAAGCGACGTTTATAGTTGAAATTTGGTGGAAATGTGTGCTTTTAGGCAGCTTCACCGATTCCAGCTGCAAAAACTGGACGCATCCATGACAAATGGGTGATCCAAGGCGCTCCATGGTCCATGGAGCGGTCCATGGACCGCCCAATTTATTGCGTTCTAAGCGACTTTTCTGCAGCTTTCTCGATTTTTAGAGTGAAAAATCACATTGCTGCACATAAAGTTGATGATCCACGGGGTCCTGAAAGCACAAGATATTGAAGTGTATTATAGTGGTCAAACTGTAGAGTTCACGCACTACTGTATTGACCAGTTAAACCGGTGCGTTACACTCACTCTACATACGTAGTTCGGGCATTTGTGTAGCTGGTTCACATATGTATTAACATAGTCATATTATAAGGGCGTATGTGTGCGGTCGATAGCATCGGAGGAAACGAGAGAAAGTTGCTGGCAGTCGGATTCGAAACATGGACCCCTTGCTCTAAAGTCCAGAGCCATAACCAATCGACTAATGCTGGTTAATTTCGATAAAGATTGCAAGCTATTTGTGATGTTTTGCTGGTTTACCAGCTGATTAGGATTAGGCTTAGTATCATGGACTGACCAAAATGTTGGTGCCAGCGTTTAAAATAAGCCTGAGTAATGGGATGTGACGAGCGGAGCGAAGCGAAGCAAGTGACGCTGAGTCGCATCCCATTGCTTAGGCTTATTTTAAACGCTGGCACCAACATTTTGGTCAGTCACATGAATCTACTGGAAAAATCTGATGACTGCCTTATTTGTTTTCGACTTGACTCAAATCAAACCAGTTAAGTGGCAGCTTTCACCGGATAATACTTGTTTTATACGATACTTTTAACATGGCTATCTTAATACATATGTGAACCAGCTACACCAATGCCGTAGTTCGTACTCATGTCTACACTCATTGGAGCGCTCCTTGCTCCATATTTTACTCCTTAGATCGATGGTCCATGGACCGATCCATGGTCCATGTTTTATTTGTGCGATCCATGGTCCATGGACCGGTCCATGTCCATGTTTTACTCTTCCCGTTGCGTGGGACGATTAAATGACTCGATCCAAGGACTTACACATTTGTCAGAAATAAATAATATGGGCTGAAATAACGGAAGGAAGCATAGCAATGAAGGAGAAAAAAGAAAAAAGGCGCGGAAAGCTGTTTGAAATTTTAAAAAAACTTTAAAAATTTCATGTTTTTTTGCATGTTTTTTCGGTTTTACTCGATAAGATATACGAAAATCTAAGTTTTTGCTTCTATTATACTCAGGCTTAGGCTTAGTATATCTAAAAGGTGTTTCAAGCTGCTTAGGTCGAGGTCGCTCCCGCTTAGGTCGATGTAATGATGCTTAGGTCGATGTATAGATGCTCAGATCGATATATAGATGCTTAGGTCGATGTATAGATGCTTAGGTCGATGTATAGATGCTTAGGTCAATGTATAGATGCTTAGGTCGATGCATAGATGCTTAGGTCGACGTAAATTGGGTATCTACATGTGATTCTGCATTCAGCTGTTTGAATCTTCAAATACTTAGGTCGATAAGATGCTTGTTTAGGTCGGGAAAAGGCTAATTAAAGAAACCCATAGCTTTTGTAATATTGATCATAGACGGATGAAATTTTTTTCCGCGCTTTCTTTCAACATGTTCTAAGTACTGAGCAAAAAAATCCGCTCTTCTGAAGTTTATTTGTTAGTATTCAGAAAGTACCATATTCTTAAGTTACTCCGCCCGTGGTTTGTCATTGGCTGCTCTTTACCAAAGGCTTAGTTTATGTGCTTTCACACTAATGCCAGCGCATGGGCTTAATTCTAAGATAAATGGGGCGAAAAGTTTGGAGCGAAGCGGAGCAATTTTTGGCGCTTATGCAGTTAAGGAGCAACAAATTTGAAAATTTTTTCTTCCAAAATTACCATTTTCTGGGGGTAATTTTGTACTCTGATAACGAATCCAGCATTCATTTTTGATTTCAGACAAAATTTGGGTGAAAAATCAGGTTTTTTGTCATTTTTTGTGAAAAATTTCAAAAAAATTTTTCTTCGTATTTTTATACATTCTAAGGTAATTTTGCATGCTGATGTCGAATTTAGCATTCATTTTTTATTTTAGGAAGAATTCGGGTGAAATATCACGCTTTTGTATTTTTTTCCAATAAATTTCAACAATTTTTTTTTAAAATTTTTTTGAAAATTCTGGGATAATTGTGCATGCCAGTAAAGAATTCCACTTATTGTACTCCGAAGCGTCGGGGGACTGTGACTGAGCGGGGTTGCCAATGTCTTAGGCTTAGGCTTAGTTATGTCCACTCACATTGATGCCAGCGCATGGGCCAAGCCTGAGATATATGGAGCAAAAATTGCGGAGCGAGCGGAGCAAGCGGAGCATTTTTTTTGCTCTATTCATGCCTTAGGCTTAGCCCCTGTCTGGCACCAATCTGAATCCGCAAGCAATTGCTGTCGCCACAAATTGAAAACTGAAAAATACCCCGAAATTTCTTTTTTGAAATTTCTACAAAAACGACAAAAAACTTCATTTTTCACCCAAATTTTGTCGAAATCGATAATGAATGCTGGATTTGTTATCAGCATGCGAAATTACCCCATAAAATGGTAATTTTGGTGAAAAAAATTATATTTTTGTCCTCCTTAACTGCATAAGTGCCCAATTTTCACCCCATTTATGCCCTAAGCTTAGCCCGTGTCTAGCACCAATCTGAATTCTTAAGCAATTCTAGAAACTCACCTGACGTGATTATAACGTCGTTACCTACTTGCTTTTAGAATCAGGCGGCTTTGCCGATTGATGAAGGCACTGCGCTTTAGAGCATGAGGTCTGAGGATTGAAAGCCGGCTACTCTAAGTCATACGTGGGCAGCAAGAAAATTCTAGGGGGTCCAAGATTTTTTGAAGGTCAAAAAATGGCCTCAAAAATGGTGATATGGCGATAAAAACACCATTTTTCGACGTTTCTCATCAAGCACTATCCATTGGCATCAAAAATTGCGAAAAAAAAGAAAAAAATTTCAAAAATTGATTTCTGGGGGGTCTTTTGATTTCTGGGGGGGGGTCTTTTGGTTTCTGGGGGGGGGGTCCAGACCCCCCCAGATCCCCCCCACGCCCATGTGTGCTCTAAGTTATTTCTCTTTCTAATGAATATTGAAACCCATGAGGTGCATAGTTAAGGCAAGACAAGCGGAATGATAGCCCGTACCTATCCATGTATATACTTATAACGCGTCCCATATGTCTTTAAGGGTAAGTAACTGTCAACCTACTTTAGGAATGCCTAAATTTCTTTTTTCATTTTTGCGCATGTGTTTTTGAGTTTTTTGACCTAATATATGAGAATTTGTTTTTTGTTTGCTTGCTTAAGCGTATGCAACTTTATGCAAATTGTTTTGTAAGCTGACTTGGGCGGCTTTATGCTGACTCAGCGAGAATATGTCGTCCCATGTAAGTTTCTTTTCTTTTAAAGCTTACTTACATATCTAAATTAAGCCTATGCGTATGAATAATAAGATAAAAATAAGGAATTTAGCATCTGCGTAGCTCCATTGACAGTGGCTCAATTTTAATCAAAAATTGAGTTTGGTTTTTCATTTCTCTAGAATTCGTTAACATTAACAAAAGTTTGAAATTATGCTGAAGTGCGAATTAACTGTTCGGATCGTATTTTAAAGATAAGTCAAAGATTTAGTAAGCTCCGCTTATTGCAGGCATTTGCGAGCATACATCACCTTGAGGGAAGGGAGGTTGGGTGATTTTGAACCCATAGCCCAAAGATTTAACCCCGCCCCTGCCCATAGTTTTCACCCACTCTAGAATTCACGATATTCCAAAAGTTTTCAAAAATTCGTCGAAAAGGCGCTGTTTCAAACCTTAGCTGTTTGCTTGCTCAAAAGTGTCAAATTTTAGACGGTTCGCGCTGTCTACTAATTTTTGACTTATATTTCCTTCAAATTGAGTAGTCGAATTTTTACTGATTATTTCAATTTTTCAGTTTTTATGCTCTTGAACGATGCTGCATCGTCAGAAATGCCGAAAGACAATGTTTTCGACGCGTATTGAAGTTCCATTTTTGAGCGCAAAATGGCACATTAAAATAGCACCCTATCCCTAAATTCCCCTGCTCTGCATGTCTGCTTGTGAGCATTGTAGGCCCTTCATAGGGAGGGCCTAAATGACCTTCCGGCTCCAGTCACAAGTAGCAAAAAAGCCTAAGAATTTTTTTGTATAAAAAATGAATAAAATTGACAGCAATAGTCTTGTTTTTTTTGTAGAATGAAGCGCGCAAGTTGAATCACAAAGAAGTTTTGGAAGAGGACAGACGTAGTAAATTGCCGGCTAATTTTGAATCGCGTCAAGAACGCGCGCAATGGCAATTGAAAGAAATCGAAGATCGCAAGGTTACTTATATAATTGCTGTGCGGATTTGTGATAAAAAATGTTTATAGAATCACTTATAAATAATTTATAATTAATTGAAATTATTTTATAGTTTGTTGCGTGCTGGCTTGTTTGGACGCAGTTTTTATGCTCTCCGTCCTTTCGACAAGCAAAGCACGCTATATTGTTTTTGCGTAGGTGTTGCTTGAAAAGTCATTCTATTGATTTTCGAGTGTTATTATGCGCTTACATACGCATATGTAGTCTGAATTATTAATATACGATTTTAAACGTTAAAATTTTCAGAATTCGTAAGATAAAAATTTTCAGAATTCATAAGATATTGGGTTAAAAATGGCATTCTGATTCCGGTATCTTTTAGATAACTTGTCACATTCAAAATTCAATTGGGATTATAATTTTAAGTTCTTGATTTGATTTTTAAGTTTATATCTGATTAATCCTAGAATTTTTACCAAAAATCGCATGATATCAACTTTGTGTTTAAGATTTCGGGACATAATGTAGAAGATGATGCGTTGAGTTTGTAACACACTTTGTTTGTGACTTTTAAAAATTGAGTTAAATGCCAGACGGGATAGTCGACTACCTGTCTTAAAATATTCAAAATTCAATTTAGGATTCAAGAAGACTTATGTATATAAACAAATTTTATGGGTTTTTCAATTAGATTACTGGCCTAATTCCTGGTATAAACTCTGCTATTTCTTTTTTCATTTTTTGCCAAATTCAACCGAAAATCTATTAACCCATAAGTTTAATGCGATTAGTATATTTCAGGCCGCTGAGGAACGCGGCGAGGATTACGACCGGCTGAAAGCGCCGATATGCCGGCCGACGTGGCCGACAAAATCGAAAAGTCGAAAAAACGCAAGAAAAATCCTGACGTTGGTTTTTCCGGTAAATCGCTTCACAACAATTTTTAGGGAATACAGTAGAATTTATTAAAAGAATACTGAAGAATTAATTATCGTAAATTAATTAATTAATTTGTATAATTGAAACTAATTACCTACCTAATCATTTCATGGTAATTTTCTTATACTAAAAATACTCCAGCCTTAATGTTATTCTGATTGATTTTCCGAACAACAGAATTTAAGTTCGCGGTTTTGAGAAAGTGTAAACGATTTACCGTTACCAAAGTGTTGTAAACCTATACATTGTACAATGTAGCGGAATATGGAATAAACTGAGCCTTCCTTATTTTTTTGCTGTTTTCTAATTATTCATGCAGTATTTCTGTGTAAATTAAAGCTACAGTGATCGCCATGAAAGATGACGCACTATCATCTTCAGAATTATAATAGATGATGTGTCGCGAGCGCCGCGTTTTTTCCATCATGCGTTATCATCTCTTTTTTATTATTATACGCTATTAATCTATCATTCTGTTAATCTGGCGATGCGGATGGCGCAATTTTGCTATAATAGCGCCAACAAGAAGGAAGCGCGCATATGAATGCTTAAAGCGCGCACGTGAATGTTGTTATATGTTTAGGCGAGCCGGTCTGTATTGCGTACCTTTCTGCAAAATTCTTTGTCATCCGTCGCTGGCTGGCAAAAATATTGATTTTAATGTCGGCTCGCCTAAATGTAGAATGACATTCACGTGCGCGCTTTAAGCATTCACATGCGCGCTTCCTTCTTGTTGGCGCTATTAATAGCGAAATTGCGCCATCCGCATCGCCAGATTAAAGGAATGATACAGATTAATAGCGTATAATAATAAAAAAGAGATGATAGCACATGATAGACAAACGCGGCGCTCACAACGCATCATCTATTATAATTCTGAGGATGATAGTGCGTCATCTTTCATGGCGATCACAGTAATCTGTTATAATGACGTTTATTTATTTGAAAAAATTATAAAAAATGACTTTCAAACTTAGTGCTCAAATCTGCTCTTTACACTATAAGTATTAAAGGCATGGCTCCGCAGCAACTCGTTTTTCTACTTTCATTCTCAATTTTTATGGCAATTCAACATATGACTGCATAGAATTTCCGCTTCTTCGCTCAACTGGGTAGTTGAAATATTTTTAGTCCGGTTTACACCGAGTATTATTCTTTACACTGAATGCTCTTAGGATTGGACAGCTTGCCTAATTGAGCAGTATTTCTTGAAAATTTCATTTTTTTCATTTTCTATTGTTTTCCGATTACGAAGCCATGACCCTGCGACAGTACAACCGAAACACGCAGCAAATAAAGCCGGATATGGAACTTTACAACGGCATGAAGAATATAATGTAAAAGATTTAACAGACGATTTCTGTATACCTGTGAAGATTACTTTGGCCTTTACAAGACTTAGACATAATTTAATATTTTATTTTTTGGAAGTATTCCAAGTCTCCCCTACCTTAAATTTATCTATTTTATTTTATTACTGTAGCTTACTGTAGTGCCGTAAATTCTTGCTGTAATTGTAATCCCTTAAAGCGTACGGATTTTACGTCGGTGGAGCTTTTATACATTAGCTCACTGACCATTACCGTACGCTATAGAATCGAACGCAGGTGTTGCTCGGAGGATATTTTTTCATTACTTCCCGAGTGTTATTTTGCGCCAACAATCAGTCGTATTACTGTAGATATGCCTCATCATGGGGTACTTTTTGAAGACAAAATCACAGTTTTTTTATTTTCCGACAATTATTTTTTATCTTCGATTTGATAATTTGATACGATTCGATGCTTTAAAAAAGGGTGTAAAGCATGCACAGCATGGAAATTCTGGTGGAGGGGGGGTCAGGCCCAAAAATTTTTTAAAAAGTTCCTTTTTGCGCTGAAAAACCGATGGGTATATGCAAAAACACTGTTTTTTGACCATTGAGATAATGCTTTCTCTTTCTAGAACATAAAAACGTAAAAGAAATCTGAAAAAAATTGAAACAAATTGAGTATATAAATTGAACAAAATACAGTTATAGTAAAAAAATGTGCATACGGCGCGAAGCAACACAAATTGAGATTTTTGAGCCAAAAATGAGCTAGCAAAGGCTCACTTTTTACAACTTACCAACTTTTACAAAAAATCGATAATACTGGGTGGAGTCGCGGCCATTTTGCGGTTGGGAGGGGGTCAGTTGCCATTCTGGGGGTCAACCCCTCTAGAACACGTCTGGTGTGAAGTAGAAAATTGTAGTGTAAACTAAGTTGCTTAGCAGTATGTGAATTGTGAGAAGAATAAATTGCCTGCATTAGGTTTAAACCTACTTTACTTTCACATTGGCAAAAACCCTGAAACATTTTTAAAAAACGAGTTCCTGTGTACGTAAGAATAATGATTTACTACACTGTGTATGGGTCTTGATGCTTAGACCTTCATGTGAACCGGAAGCACCCCCCAGAATCCGGGATACCCCCGAATTTAATGCGATTTAGCCCACCAGATCCCGGACTCTCGTTGCTGGCCATGATTGATCGTGCTACGTATTGATTTAAGCAGGTAGTGTAAATCACATGGGCGTGGGGGATCTGGGGTTAAAAGTCGAACCCCCCGCAGATTACTGTAGACTCTCAGAATTCTATTTTTAATAACACTTGGCAATTTTTGGCGATTTCACCCGCCCCCTCCAGAATTTTCTTGCTACCCATGTGTAAATGTAAATCGGTCGACGTTATTGCATCATATTTAGGGGCGAAGAATTCTATCCTTCATCGAATACGTTGATTCAAGGTGCACATTATCCGTCAAAAAATGCGATCGATAAGCTTGTGACGGATTTGGATAAAACGTAAGATAGTTTAAGCTTTACACTCATGTTAGACGGTTGATGGGTGATCCCCACCCAACGTCGGAACGTCGGACGTTCCCCCAACCTCCACAAAGTCCAAAATTTTTCTACCCCACCCCTCTCTCTCTCTCCAATTTTTGGAAAAAAATTGAATTTTTGGCCGTTTCAGGCGTTTTTTTTACCAAAAATTGGAGGTCATTTGTCCCCCTTTGCCCTTAAATAGGCGGGGGACCCTCACCTGAAATTTTGAGCCTAAAATCTCAAACCGTGACATGTATGCTCTTCTTTATAAAGTAGGCAGGATTTATGAGTACGGTGACAAAAGCGCAAAAAATGGAAGAATCTTCGGAAAAATTTAGTTTTCCGGTGGAGTTTTCGTTTAAATATTAGCTCTGTAACCTCGATTTGACGAGTTGAAATCTTTTTTTAAATTTTCACCATTTTACCGACTATTGACCTAATTGATATATTTCGTAATTTTACGCGTTGGAGTAAAGTGCTTTACATCGTTTTAGCGTCGAAAAACGCAACAAGTTCCACAGGAGACGCATGTTTGACCCCGACGCCCCGATTAATTACATAAACGAAAGGAACAAGAGGTACAACGAGAAAATCGAACGCTATTATGGCAAATATACGACTGATATTAAACAGTCGCTGGAACGTGGCACCGCGGTGTAAACACTGATTAATTTTCTGTTTTATAGTCTTATTCGCTGTATTTATTTTTAATGCGCTTTAATGTCTTAAATCGTGCTGTGTTGTAAAGTACTATTAAATTCATTGACTACTTTTAACGCGTATGGTAACTTTACATCGTTTTAGAGAGTACAACCCATAGGTAGGCGGCACCAAAGCTCCGGGGTGAGGTGCGAGATTTTTTCAAAGGTAAAAAATGGCCTTAAAAATGGAGGTATGCATACGTGGGCAGCAAGAAAATTCTTGAGGGGGGTGTGCAAGATTTTTTGAAGGTCGAAAAATGCCCTAAAAATAATGGTATGGCGATAAAAGCACCATTTTTCGACGTTTCTCATTGAGCACTATCTATTGGCTCTATTGGCATCAAAAAATTGCGAAACAAAAAACTTTCCGGGGGTCGTACCCCCACGCCCAGGTATGGTACTACCACACCTGGGCGTGCCCTCTTGCTGCCCACGTATGGGCACTACCGTATATGGGCTGCAACGAAAATGGTCCGATCGGGCCATATAGCCAAAAGTAGCACAATTTATTCGGGTGATGGTGTGGATCTTTCAGATTCTCTAGGTCCACCCACCAGCCGTGAGCACAACTCGTGAGCGTTTTATCCCTTTTGCAATCGTACTTATTCTGTCCAAGATATGTACTACTAGGTAGCACTTTATTGCTAAAGATCGAAGGTTAGACGAATGCAAGAAATTCGTGGCAGGAGCACGGGCAATTTTTCGTTTTTTGTATGCTATAGTTCACTGGCATTAAAAATGATCGAAACGAAAATGTTTGAGACATTGTTGAACGCTCGCACATTGCTGTAGACCCCCACAATTCGATTTTTATTTACATTTTTGGCAATTTTACCCAACCAGACCGCTGACAATTTTCCTGCTGCCCATGAATTTCTTCCCTCCGTATAGTAAGTACATCGTTATGTTTTACATACCTACAATCCTATAGTCTGTTTCACATAGGTTTGGGTATAAATTTTACAAATTTCTTCGAAAGTAAGCCGGCAAATTACCATAATTATATATCAAATGAATGCAATAATCGCAATCCGTCGGATATAGTTTTTAGAATTTATGCCCAAACTGGTGTGAAAGGGGCTACAGATGAGCAGTCACTTAATTCTGGGGGTCCGGACGGAGAATAACATCAAGGTTGATTGTTGGAGCCCAGCCAGACTCCTCACCATACATAGGCAGGCAGCATCAAAAATCTGGGGGAAGCTGCAATTTTTCCAAGGTCAAAAAATGGTAGCATGGCGACAGAATCACCGTTTTTCAACGTCTCTCATCGAGCACTATCCATTGGCATCGATCAATTGCTAAAAACACGCCCCTAAGGGGAGAATGCATACCGTCAACTGGGGTTTCTTTGCCGAGTATGGGGTAATTTTACCAATCAAGGTTTGTTTCATTGCAGACTGCTTTCATTGTCACAGGTCATGTGTGGTGCGCTATCTTTTGTTATTTTCGATTTATTACTGTATTATTCATCTGGTAACAAAGAAAGAATGGATATTTCAAGTTCTTCGTGTGCCTATTCTCGTTTTTGTGAGGGCTATCATTTTTTAGCAAGTTTTTATCAACTCATAAGTGTTCAGGCCACTCGGAAACCTGAAACAGAATGTTTTTCTTGTTTAGGCTTATCGAAACTAGAGATATTTTGCATCCAGAACATGTGTCTTTTCACATTTTGTTGTATATAAAGTTTTCAGAAAAATCGGTTGGCAATGTTCCCTCGCACGCAACCTATCGTAAAATGAAAAATTGTTTTACTCTATTGTTAAACTCGAAAACTCATCAAAATAAAGGATTTAACTTATGTTTAAGCACTGACAAGAGTTTTGAATCGTGCTCTTCAATCTCTGAATAGAAATACGGGCAATCTGTCATCAAAACTAATTTTGCTTAGGCTTAAATTTTTTTTGTATGTGACAAAGATTTTGAGGCTTGTACAAAGATTTTTGGAGCAATCTTTGTACAAGATTGTACCGCACAAAGTATAGGCGATTTTTGTTCTGTCTGCAACAGCGTATTTTTGAATCTTTTCAGGAGTGGCAAATTTACCCCACTTCAAGGTCAAACTTTGCCATACCACTTTTGTGTAAATTATTCGTTGTTGTAGCCTGTTCAAGTAAAATAATTGTATGGAATACATTTAACAACTCGCTGTTTATGTTTTGGCAAAATTACAGTATCCAAAAACTATTACATCATAAGTTATGCTGAGAAAAAGCCAAAAAACGTGGCAATGTAACCCCAGTTGACGGTACCAGTTTTGCAGCACTAAGATTCTGAGGGGAGGATGCAAGATTTTTTAAAGATCAAAAAACGGTATTAATATTAGTATGGCTAAAAGACTCCACATTTCTCATTGGACACTATCCATTGGCAAAAGAAATAGCATAAAAATTAAAAAATTGAACATGGGGAGGTGAATACCCCAAACCTACCCCCACGCCCACACATGCCTACCGCTACATATGTATACTGTAAGGGTGCCGGTTAGATAAGTACCTATTACCGCCGATGAAAAATGGCTTTGTGTGCTTCGGAGATTTTTGAAGAGTATTTCAGGGCTACAAATTATAGTATGTCGCATATACCTTCGTGCATAAATTCTACGAATTTTCATCGACAGTAAGCCGAGGGTTACGTAATGCCATAATCGCAATCTATCAGCTTATTGTCAAAGAGTTTTAAAATTTATGACCGAACTTGTTTGAAACAGACTATAGGTACACTTCAGCCATGTCGGGGTGAGTAGGCCAACCCCGAAAATTTATAATGCCCTCGATGACTTACAAGTTTATGTGGGCTTATTTGACGCAAAAGATAAAGGTCAATGAGGAATGTCAAAAGTCTGTTTTCTTGCCATTACATATGTAGGTGATCATTTTTCAATCATTGAAAATTTTTCTACCCTAAAAATCCGCCATAGTCTATTCCATTCCAAACGGCTCGTCTTTCGCTAGCCTTATACTGTAATAATCTTTAATTTACAAACAGCACCTTCAATCATGCTTTCATACTTTGTATGTACCTACTCGCTTTAGGAAACGATGCCGCTGGATCAATAGTCTGTTTCACATGACTTCGTGCATAAATTCTAAGAATTTTCAGCGACAGTGAGTCGAGGATTACGAAAATTATATATCAGATCAATGCTAAAATCGCAATCTGTCTGCTTATTGTCGGAGATAGTTTTAAAATTTATGAACAAAGCTGTGTGAAACAGACAATAACAGACTGCCTCATCAACCTAACTCGTGACACATTTTTCTAAGGCGAAAACGGGCCATTTAGAATGGAACAGACTACAGCGCACCATTTTTTAGAACCACCTTCATTAGTGCAGCCGCTAATGGCCAACGCCAAGCGTTTGCGCACCGTCTTTCATCAGCAAGGTGTAAACCACTTAACACTACCCTGACGCTGGGTTTCTGCAAAGTGCGTGCAATACTAATCACTTATGCATTGCACGCACGGGGAATTTATGTTAATTGCAGTGTACAGTAAAAGCAAAACGCAAGCAGTAACGCTAGTTTAAACGAGGGTAATATAGGGACGAAAATTCGCGCGTAAAGCAATCACACAAAAGCACGTCATTTTTTATCATTGGAAAATTTAGTTTACGAAACGTCAGATTTTCCCAAAAAGCTAACACGCCGGAGAATACGGTAAAGCGAAAAAGAACTAATTTTGTGAAACTTCGAACGAGCGTAAAACAGTGTAAACGAAATAAAGCAAGTTGCCGATTTACGATCGTTCCGGGCAGCAAACACACGTGAGCGTTGGGGGAGGGGGGTTTAGGGGTATGCACCCCAAGAAGATCGAACACCCCCAGAATTAAATTTTCGAAATTTTTTTCTGAAAAATGGTGTTTTTTATCCAAACAACCATTTTTGAGACGATTTTTGGCCTTTGAAAAATCTTGCACCCCCGGTGCTACCCACGTATGGCTGCAAATGCAAATTTTTGACCAATGACATTGCAATATACGTCGAATAAAATGGAATAACGCGAATTTCGGTCAAAAACGACTGTTTAAACAAAAGTTTGCGGCGAAACGCCTCCTCCATATACATATAAAACGGTGAATATTAGCGAATAAGAAGTCAGATGAGTTAAAAATTTTACGCTTTACACTATTTTATCCTTACATTGCTTAAATCGGCTGGCGTAAGGTGAAATAGTAAAATTGAATAAATTAAAATAAATTGCTCTACAAAGATGATTTCTAACCCATAGCAATGCTTAGGGGAGTGCGAGCCGGGCAGTCGCCCAGGGACGCTTGAAGTGAAGTCCGTCAACTGCCTCTCGTCGCGGCACAGTCATTAGTCAAGTGGAAAATGGTGTAAAGGACATATAGACCGTACATTAAACGCTCATACTAGCTTTAATGCAGCATGGAACTCGCTTTTTCAACTTGAACAAAACTAATAGGCTCAGTGTAAACAACGAAAGCTGAAATCAAATTAAAATATGCGAAAAAGAAGCAGCCTGCACAGATTCAATAAGATGAGAGCTAGGCAGTGCAAACAAACCGAAGAAACGAATCTAGCCCAGCCTCGTCCACATAAGCGTACGTGCTCGATAAAATAGTGTAAACGTAGTAAAAAATTCTGATTCCGCACGCTTTAAACCACATCATCAGCAACAACACCATTAACGCCACGGTGTAAACAAAAAATGCATCACGCGGCTACAGTACGACGAGTAAAATTGCCGCAATCTAGCGCAAGACGATGGTGTAGGATTGACTGTAGAAAAACTGCGTGTAAAGTAATTCGGGTTACAACGATCGCGCGGGACGGGACAAACGAAACAATTCGCTTTACACCAAAAGCAAAATAATTCGCGATATCGACTAAACAAGTGTTTTAAACTAGCGCGGCTCGTCGAGCTTACCTGCTCATTTTGAACGATAAAAAAATTTAGTCTTTTGGCGAAATAGGCACAATAAAGACAGCAGTCGATTAAGAATATATTAAATTATAACAATTTGCACACTAGTGTAAACAAATCGAAAGCCGAGATAAATGATTAAGTTTCACTTTACAATTCCGTGTGATGTCCGGCGGATCGTCTCACTTCGACTTTTTCCACCGTCATGTTCGGATTCATTTTGGTCGCCTCCATTATGGCAGCCGACAACGCCTTTTCAAATTTTTTTAATAACGTAAGAATTACGGTTTAAAGTAAAATTTACTGTTTAAACGCATGCAGAAAATATAAAATTTTAATAACAATAGCTAAAAAGACTTAAAATGGCCGTCTGAAAGTTTTGGGAAAAAGACAAATTAGGAAGAAACGAAAATTCAAAAAACTTCGGGGGATGGGCTCACACTATGTTGGCATAGGAGGGGGCCCGGTTGGACCACACATTGACGCTGGGTGGGGAGTTTGGGGTAACCTCTCTTCCCGAAAAATCGACAAACCCCCACAATTGAATCCTAGGAGCTATTTTTGACAATTTTGTTTCTCTGACCCCCAGCATTCGGCTGGTGTCCATGTATGGTCTGGATCCCGTAAATCCGGCGGACCACCCCCCAAACCGATAGACCCCAGAATTGAATTTTTGGTAATTTTGCCCTATCTGACCCCCGAGAATTGGGCTACCGCCTATGTATCTACCAGAAACCCAAAAATTCGGCGGACACCCCCAAAATCGATATAGACACCCCGAATCGAATTTTTAGTGATATTTTCGGCAATTTCGCCCCATCGGACTACTCCCCCAGAATTAAGGCCCGAATAAAAGGACGTGGGTTAAACGTAACCTTAGGTTTAAGTCGAGTAAAACCTCGCAAAAATCTCGGGTTAAACTCCTTTTGGTATGACAGAAAGCGAATTAACTTTAAACCAAGGGTAAAGTCGAGTAACATCTCGGGTTAAATGTCGGTGTGACAGAAAGCGGTTTAAACCAACGGAGGGCTAAAAAGGTCGATTTAACCCCCGAGAATTTTAATCCTGCTCCTAGCACGGTTAAATCCCAGGTTGTCTATCTCATTGCATTACTGGCCCTACATGTTTTGAGTCTGCTGAGCTCCAAAACTAATCAGTGCTGTTTTAACCAGCGTCTACGCTATTCGTCAAAACAATTTCAAAAGCTCCAATTCTTTCGGACATGACTATAATACAAAAGGCGGTCACATCGATTAGACGCTGATTCAGATTGAGGGACTTTTTACTTTATTTTCAATTATTTTCTTTATTTTACGTCTTTAATAATTAAACTAATTACTTTGACCGATTTTTATTTTCTTACTTTCATTATTATGTAATATGCAGTAATGCTGTAACTGGTTGACGAATCAGTTACAGCATTACTGCATATTACATAATATGGTCATTGAACGGTTCGCTTAGCAGCACACATGGGCGTGGGGGGTTTGGGGGCAGTATGCACCCCCCAGAAATCAAAATAACCCCCAGAATTCAATTTTTGAAATTTTTTTTGCTTTTTTAGCGAGTTTTTGATGCCATTGGATAGTGCTCGATGAGAAACGTCGAAAAATGTTGTTTTTTCGCTATACAACCACTTTTTAGACCATTTTTTGACGTTTGAAAATTTTTTCACCCCCCAGAATTTAGCTGCTGC
This sequence comes from Mermis nigrescens, assembly GCA_036768485.1. Lineage (NCBI taxonomy): Eukaryota > Metazoa > Nematoda > Enoplea > Mermithida > Mermithidae > Mermis > Mermis nigrescens. The sequence goes on along the minus strand of JAVLUZ010000211.1, from coordinate 146,256 downwards.
CCACCTATGCTTAGCAGTACCTGTATCATTTCAGCAGTTCGAATTAACATTTACTGCCTTTGATACATGTTCGGCATTGCAAAATACCCGTCAATCTCGGGTTAAACTAATAAAAAGTCGGGTCAACTTGCTTTACTCTGGCTTAGCTTACCCACGTTTAACCCACGTTCTGTCATACGGGTTAAATTTAACCTAAGGTTAAATTTCAACCGTAGCTTAGCTAAACCTAGAATTCCCGTTAACCGTAGCTTAAACTAACCCACGTTCTGTCATTCGGGCCTAAAAGTATTAATGACGTAAAACTGGCGGAAATCCTACATAAATGTGGTGTTGATCTTCTTTAATTTTGCACAACATATGTAAGTATTTTTAGCTGAGTCGTATTTTGAGCATTAATTTTGACATGCAACTCAATTTTGAGGGTCCAAAGAATTTAAGGGGTAAAATAAGGTCAAAATATGGACCACAGAATCAAAATCGTCATTTTTTGACATTTACAATCGCCAAACAGTCTTAAAAAGGGTGGTATGGCTAAAAAACACCATTTTTCAACGTTTCCCAGTGATTACTATCCATTGGCATCAAAAAATTCCGAAAAAAACAAAAAATTCAAAAATTGAATTCTGGGGGTATTTTGGTTTCTGGAGGGGTATCCGGCCTTCTGGGGGTTGCAGACCCCTCCCATGCCCACGTGTGGTCCCACATCCACTTTGAAGCGATTATGTGTCATTACTACACAAGACTTATGCATAAATTAAAATTGTTAATATAATTAATATAAAATTAAATATCCTAAAAAATTATTACAAATATTAAAATAGAAAACTAGGATAATAAATTAAAATTGCATAAACGAATGTAACCATAAAATCAGGTAATCATAAAATGACTGACATTACACATAACAACAAATAATGATAACAGATAATTTAAAATTAGAAAAGAAACACGCCTAATATAAAATGAGTCACTTTACACAATAAATTAGTTTAAATTGTAGGAAATAAGATCCCACTTTATCGTAATCGACGTCAACAGCCGGATTCATCGTCACTTTTTCTTCCGTGTGCGTTTCAACAACGCCATCTTTTTCGATGTCATACTGTACAGTGAAAATTAGATTAAATATTAAAAAGTTGGCAAGTTGCCAAAAGATTGAAAAAATAAAGTAATTTAATGCAACATATAAACAATCGCTCAAATTTAATTAAAACCAGATATCCGATCATAATTTCAAATCAAACAGCGTACAGAAGGGCTTAAAATGTAATTAAAAAAAGATCTTTGACAAAATTTAAATAAATGTTTAAAATTGGCGCATTGCCAAAAAAATTAAGATGTTAAGCTATCCAACGTATATGATTCAAACGTGTTATGTATCGGATCACAATATAGCGTTAAAGAGGCCAAAAGTAAAGAGGAAAAAACGTGAATTATTGTCAAAATTATATGAAATACAAAAAAATGGCAAAATGGCACATTGCCAAAAAATTAGGTAAACTAAGCGTACTATGCATAAACAATATAGCGTATTTAAATAAATGAGATGGCGTCGCACCATGAATCAAAGCCGAACGACGTAAGAGAAGGAAGGAAATTCGAAAGAAATGGAAAAATTATTGTCAAATTTATATAAACAAGACAAATTTGGCAAGTTGTCAGAAAAATTAAGCCAACTAACAGTAGACATAGACAATCCGACATCCATAAGTGAATAGAGATACCGGACTTTAATCTACAGAAGCGTAAAAAAGGGTAAGAATAAAGAAAAGAGAAATTATTGCAAAAACTGTGTGAAATATTTAAAAATTGGCACGTTGCCAAAAATTAAGTAATCTAACGGTATATACCGTCAATGACTCAATGGTCCTGTCGCCTTCGGTCCTAATAGTCCGGCTGATGAGCCGGGCGTTTACCGGAACGGCCATATTGTCAAACGGGGCTATAATTTCGGTGACTTTAGATGGAAAGTCACCTGCTGACGTCACCGTATTGTCAAGGCCATTCGGTGCCTGGGGCCAAAATGCGAAAAAATTATGAATAAAAATTCACAAAAATCCAAATGCAATAAATCATTCAAAAAATAAGAGAAAAAGCGATTGAAAATCATAGTTAGCGCGTTAGCGCGTGTATATAATCTACTTGAGTACCCCTAAAAAGTGTCTCCTCCCTAAAGCTATAACGGGACACATCTAAGAGGTGCTAACGTTTTAAGAAACCGATCGTCAAAAAATTCGCTGCGGGTGTTTTTTGTTTTTCTTTACACTCCAGTACATAGCAGGTTATGAGTGTGGAAAGTTTTGGCATAACGTTATATCATATACAAACTTATGACACATTTTTTTACACAACTCAGTGTAAATGCCACATACAATTCAATAGTATACAATTGTAGAAAATTAAATTTTCTAAACATAGAAGTTTTTCGTTTTTTAAATTTCACATTAGTTCTCGAGGGAGAGTGTAAAAATCTGCGTGTGTAAAGCCAGATTTGACTCGCATTTTTGTCTTCTTTCTGTCTGCCAACAACTCCGGTTATGAGTACCACAAAATTTTTTCTGATAGAAATGCACTAACACACAAGGGCTACTTTACATTTAACACGCAAACTTTTTACACTCAATACGGAGTTAGTACGAAGGGTTCAAAATTTACAATCTAGTGTATGGTGTAAAAATGGTTTTTTATCAGATTTTTCCGCCAACTTCTCCGGTCATAAGTGGCGACAAGCTGAATAGAAATAAAATAATGAACTTCCCAGGGCTACTCGTCGCAGCAAAATGCCTTTAAAAAACTCAATATTGAGTTACTTCCGGAGGTGTAAAGTTCAAAATCAGAGGTGTAACATGGGGTTGAAAAAAGCACGTTTGCTTGCTTGATTAATTAATATGCCCAGTAATATGCAGAACCAAAATTTTTGGCACAAAAACGTTCTACGACTAAAGTGGCCCAAACCGAATTTCTTTGCACTCAATAGGAGTTATTTTCAAATTTTTAATCTTAACAATGTAGTGGATGGCAGTGTTTTTTTTGTACAAGGTCCTTTGTACATGTACAAAGATAGTCCCCAGAAGACTTTGTACATTTTGTACATGCAAATTTTTGTGTACTATAATATAGTCCAAGTCCAGTAGAGATTTTAGTGTGGTAAAACAGGGTTTTCGATCTTTGGTAATGTTTTTTAGCTAATTTCTGGGTTTCTGACGCCGAAAATTACTAAAAATTGACTCAAAAGGGCGCACCGTAAAAATTTGACATTTTTCCATTCTAAACGCTAATTCTGCCATTTTAAGGATATAAAGGATATATTGGACAAACAATTACTCATTTCGGCACAAAGCGCCGAAAATCTCTAGGAATTTTACACCTTTTTACAGTTTTTGTCTTCCCCGAAATCTTTGTACATTTTTTACACACAAATTTTTGGGTACTATAACATGGTACAGTAGGTAGCGATTTTAATGTGGTAAAAACAGAGTTGACCTTTGGTAGTGTATTTCAGCTAATCTCTGGGTCTCTAAGGGCAAAAATCACTAAGAATCGTCTTAAAACGGCGCGAAGCGCCGAAAAATTTGACAGTTTTCCTTTTCTGCCATTATTAAGATATATAGAACACACAGTTGCTAATTTCGGCCCAAAGCGCCGGAAATTTTTGCGAATTCCAGACCTTTTTTGCAATTTTTGTCTTCCCAAAAATTTTTGTACCTGTACAAAGATGGTCCTGAAAAGTCTTCGTACATCGGGAAAAATCTTTGCCGAGTACAAAAAAACACTGGTGGATGGTGGAAAAATACGTTTTTGTCCGTTTTTGTTCGTCAATTTTTCCGGTTAAAAGTCGGGATAAGTCGAATAGAATAAAAATAGAGTACGTACGTTGTTACTCATCTCACTTTGACGCGTTTCTTCAGATTGTTGCAAAGTTTAAAGTCCGAGTAAAAAACATGTTTTTGACCGTTTTTTGTCTTTCAAGTACTCCGGTTATTAATATGATGGTACAAACAAACTATTCTAAAAATAACGTGCATGTCAGTGATTACACATCGCAATTGGTTGCTTTTCGTTACACACAACACTGAGCTGTTCCTGGAGGCGTAAAGTTGCAACTTTCATAAAAAATGTCTTTGTCTGTCAACTCCTCCCAATATACAGTTCTCGCCATGAAATTTCAACAATGAAGGACCGATTGCATTTATTTAGGAATGCTTTTCTTACAATCTAATCGCCGGTGACCTAGAAAGTATCCTGAAACGCTTTACTATACAAAAATGCGACTCAAACAGCTGGAAGCGTAGGTAAGTTGTAAGAAAACGCGACCTGAACGCTTGGGTCTGAGTTAACGACTCGGCGCGCGTTGAGTATATTAATATTGATTATATTAGTGCAATCCATATCCTACGATAATGTGTACATAATGCGCGCACGTGCGCCATTACTGCGCGTTTGTTGAAGAATACGCGCTGTGTCGTAAACGTGCTGTCCTTAGCATTTAGGTCGCGTTTCCATCAAAGTATGTCAGGATACTCTGTAGGTCTACGGCGATTAGGTCGTGAAAAACCGATCCTAAATAAAATCAATCGGTTCTTTACTGTTCAAATTTTGTGGCGAGCACTGTAAGTTAGGACACGATCATAAGGATAAAAATGTACTGAGTATCGAGGATCACACATGCGTGTAGGCGCGATAAATTACACAATTATTGAGTCATTATAGAGGTGTAAAGTTTACACTAAAGTCATTTCACTTCCAAAGTGTTGCAAAACGTAAATTTTTTCTTCAAAATGTTCTCGGTAATGTCAGGATTACGAATCTGGCTGTTAAATTTCCCTGAACAAAGTAATTCCATAAGTGTTACACTATCAGCTATTGTAGAAGTGTAAAGTTTACACTGAAAATTTGTTTTACTACTAACGCATAGCAAAACGTAAGTTTTTCAAAATGTTCTTCGTTACGTCAGGATTACGAATCTACTGACTATTAGTTTTGTTTACACCCAATAGTTGCGTAAAGTTTACACTAATCAGCTATGATAGAGGTGTAAATTTAACAGTAAAAATTATTTTCACTTCCAGAGCGTCGTAGAACGTGGAACATTTTCCGAATATTCTTCAGAACGTTAGAATTACGAACCTGACTGTTTGATTTCTTTACACCAAGTAGTTACGTAGTTTACACAAAAAATAACTTTAGTTTTAGAGCGTAGCAAAAGGTAAATTTTTCTCCAAAATGTTCTCAGTAACACCAGGAAACTTCTTCATATGTTGTAATTGTGTAAAGTATAAACTGAAAATTGATTATAGTTCAAGACGTCAGAGTTACGGCTTTGAATGTAATTGTTCTTTACACACAGAAGTTGCTTAAAGTTTACACTGAAAACATTTGGTCTCTCTAAATAAGGTAAAGTTGACTTGTCTAAAAAAGAAATTGCTGATGTTCAGAACAATCTTGTTTTTCACGTTGTTGGACTGCTGTCATTATCTTGACATGTTACCATTTTACATAGCTTACTGACTGATTTACTCAAATCTTGCTAATTAAAAGTAGGGTACTAACAAAGAAAAATACTTCAATGGGACAAAAAAAGGACAAACATACTCGGAATAGCGGATTATTAAAGACATAAAAGGAGGGGACTAGAAAAAGTCACCTATGCACAAAAAATATAAGAATTTGCTAAAAATTAGACTTTCTTTAACCAACACAAAAATCGAAGTATATTCTGCGGCCTACAGAAGGTAATTGTGGTTGCAGTTCGAAAAAATAACAACACTTAATTCCTCAGAAGAACTTATCGATCTGAATCTAAGAAAAACACAAATCATGTTCACAAACCTTAAATGAACTCAAGTCCAAGTGACCGCTGTTGCAACGGTTTAGAAGTGCGGCAAGGCATTAAACAAGCACAAACAGGTTAGCAAGCAGCAAAAAATTTAGAACATGCCGCAAAAATAATGAGCGAGATAACCGCGCAAATAAATGCAATAGTGCACAATGATAGACCGGATGTTATAACAGCTCATATATGTAGAATGCTGAAGCAAAGAAAAAGATGTACCTATAGTCCGTTTCATTTAACTTTGAGGTTTTTGAAAAAATTTAAAGTGCCTACAAAAGTGGTTTAAACTAATAGTATAATTGTGATATTCTACAGTATATCGAGTTATGATGAGACGATTGCTGTTGCTAAAGCGCACTACTGCATCAAAAGTTTAAACCACTTTTGTAGCCTGATTCATGCTGATTAAATTCAAAAGAAAACCTTAGCCACAATAAACAACATGATATATATCTCATACTTCATCTGTTGAGCCTTTTAACTGAATAGTGAATATATATATATATACATATATTGCCATGAAGTTGTGATACTGATCCAGCTAAATCGGCTATTTAGCACAAGTCAAAGTTTCCTAAACCAATGAGAAATGTTTTGAGAGAACACATTATTTTCTCAGAGGCCGCAGAATATACTTCGATTTTTGCGTTGGTTAGAGAAAATTTGATTTTTAGCAGATTCTTTATATTTGCGTGCTTAAGTGACTTTTTCCTAGTCTCCTCCTTTTATGTCTTTAATAATCCGTTATTCCAAGTATATTCGTCCTTTTTTGTTCCATCAAATATTTTTCTTTGCTAGTATGTACAGGGTGACCCATGAGAAAAGGCTGAATTCGGATTTAACAGGTCATAACTTCGGCCGATGCGAAGACGAAATTTAAGATCCAGCTGCATTAGACAGATAGAGAGCGTTTTCTTTCGAAACGTGTAAAAAATTTAGGCCAGATGTCAAAGGTTCGGGCGCTACGGCAATCTGTTTACACCATACTTTAATACTGTTTAAACGCCAATAGCGTCATTAGGCCTGCCAATATTTGCACCCTTTTTACGGAATCCTAAAATTTTTGCACTTAGCACCACCTAAGGATTTAAAATGTGATAATTAATTTCTGTGACTGGAGATATTGTTAAAAATACCAAAAAAGGTTAACTCTGGGGTTAAAACAATGTCAAAATGAGGTGTGAACAAATTGCCGCAGTGCACGAACCGCTGGCAGCTGGCCAAGATTTTTACCGCAGATTAGACAAAGACATCTTTATCAATCTAACGCAACTGGTCCTAAAATTTTATGTTCACATCAGCCGAAGTTAGGACCTGTTAGATAGGAATGCAGCCCTTTCTTATGGGCCAATCTATGTACGTATATACTCATTTCAAAAATGTCAAGCTGATAAAATGAATAGGAATTCATCAGACTATAAAGATTAGAATTCAAAATTTAATTTAAAAATGTAATTAAAAATTTTAAATATTCAATGAAACGAAAAATTTTTGGTAGGGGTAACGAAATTCTGAGTGTCCGATGGGGCCCAATTGCCAAAAATAGCATCGAAAAACTAATTCTGGGAGTTTATCAACTTTTCAGGCACGTATCTCTCGGGGGAATGGGGGACGTTCCGACTCCCCAAAAATTCAAAAAATATGACTTTTTAAACGTTATTTTGTGCTATTTATGGTGTTTTTGGGCTTAGTCCACCCTAAATTAGTGTTGGTCCCTCCCAACATAGTACGGCCAGCTACGTGCCTGCAACTCTTGAGGATCTTTCAGATTCTTAGAGTACAGACCCTCAAGACCCCTACGCCTATGTGCAGGGACGACTGACTTTGGTTAGGGAAATCGCCCACCCCTTGTTGTTAAGTTCGTCAAATAATTGAAAAATGATGAACTTTTTCGACATAATTTTTAATCTAAAGAGCTCAATTCTTTCAAGAAAAAAATATAGGGTAGCTCGTAGGTAACCTTTTTCATAGTCTACTTGATTACAAAATTTTTATGTAATACGCATATGTTTTAAGGTAAGCATGTGGCCCAATAGGACTGTATTTTGCGTACATACGGATATAATTATATGATAGATGATTATTACATACATTGTACATTACGTTCGTTATTTCCTTTTGTACATTTTCATCATATTACAGTAACTAATTTTATTATTACATTACATTGTTTTATTTACTACATTATAAATAATTAATTACTAATAATAAATCATTCTATATTACATTCCATCGAATATTTTAGTAAAACTAGTAGGTAATTGTTTTTAAAATAATAGCTCCATTTGATAAGCGCAATTTCCGCTACAAGAAATTCAATATTTTGACGTTTATTACACCGAAGCTCTACTATTATTCCACTTTGATTCAAATGTTTAAGACAGAATCCGTTCTTTTAATTTGATTAGTGCATAATTGACTGCAGGAGAAACTATCTAATAATATCCAAAAATTTCTATTAGGATACTTGATTGGGCCAACCGGTGCATATGTACATAACTATACATTACAAACATAAATTTAATGTTTTCAAAACATATAAATCATTTTTTTACTGATGCGAATATTTTTCGGATGGAAAAAATTTTTTCCCTGTATTTTCCCCAATTTTAAAATAATCTGAAAATTAGAGAAATTACGTCGGGCGACGCGCCGAAGCTAGAGGCCGGAACGGAGAAAGTTTCGAATGATCGCGTTTGAATGGTCTGTTTGACCGTTTTGACCTGACTGGCGGTCCTAAAGCGAAAAATTTGTCGCAATTGTTGATTAAAATAGACGCAAAAAAACCGATAAAGAATGAAATTGCCTAAAATGTAAACGAACAGCGGGCGCAATATCACACTTGATGCAGAAAACCGCAAGATATCGTCAAAATAGTGAGCGAATTTATGGCAACACCGAACGAGCCCGTTTAGACTAGATTATGACAGTGTGTTAAACATACCTATATGTAACAGGGGAGATGGGTTGGCCCATACATGTAGTGAATTAAAATTTTGATTGGGGTCCGTTCCCTGACCATTTTTAGGAGGGGGGGAAAATGATCTCCGATTTTTGACCAAAAACGAACGGTCAAAAATTTCAATTTTTTCCCGAAAATCGGGACGGGAGTCAAAATTTTTCCGGCTTTGGGGTGAGGGATTGGAGAAGGGACAACCAACTTTGGGTGGGGATGATTCCCATATACTGTTACATGTATGGGTTGGCCCAAACCAGACTTTGCCGGCCCAACATCCCCAACGAAGCCAGAAAATTTTTGACCTCCCGCCCACTTTGATACGGGCCTGGTTGTAGCTTTCCGAATATAAGCCAAACAACAATTATATCTGTCGCAAACTCCAAAAAAATTTCGGCTTATTTATCCTTTTAAGCTCAAAATCTTGATGTTCCGTGCAGACATGCATACATAGCATGAGAATTATGGGGGAAAGGGGAGATGGTCAAGGCGGAAAATTATTTTTTGGCTCAAAAATGGAGGATACAGGTCAAAAACAAAAATTTCTAGTCAGTGGCAGATTTAGGATTTTCCTTAAGGAGGGGGGGGGGGTATTCCAAGTTTTCAGAAAATAGTCAAAAATAAAAAGCGTTTTCGGCATTTTACATTGTTGACTTTTATTTAAAATCACGTTTGACCCAACATTTTTCCAAAAAAATGTTGAAATTTTTGAAAATTTTGTCCGGAAAAAAATGATTAAATTTCTTTAACTTCAGCGAAAATTTGGCGCGAAGCGCCGGAAAATTTGTGAAATATAGGCGGAAGGAACTATTTTGATTTCCAGTATTTGTAGCATTCGACGCGGTCGAAAATTTTTGTGTGAAAATAGAAGAAAACTACGCTGAAATAGCTGCATGTGCTGTTAAAATTGTTTTGAAACCAATTCTATGAGCAAAAATGGCTCCCAGGTCACCAAGGGGGAGATTTGGGGGGAGAGTTTCATCCCCCGCAAAAAAATTTTTCACCCCCTCCCAGAATTGGCGATTTTTCAAAAGTTTCCTAAACTTACCTGAAAATTGGTAGAAAAAGTGTCTTTTCAAGGGTTTTGGCTATCTATTTGCTCGAAATCGCCAAATTTTCGGCGCTCCGCGCCATATATTCAGGTTTAAAGCGATATATTGGTCAATTTATTCGACTTTTTTCGAAATTTTTTTCATGATTTTATGCTCTTAGAAGGATAGAGTATCGTCAGAAACGCCAAAAAACGATGTTTTTTTAACGCGTACCGGCCATTTTTGGGCCCAAAAAGGCACTTTAGGTTTTCACCCCCCAGAATTCCCACGCTGTGCATGTATGCGTATTACTCGTATTTGTCGCGAAGCGCGAAATCATTGCAAATTACATATCCATTCTTTATCCCGCCAACTATATTTCGGACCAATAGGGAAGGGGCCTCAAATTAGCCCGTTTTTGTCGTTTCTGACGATGCTATATCTTTCTAGAATGTAAAAAAACAACAATATTTCGAAAAATTAATTAAAAAAATCCAGTCAAAAATTAGTATGTGGCGCCAAGCGCCGAAAATTTGCCACTCTGGAGCTAGTTGAAAGCTATGAAAACGCTAAAATAAACACATTTTCTACGGATGGTTATGAAAATCACAAATTCTAGGGAATGAAACGAAAATCGCAGCTTGGACCAGTACCCGATACCTCTTGAAGTAGGGCCCGGTCCGGGTCCGTGTCGAAAATTTCGGTCAACCTCGTATCCGGGTCCAAAATTTTGGTCGGTTACCCGGCCATTCGGGTCTGGTTCCGGGTACCCGGCATACCCTGCTTAATACAGTATCGGTAGTGGAATTTTTTAAAAGAAATAAGTTAAATTAAAATAAATTAATAGAATGTATGTGGGGAATTTATTTGGGAATACAAGTAGCATGTTATTAGAGTATGTATGTTGATGAACCGTAAAGGGTCTAAAAGTTTCAGTTGGAGAAGCACTCGGCCATTTTCCAGGAGGAGGGGGGCGGGTGGGGTGGGGGCAGAATGATATCCTGTTTCTCAGGGTTTAAAAATGCAAAAGACTAAGAAATGACTTTAAAAAACGAAGTTTTGTACACAGAACACGGAATAGAGGGGAGGGGTGGACAAGGAAGATCGATTTCAGGATTCTAGGCGAGAAGGCGTTGAGACAGGGTCTGGCTGGACCACGCCTTGGCAGGGAGGACGAGAGGTTTATACTCCCCTAGACAGGCACGTAGCTGGCCCTTCTATTTTCAGGGGGACCAACACCAATTTGGGGAGGTCTAAGCCAACAATAGCACAAAATAACGTGCAAAGTCCTATTTTTCCGGATTTTTCTAAATTTTGGGGGGTCCGGACCCCCACCAGTTCCCCTCAGCTGCGTGCCTGCCCCTAGATCCGACAGACTCCTACAGGAATGAATTTTTGGCACGTTTTTGAAATTTTCGCTAGTTACCCATAGCTCCAAAATTTGGCTGATGCCTGCGTGTGTTAAGGACCCCTAGAATTTAAACAAGCCCCAAACTTGAATCCCGAGAAAATTTGACGCTTTTTTGGCAATTTTCTAATGAAAATGGACGAACAACGTCGAAGAATGGCGTTTTTTGCCCCCAACGTTCCGAAATTTTTGTACCCCCAGAATTCAGGCGCTCAATACGCATGGCCCACCCTCTTCCTAATTCGCAAATTTGCATCAAACTTACGCGGTCGTCGTACAAGCACCGTCGGCCGTTCTAACCGTGGTTATACATTCGGGGACGTTGTGCACGGACTCCTCGTCGGTTACTACTGTAGTTACAGTATGGGCGGCGGGTCTGGCGGGCGATACACCCTAGAAGAGTGATTTGGTTTAATAGTAAAGTTAGAATTGCCGTCAGAAGACTCGTAATTAAAATTAGTAAAAAAAACACGTAAAAAATCATTTTTTAAAATTTATCATATTCAAAATTATTTACAAAATTTTAGCTGCGATTGCGTTCGAATTTAGAAAAATCTGATAAATTCTAGACGTAAACTGCAAGAAAACGGATGAAGAAAGCAATTTTACGGTCGAAATTTAGCTTTAAATGGAGTTTGAGCAATAATTACAGTGAACAGCGATTCGAATCAAACAAACTACACTTAACTCATAGCGTTTATACATCATAGGTGCACAAGGTCAGGGTCGGCAGGGGGGGTGAAATGCCAAAAACCTAAAACAGTAAATTTAACGTTCACGATTTTTTTGATGTTTTAATGATCAAAATGGTCAAAATGGCCTATAAAACGTTTTTTCGTGTTAATAACACATTTTAAAAGCATTTTTAGTCCATTTTGACTGCATTATATCACTTTTAACACTGAAAAATGCAAAAATTTATCAATTTTGGGCGCTTTTTGAGTAAAAAGTACTTAAAAGTACTAATCTGGCGCGAAGCGCCGAAATTTTTTGACATTTTTACTGATTTTGATGTCAAAAATGATGCAGAACAAGGCCTGTTTGCTCAAAATCGCCGGACAGTACCGGTCTAGCTCACCCATCAGGGAGGGGGTAATACCCCCTCACCACCCCCTATGTGCATGTGTGTTATTCAAGTATACCATATTTTAAAAAAGCTATGACACGCACTTTGTTTCAAACCGATCATAAATACCCTAGATTAATGAAGGCGTTTTTCTAAATATTTTTTCATAAAGTGTAAACTGCCTCGGTAAGTTTAAACTAGAATTTATTTCGAATAAACATACACTACTCATGTTATGGTTTTAAAAGCAATTTACGTAATCGTGTAAGAACTTTTAACAAAAAAAACAATTCTGGTTTCGAAAAACGCATGCGTAAGCAACCCTTAGCTTTGCATATGGTTATTAATATTTTTCTGATTTTTTTTAATTTTGCTAATTTCTTCCAATAGGTATATATATATACCCTGATTTTTCAACTTTTTTGCACTAATTCTTATTTTTTTCTTACTTTTTAACAACTCTATGCTTTTCAACTCCACGCTCCGTTCGTGGAATCGGCCTCATCAGTTTACACCACATATTCACAAGAAGGCTGGCCGAGATTTTCGAGAACGTAAATAGCAAAGATGTCAAAAAATCGTTCATCGCGCTGAGCTTTTAAATTCCTGTTCTATTTGCCCAGAAAAATGTTTCTGATATAAATTGAAGTTGAAAAGATCGAAAAGAATTTGACATTTTCTATAAATGATAGTTTCCATAGGTAAGAGTGAAGAAAAGAGTCAAAATGAGCAAAAACGAGAACATGCGTTTTTACTGCATTGAAGCATTTTAAAAAGAGGTGATTTGATTATTCTTGAATTTGACGTACAAAAAAGGTAATAACCATGAATTTACTGGTTCTATATTTTGGGATTCTACCCCTTCGTCAACTCTGGACCGCAGGAAAATATGGTTTACACCGGAGAAAACACTTTAAACCAGAATCATATACAATGCGTTTTATTGATATAATACAAATGACCGAATTTTGGGTGCAATCAGCGGCCGTATGATAACACCCCTAGCAAGCTTTACAACGAGCTTACGCTCGCTAGGTACTCACTTACTTTACAGTCGAGAAATTTACGCACCTATGCATAGCCTAAACAAAAATGTACTGTTTACACTCTGAAGGAATGAATCCGAGACAAGAAAAATCAGAGTCCATGCGAAGTCTATAGCTATATCGAAGGTTTAAGATTTTACGCCGCTTATTATGCAGTTTACACTACAAATGTAAAAGGCGTAGTCTACATTTTCAAAGCGTTTTTAGTTTACACGTTTAGACCGCCAAAAACGCACTTGCGACAGGGGCGATTCGGGCGTCCCATTGACGCGACGTTCGACGGAGGAATGGAAGGACGCGTCGATTTTTTCGGGGCTATTGGCCGAAATTTGTTGGGGGCTATGGGCCAAATTTTTTTGAGGGCTGTTGGCCGAAATTTTTCGTACGATGGGCGTCGGTTCGGGCAAATCGGCGCCCGGGGTCGAATCGGAACGACGTCGATCGATCGATTCGACTTTTTGGCCCTCCTCGGACGTTTTTTGGCGAAGTAGTTTTTTGGTCGACTTTTCCTCTTTTTCTCGTTTTTTGGCCATTTCCTTCTCCTTTTTCAATCTCTCCTTCTCGTCCTTCAGTCGTTGCTCCTCCTCTTTTTTCCGCTTCTTTTCCGACTCCTTGCGTTTCTTGGAGTCCTGTTCCAAGTTTTCGACCACGACGCCTCGGGGGTCGATCGGGGCGGTGGGACCGGCGGCGGTCGGGTCGTTTTTCTGAGGAGAGTCGGCGGGGCTTTTGCCGCCCGAAATAATTTGGGCGCCCCCCAGGGGGCTGCTCGTTCGGAGGGGTGATTGGAGGGGCGTGGTGGGAGTGCAGTCGTCGTCGGGCGATTTGGTGTAAAGTAAGACGCGGGCCACGGGCGAACCGGCTCGGTTGGGCGAATAGGTAGCCGCCAGGACACCCTGTGCGAACGTACGAGTATCAATAGGGGAGCGGGTAGACAATAAACCCTCATTAGGCAGACATTCTCAGCGTGGGAATTATGATTGGGGGCATCAAATTCCCTTAGATGGCCTTTCTTGAGCTCAAAACCGTGGATACTATACACGATCTGGTGGAGGAGCATACGTCTTCTTGGGAAGATTTGGAAGGGGAGACCCCCAGAATGGATATTGTCCCCAAAAATGGCTGTGAACCCCAGAATTGTCGATTTTCCATTAAAAAACCGTAAATACATACTTTTTAAGCGTTTCTAGCCAACTCTTGACTCAAAAGTGTAAAATTCTTGACGCTTTGCGCTATATACTCATTTTTCGACGATATTTCACTTAATTTAATCTGATATTTTGAAATTGTTTTCAAAATTTTTCCAAGTTTTTATGTTCTAAAAAGAATGGCATCGTCCAAAATGTTAAAAAACAGTGTTTTTGATGTGAACCCATAATTTTTCTAGCCCAAAAACGGCATTTTAAAAAAAATCCAGGCGCTGACCCCCAGAATTCCCATGCTGTACATGTTTACGTGGTCACTACAGCCTCCAGAAGTTTTCAGCCTCCAAAAAAGTTTTCACTCACCTGAATTCGCGATTTTCCCAGAAATTCTGTCTGTTTTCAAGAGTTTCTAGCGAAGTTCTGACTAAAAAGTGTCAAATCTTCGGCGCCTCGCAGCATATACTGATTTTTTTGACTGGGTAAATTTTGTTGATTCACTCGATTTTTTAAAAACATTTTTCAAAAGATATTCATGTTTTTTTATTCTAAAAAGAAACATCAATGTCAGAAACGCTAACAATGGCGTTTTTGACACATGCCCACCGGTTTTTAAGCCCAAAAAGGCACTTAAGAAAAAATTTCTGGTTTTAACCCACCCCCGAGAATTGACATGCTGTGTAAGCCTGGCGAATACGCGTCAAAAACATGAATTTTTGACGTTTCTAACGATTCTCTATCTTTCTAGACCGTAAAAACGTAAAAATTGCGAAAAATATCGAAAAATTCCGGACACATTTAACGAAATACAGTCAAACAAAGAATGAGTAAATGACGCGAAGGGACGAAAATCAGACATTGTAAAGCAATCTGATAGCTTCAAGCGCTTAAAACGGCACCTTTTCAACGTATTTTTTTGAAAAATCGCGAGTTCTAAGCGGTGGTAAGAAAAATTTCACGGGAGGGGTTGGAAACCCCAAGATCATGTATGTTATGTAGCTCAGGAATCCCGAAAAAATTTCATTTGTTAAAAGCTGAACAAATAATCCATAAAATACTTTAAAAAAATTGTGCGTGTATAAAAATCGATAAAGTGATCAAAATACATGAGACACGTGACGGCTCGAAATTCTGGGTAAGGGCCCCGGCCATTTTTCGGGGTATGGGAAAAGAATTTTCTGACATTGAGGGGATGGAGGAAGACGACCGACCTTGGGTAACGGCTTGAAATTTAGGATGGGGGTCCCGGCCACTTGAGGGGAGAAGGCGTAAATGACCTCTAATTTTTAGTCAAAAACGGCCAGAAAATACATATCTAAAGACGACCAAACAACGAATTTTTCAAAATCGGGTCAGAAATTTTCTGCTCTAGACAAAGTCTTCAAGAGAACAATTCTAAATGAAGAATCCCCCATCCCCTGTTACATGTACGCCCCTTCCTTGAATGCATCCATCCTCACCCCAATTTTTCAAAAAAAAAACCGAAAATTGGCCAAAAAACTTGCCCATCAAATCAAAAATAGCGTTTTTCGCCGTTTTACATGTCCACTTTATTTTAAAATAGCTTTTGGCACAAGATTTTTCGATTCCGAGCGAAACAACTATTAAATTTTTTGAATTTGGCAAAAATCCGGCGCGAAGCGCCGGAAAATTCGTGAAACCAAGGCGCTAGGACGTTTAGAAGCTTAAATTACAGCTCGATCTGCTCTATTTGAAGTAGCGGAGGGTCAAAAATCCTTTAAAATTATGCTTAAATTGAAATATCTGAAAACTTTGCTGAAATAGCTGTTTTTGCCCTTGAAATAGTTTTAAAACCTATTCGTTCAGCAAAAATATGGCTGCCAGGCCGCCAAGAAAGTGAATAAATATCATTAAGGTGCGCCGGAAAAACTCGAGAAATTACGATCACTGATGGCCAAAAATCGCTGCAATTACATACAGTTCTCGGCATGAAATCTGAACAATAAACAGTCCAATGAGTTTATTTAGGAACGCTTTTTCCCGGCCTAAACGCGCGAAACCCGAAGATTATCCTGAAATACCTCAGTTTATGAGAACGCGACCTTAACAACTACCTAAAGAGACGCGTGAGCGCATTATGTACACAATAACGCTTACGATACCGTGTACATACTATATGTGATGCGCACATGCGCGCTATTATCACTCGCCTGCTTAGGTAAGTGTTTAGGTCGCGTTTTCGTAAACTAAAGCACGTCAGGATCAGTGGCGGATCCAGGATTTTCCTAAGGGGAAAATGGCGGTACCCCCTAAGGGGGAGCGGAACCCTGACTTGGGCGGAAAAATTAGCCATTTTAACCCGAAAATCGCTAAAAATCGCTCGAAAATCTTTAATTTTTGCGCACTATTTTGGGCCAATGTGGGGGGACGGCCGCCCACCCCTCGCCCCCCTAAATCCGCCCCTGGTCAGGATACTCTTAAGGTAGCTTGCGTCTTCATGGTCTCTTCATGGTTCAAATGAACTCTTCATGGTTCAAATTCCGTGGCGATCACTGTATCTATTCTTTATCTCGCCGGCTATTTTGGGCCGATCGGAGTCACTCCCGCCCAGTGTTTTTTTTTGTACAAGGTCCGTTTGTACATGTACAAAGATGGTCCCCAAAAGTCTTTGAAAATTTTGTACATGCAAATTTGTGTGTACTATAATAAGGTACAGTAGCGATTTAAGTGTGGTAAAACCGGGTTTTTTGACTTCGGTATTGTATTTTAGCTAATTTCTGGGTTTCTGCCGCCAAAAATTACTAAAAATTGTCTCAAAACGGAGCGAAGCGCCAAAAAATTTGAAATTTTTTCATTCTTAATGCAAATTCTGCCATTTTAAAGATATATTGGATAAACAATTACTCATTTCGGCGCGAAACGCCTAAAATTTTTGGTTATTTCACACCTTTATACACTTTTTGTCTAACCAAAAAACTTTGTACATGTACAAAGACGGTTCTGAAAAGTCTTTGTACATCGGGAAAAATCTTTGCCCAATGCAAAAAAACCGTGCTCCCGCCCCCTTAAATCCGTCCCTATATTGAATGTAATGTACCTCTTTGGAAACAGTGTCCGCGTATTTCATCGGGGAACTGGTGCCAATAGGTTTATACTCGCTGTAACGTTCTGAAACGATAAAGCTAATTGCGTACATACATACAGTAATGTTAAAAAATTGGGTAATAATATGACTTAGCGATAAAGCACAACAAATCGTAGTTTACAGCAGCGTTTTTTGTAAAAAGTTCCTTTTAACATTATTATTTATTATTATTTTTTAATTTAAAAGTGAAAAAATTATAATCTTTTCATTTTGATTCCCATTAATTTTTTTTGTAAGATAGCCCTTGCACATTTTGTAATCGTAAGTTTTATACATATATGTACGACTAATACTGTATACACCTACAGGGAAGCTTTCATTTCGATACAACTCGGTTTTTTTATATTTTTGGGAGTACAAGCTTAGCCAAAATCTAGGTTTATGACGGATAAAAATACATAAATTTTTTAGAACGGCGCGAAGCGGCTAAACGTTATATTTTTCCATTTTCGAGTAGAATTTGCGATTTTTTGGAAAAATACAAAAATTTAGTCATTTTTACCGCCTTGATACTTTTAAAGCCCTCGCCATACATGCCATAGGGGAGGGAATATTACCCCCCCTCCCGAATGGTCAGCCGGACAGGCAATGTCCGGCAATTTTAAGCTGATACGACGTTTTTCCATCATTTATGAGGTCAAAAGTAGTAAAAACGTCAAAATTTGACCGGCGCTTCGCGCTAAATTAGTATTTTTGAATACTTTTTACTCAAAAAGCGCCTAAAATTGATAAATTTCTGATATTTTTGTGTTATAAGTGATATAATGCAGTCAAAAGGGACTAAAAATGCTTTTAAAAGCCGATATTACCACAAAAAACGTTTTATAGGCTATTTGACCATTTTGATCGTTAGAACAGCAAAAAATAGCCGTTAAATTTGCTGTTTTGGATTTTTAGGATTTAGCCCTTCCCCTGCAGATCCTGATCTAGTGCACCTACGGAACTTACAGATAAACAATAAGAGAAAGTGCCAAATTTATACTCAAAAATTTTTACATGTATTATTTCAGTGCTGTGTGCCAATTTTTACTCTAATTTTGTGCCTTTTTTCGTGAAAAACTTATGGGCGGATTTCCCGGAAAATGTTTTTGGCACTTTTACCAAAATTTGGGGTTCTGCCCTCCTGTAAAAAAATCCTGGATCCGCCACTAGATGTATACAATTTCAACAGAAGTTCAATGCAACTTGAGGATTTTATCTGACAAACAATGCAAACAGCTAAATTCTATCAGTGGCGGATCCAGGATTTCCCTAATGGGGGGGCGGTACCCCTAAGGGGGGCGCGGAATCCTGACTTGGGCAGAAAAATTAGCCGTTTAAACCCGAAAATCGCTAAAAATCGTTCAAAAATCCTTAATTTCGCGCTTTATTTTTGGCCAATAAGGGGGCGGCTGCCCCCCCGCCCCTACCCTGAATCCGCCCCTGAATCCTATGACGCATATATAATTATTTGGCTGATTCAAACATTTGAATTTTAATATAGTCCTCGGCGCTCTCAAAGCGCCAAAAAATTTGACGATTCTCCTTATCAAACGCAAAAAATTTTTAAATCAAAATAAAGAGCAACACTTTATATTAATAAATACAATTTTATACTTCTTTATGAAATCATAAAATTATAAAATCGATAAGTATGTTTTCTGGATGGCTAGCTAATAGGGAACTCATGATTAAAACAATTAGTTGAAAAATTAAGAATTAAAAAATTGTTTTAATTTTTTAATTCAAAAATTGTTTTAATTTCTTAATTTTGAATTTTAAAAATTAGAAATTTGTAAAATTAATTTAAAAAACTTATTAAAAATTGAAAAATTTAATTCTTTACTTTTTTTTATTTTATTGAAATAAAACTTCAGTCCTACAGTAGGCCGAAATTTCTGTACAATCGCAAAGAAAAAAATCGATACTTTGTTTCGCAGCGGTCGCGTCGTCGGTTTTTGACGCGAAACGACTAGATACTGAACGCTGAAAAGCTGGCTCGGGCCTGTGAATGAGGCCCGAGGCCAATCGTGACTGATACAGAGTGCGGCCACTGTATCGGAAACGGGGCACGCCAATGCCAAATAGACCCCGCTTGTGCAGCGATTCGGGGGTCATTAGCCTGCGGAGGAATATGGAATGAGTCGAGTGTAAACAAGATTGTAAACAAAAAATTATTCAAAATGCCAAAAATTGATAAGGATTCAAAAATTAAACCATGCCAAATAGACCCCGCTTGTGCAGCGATTCGGGGGTCATTAGCCTGTGGAGGAATAAGAAATGAGTCGAGTGTAAACAAGGGTGCAAACAAAAAATTATTCAAAATCCCAAAAATTAATAAGGATTCAAAAAATTAAAACCATGCCAAACAGACCCCGCTTGTGCAGCAATTTGGAGGCTATTAGCCTGCGGAGGAATAAGAAATGAGCCGAGTATAAACAAGAGTGTAAACAAAAAATTATCCGAAATCCCAAAAAATTATACCACAGACCCCGCTTGTACAGCGATTCGGAGATCATTAGCCTGAGGAGGAATAAGAAATGAGCCGAGTGTAAACAAGGGTGTAAATAAAAAAGTATTGAAAATCCCAAAAATTAATAAAGATTCGAAATAATTGAACCATATACACAATCCGCTCACATATCGATTTGGGGGGAAGTGATTAATCTGCAAGGAAGCACGAAATTAGTCGAGTGTAAACAAAAGTGTAAACAAAAAATATTTAAAAGTCCCAGAAATTAATAAGCATTTAAGCTTAAATGAAACCAAACACATTTCGCTTACGAATTGATTCGCGGCTCACACGCCTGCTAGAGAAGAAATGAGCCGCGTCAAAACAAGAGTGTAAACAAAAAATCATCCAACGAGTACCAGAAATGAATAAAGATTTAAAATAATAAACTAAAGCGAATATTTTTTGCTTATGCATTGATTCACAGATCATACATAAGTCTGCGAAAAAGATAGAAAATGAGCCGAGTGTAAAGAAAGAGTGCAAACAAAAAACGATTCGAAATCAGTACCAAAAAATGAAAAAAATTTAATCGTATGTCAAATTATACCAAAAACTTCACTTATACACCAATATTGGGATCGCTAATCTACAAATAAATGAAAAAATATAAAAATGTACACAAGGGTGTAAACATTGAACAAACGTATCAAAAAAAGGCTAGAAGAAACAATTAAAAATGATTTAACATATTAAACCACGTCGAAACGACCCCGCTTATGCAGCCGTTCGGAAATTAACTAATCTGCGAGAGTACTGAAAAATAGGACGGGTGTAAACGGAGTGTAAACGAGAAAAACCGGTTTGAAGATAGGCAAAAAGGAAAAATTGATACGTTCAATACGCCGAACCTTATCAAAAAGAGACTTTGCTCGAGCGGCTATTCTGGAATCATTAGTCTTTGGAGAAATATAATAGAAAACCGACGACAACGGTGTAAACAAGAAAAGCGGCTAGAAAAGAGCCCAAAAACAAATGAAGATTTGATAAATTATTGAAGCTGAACCATACTGAAAATATTCCGCTCTACAGTCATTCAAGAAGCAATATAAATGTAAAGAACAGTGTAAACAAGACAATACGATTTGCAAAGAGCCAAAGGCAAAGAAGCCAGAGCGGATTGAATGTTAAACCGTGCAGAACTGACCCAGTTGATCGATGGTCGAATGGTTCGAAAAAAATAACAACCGAATGTGAAAAACAGTGTAAAGAAGGAAGTGGTTTAAACAGAGCCCAAAAGGAGAAATAAACATGTAAAAACTGAAAACGAAACGACAAAAAGACGCATAAAAATTACTTAAAATAGCTTCTTGCCCTAAAATCATCAATGGGTCAGAAGGTGTAAACTTTTGGACAGATAGCTAATTAATTCTAATTAAATATATCTATTAATTATTAATTATTATTAATCAATCTATTCACCTGAAAAACGCGTGATTTTCGACGCACGTTTTCCAGAATTTCTTGGCTGCTTTGGAATTGGGAAACTTGAATCCAATAACGGTCTCGCGCTGTTCAAACTAAAAAAAACAAATACCAAAAAGACCTATATATGTACATACATGCACAGTATGGGAATTCTGGGGGGGTGAAAACCTTAAGTGCCTTTCTTGAGCCCAAAAATGGCCCGTACGCGTTAAAAAACATCGTTTTTTGGCGTTTCTGACGATACTCTATCCTTCTAGAGCATGAAATCATGAAAAAAATTTCGGAAAAAAGTCAAATAAATTGACCAATATATCGCTTAAAACATGAATATATGGCGCGAAGCAGTGTTTTTTTTTTGTACAAGGTCCGTTTGTACATGTACAAAGATGGTCCCCAAAAGTCTTTGTACATTTTGTACATGCAAATTTTTGTGTACTATACTATAGTACAGTAGCGATTTTAGTGTGGTTAAACAGGGTTTTCGATCTTTGGTAGTGTATTATAGCTAATTTCTGGGTTTCTGACGCCAAAAAATACTAAAAATTATTTGAAAACGGCGCGAAGCGCCGAAAAATGTTAACATTTTTCCATTCTAAATGCAAATTCTGCCATTTTAAAGATATATAGGACAAATAATTTATCAGTTCGGAGCGAAGCGCCGAAAATTGTGGGAATTTTACATCTTTTTACAGTTTTTGTCTTCCTAAAAATCTTTGTACATTTTGTACACACAAAATTTTTGGGCACTATAATATGGTATAGCAGCGACTTTAGTGTGGTAAAAACAGAGTTCTCCAACTTTTCATAGTGTGTTTTAGCTAATTTCTGGGTCTCTAAGGGTAAAAATCACTAAGAATCGTCTTAAAACGGCGCGAAGCGCCGAAAAATTTGACATTTTTACTTTTGAAATGCAATTTCTGCCATTATAAAGATATATAGAACACACAATTACTCATTTCGGCGCGAAGCGCCGAAATTTTCCTGAATTTTAGACCTTTTTGCAATTTTTGTCTTCCCAAAAATCTTTGTACATGTACAAAGACGGTCCCGTAAAGTCTTTGTACATCGGGAAAAATCTTTGCCGAGTACAAAAAAAAACTGTGGCGCGAAGCGCCGAAAATTTGGCTATTTTGAGCAAATAGATAGCCAAAAACCCTTAAAAAGACACTTTTTCTACAAATTTTCAGGTAAGTTTAGGAAACTTTTGAAAAATCGCCAATTCTGGGGGGGGTGAAAATTTTTTTGCGGGGGGGGGGGTGAAAAAAGGATTCTGCGGGGGGTGAAAACCCCCAAACCCCCAAGATCATGTATGCCTATATATAGTATAATACACAAAATCTACAGTATACTCTGTCCTTAGGAACAATGTAAACCGACTACTAAAAGAGCTGTACAGACCGAAGGAGTCCGTAAAACACAAAAATCGATTTAAACATTTGGAAATTTTAACATTTCTTCAGTAGGATGCCTCAATTTTTTTCAACTAATTTTTCATACAATTTTAAACTTGAGTTTTACACAGATTTAAGTTTTTTCTTGTTCGTTTTTCGATTTTTCTCTAAAAATTTAATTCACACTGGAAGATTACACAAGCGTCGTGAAATTCGCGTAAAGAGGTTTGAAGCGTCATATGATCAACAACAATTCTCAAATTCGTGAGACTACTTTACACTAGCATAATTGAAACAGTAATTTAGGCGCATTTACAAAGATGAGTCGGGGAAAAATTAATCGTTTTTCTAGCCCAGTCAGCAAAATTGTATCGGACAAACTGTACACCACATTAAATTCACTTCGAGTCCAGTGTAAAGTGTAAACAATAAATGATTCGGAATGAATCGTGAAACGCAATTTTCAATAAATTACGATGAGCTTGAATCAAGTTTTCTTCAAATCCGGCTAAACCGGCTTAAAGCCGGTTTTAGCCTGGCTTAAAGCCGATTTAGCCTGGCTTAAAGCCGGTTTTAGCCTGGCTTAATTCGGTACTAACGCCAATGCGGAAAATGAAAAATCTATATTTCTCAAGAAAAAAAGGGTCATAGTCGCTTTACGCCCAGTGTAAACTACGCCTATTCAGAGCCCTACTAGAAATATGGTCCATTAAATTATATTTCAAAAAAACTTCAAAAACTCTTAAAAATAATATGTATTCAAAGCCGACTTGCAAGCGGTGTAAACCTAAAAAAATATAATATTACAGTAGACAGAACGATTCAAATTTGTCAAAAATATAACAGGTCTCGATAAGGATCGAAGTATACCTCGCCGGGTCTAATTTTGACGAAAAATTGGTTTAATTTGTAGGAAATTTTCAAGATTTTTGGCCAGGCAAATCGATTAATGCGTAATTTATCGCGATACACCAACAAACCAGTCGAACAAACGGCCAAGCCAACGTCGATGTTTTCGGTATCCTAAATTAAATATGCACAAAATAAGCGCATATACGCGAGGAGGGGTATCACGTACGACGATTAATGTAAAATCCCCTCGTTTTTTGGCAAAAACCTGTGATTTTGAGCAATTTTAGGTGTTTCTCTTATAACTTCGGCCAAAAATAGAACGTCATTAAGTGCCGCGCCTTTAAAATGGCCAATTGCCCCCTCCCGAAATTTCGAGCCGCTGCCAGATATGCACAGCATGGGAATTCTGGGTGGGGGGGGGGGCGAAGACCAAAAATTTTTTCCAAACATTTTCCTGATTCAGCAATGAGGGATACGCGTCAAAATTTTTTTTCTCCCTGATGATCATAGGTGGGCAGCACCGAAATTCTGGGAGGAAGGGGAAAGAAAAAATTTTCAAAAGTCAAAAAATTGTCTTAAAAGCGGTCGTATGGCGAAAAAACACCCTTTTTCGACGTTTCTATCGAGAACTATCCAATGGCATCAAAAAATTGCTAAAAAAACCAAAAAAAAATCAAAATTTGAATTCTGGGGGGGCTATTTTGATTTCTGGGGGGTATTTCAACTTCTGGGGGGTGCATACCCCCCACGACCACGTGTGCTGATGATGCTCCTTCTTCCTAGACGATTAAAACATAAGACTTCCATAGGAAAATTCAATAAAATTCAAAACGATACAGTCAAAGATGGCGGTTTGGCGCCGAGAGCGGAAAGAAGGGCACTTTCGGAAAAAAGATGGCCAAAAACGCTAAAAACACCACGTTTTCTACAAAATATAGAAAAATAAAAACGAAATATGGTCAAAAATGAGCACCTTACTGCGCAACGCGCCAAAAATCGGCACTTTGAAAAAACAAATAACAAAATCCATCCGAAACAGCACCTTTTTTGCCGAATTTAATGGAAAATCTCCAATGATAAGTTGGATGAAAAAATTTCTGTGGAGGGGAGGGGGTGAAAATCTTCCTGCGGTGCGAATTCCCCCAAAAAAATCCCCAAAATTATGAATCGCTGTAACGAATCTGGGAATCTTTGGCAATTGAACGATTTTTTAACAGCTCTTGACGATTTTAAACAAATTTTCATCTTTCAGTATTTCTCGATGAAAAATGTCAAAAATTCGACAAAATTAGAGGAAAGCGAAACGAAGCTTTAATTCAATTCAGTCACATATACTTAATTTTCATGGAAAAAAATTAGTAATTATGCGAAAATCGGAAAAGTTTAGTCAAACTACTTAGAAAAGTTCAAAACTTAAAGCCAACTCTAATTTCAATGTCTAAAAATCGTTTAAACCGTACATAATTTAAATCACTGATTTCAGATTACACTGAAATTCTTTCGTCAACACCGAATTCTGTGCTACGAATTTTGAGGCGACAATCTAACGTTTAAATCAATAATCAAAATTGAAATGACTTTTAAAAAAATTTGGTGAAAAAAGAAGAGTGCATTTCTTGGTAAGTTCGATCTCTAGTTTACACTTTTGTCCTATATCAGTGCAAAGCGATATTTAGTCGTAATAGCGCTTAATAAGTCGATTATGAATTGGTTCACACCGTTTAAAAAAAAGGTTTTAGAGGTCTACAGTCTAATTTACATCTGTATTCCATTTTAGTGTAAAGTGATGGAATTTAGCCGCAAGCAAGCAAGCAAAAATTGGTCGGAACCGACGTAATGAAAGCTTAGGAAATTTACCAATAATTTAATTTATGAATAAAATAAATATTTTAAATTTACTGTAATTCTAGAGCTATTCGAATCAAACTAAATTGCTGAAAAATTCAAAAATTTTAAGAAGCTGATTGTACAGGATGGGCCAAAAAAGGCAACACCATACGTGCACAAGGTCAGCGTCGGGTGGGGGGGGATGAAATCCCAAAAATCCAAAACACTTAATTTAATCTTCACGATTTTCTACCTGTTTAAACGATTAAAAAAGTCAAAATAGCCTATAAAAGGTTTTTTCGTGGTAATATCGCAATTTAGGTCCATCTGACAGCATTATATCGCTTTTGATACTAAAAATGCAAAAATGGGTCAATTTTGCGCGCTTTTTGAGTAAAAAGCAATAACAAAACTAATCCAAAAAAATTTTGAGTTTCACTACTTTTGACCTAAAAAATGATGCAAAAAAAGTAACATATCAGCTCAAAATCGCCGGACAGTACCTGTTCGGCTGACTCTTCAGGGGGAACATATGGGCATAGGGGGGGTGAGAGGGAGGGATTACCCATACCTAATGTTTTGAAAAATCGGGCACTGTCAGGCGATTTTGAGAAAACGTAAGGTGTCGGAAGACAATTTTTGAACTTACTATGGTAAGAAGGTCTAAAATTCTATCTGAAAACGGTAAAATATCAAAAATTCCGGCGCTTCCCGCCGTATCAATAAATTTTTGTATTTTTATCGCTAGAAACTCATAAATTGGCTAAACTTCACTAACAAGGGTCAAGGAACGTAGTTGACAGCACATTACTAATGTACCATATTATCGTGTTCTAAAATTTACATGTACAAAACATCAATGGGACCGTCCTTGTACATGTACAAAAGCATCGTACAAAAACAATGACCACAACATACGACTATTCCGGGCTTTCACCCCCCTCTGGCCACCTCTACCTTGCCCATTTATGTAAAGGTGTAACACCCCCTCGTCGCCCGCCCCCCATGTGCATGTGTGGGCTATACCTCACTATTGTATGATAACTTGGGCTAAACTTGACATAAAATTTTGAGACAAGTTGCATTCAACAGATAAAAATATGCCAATTTAAACGTGCAAAAAATTTTTGGCCATTTATCAGTCGCCGCGCGCTATAACGCTTTGTTTACACCTTACTTTAATACGTCTTTAACCCCATGGTTTCTGCATTGTGTGCTATTACTGAGTATTTGGTACCCTAAACTGCTAAATATCGTCAAACGGGTAAGCAAATTGGTGACATATCCGAAAAAGCTTCAGGGTTTAAACAAAATCGAGGTAGGGTGTAAACAAACGGCTGTAGCACTTGAACCGCCGAAAGACGGCCAAAAATTTTCACACGATCTAAACAAGGACATTTTTATCCATCTAATGGCATTGAACTTAAAATTTTACATCCAGAATGACCTAATTTATAGCCAGTAACATTTGAGCGTAGTCTTTTTTGCCCACCCCGTATAACAAAATACGAATAGACGACTTATACAAATCATAAGGAAGTATGTAAATAAAAAGCCACGAATTTATTTTAATTAAAAATTAAAGATTACACTCAAAGTAAGTACGAATAGGAATAAAAATCAACAATCGTACAATATATATTAGCAGATTATGACGGTCAACGCGTAGTAAACTTTACTTTAGCCGGATACAAGTTTACACCGTAGAGGGCCAATTTTTTCGCGTTTTCCAAATAATGCGACTCTGCTTCGCTGGGAGTTTGACCCCTGAACCGAACACAAAATAAGCAAAATACAAATTTGTATATTGCGTGTTATTCTTATCATAAATACTATTATTATTTTATTAATTTTTAAATATTATTACGTGAAAATATGATTTCTTATGCCCATGACCATACATGATCTTGCGGGGGATTCGGGGTTTCACCCCGCCCCCGCAGAATCATTTTTCACCCCCCGCAAAAAATTTTTCACCCCCCTAAACCAGAATTGGCGATTTTTCAAAAGTTTCCTAAACTTACCTGAAAATTGGTAGAAAAGTATCTTTTTAAGGGTTTTTGGCTATCTATTTGCTCAAAATCGCCAAATTTTCGGCGCTTCGCGCCATATATTCATGTTTTATGCGATATATTGGTCAATTTATTCGACTTTTTTCGAAATTTTTTCATGATTTTATGCTCTAGAAGGATAGAGTATCGTCAGAAACGCCAAAAACGATGTTTTTCAACGCGTACCGGCCATTTTTGGGCCCAAAAAGGCACTTTAGGTTTTAAACCCCCCACCCAGAATTCCCATGCTGTGCATGTATGCCCATAACTCATTTCTCATCATTTATCATATCCGCATTAATTATTACATTTTATTTATTATCGAATTTTCGCCATATTTTTACGAATATCCGTTCAACAGAAGAAAAGTAATGTTACCGCTCTATCCCCCACTTATTTAATTAGCACACCACAAATTGCACGGGTTTTCGAAAAATAGAGCGGAACACTAAGAAAAATACGTAAAACGATACAGAGAAAGAAAACAGGGAACGAAATACAAAATGCGGTAATAAAAACATTATAATAATTATAAGTAACGTAAAAACAAAAAAGGGAAAAATCAGAAAACCATCGAATTCGGCACGTCAAAGGAAAATAGAACAACAATACTTGTGGGCCTTGTGTAATTCGTGAACTTTGGTCAACAGGTCGGGCGAAGAGGAGGGCGCGAATTTAAGGTCGGACAAATATTGTTCTGGCGACCCGTTGGTCGCCTCGTCATAGTCGCCAAGCTGAGCTTGGATCAAGTAAGAGCCCAGCAGGGCGTAGGTCAAAGGTGAACAGGCCAATTTACCCGAAACTACGTCATTGCGTATTTGCAGGCAAAGGAAATATCTAGGAAAGCATGAATACTAAACACGGTTTTTTTGGTATTCGGCAAAGATTTTTTCCGACGTACAAAGACTTTCCGGGGCCGTCTTTGTACATGTACAAAGATTTTTGGGAAGACAAAAACTGTAAAAAAAGTCGAAAATTCGCAAAAATTTTCGGCGCTTCGCGCCGAAATGAGTAATTGTTTGTTCTATATTTCTTTATAATGACAGGAACTGCGTTTAGAAAGCAAAAATACCAAATTTTTCGGCGCATAGCGCCGTTTTGAGACAATTTTCAGTATTTTTTGTCACCAGAAAGCCAGAGATCGGCTAAAAACTACCAAAGGTCAAAAAACCATGTTTTACCACACCGAAAACGCTACTATACCAAAAGATACCAGCCAAAAATTTGCATGTACAAAATGTGCAAACTATTGAGAACCATCATAGTACATGTAAAAAGGGGGTGCTTTACAGTTCAATGTAAGCGTGTATTCTGAAAATTTCAACAAAAAAATTCAGTCAAATTATGCAAAAAGTGTTGTACCATATATTCGTACTATAGCAAAAGGCAGAAACGTTCCGCATTTTGTTTTTCAATAAATAACCGTAAGTCTTCTCACAGCCGCCTTACTCAGATGCAAAAAAAGGAAAAGATTCCATAAAACAGGCTTTTACTCGTAAGTTTTAAAAAATATTTTCGATACCCAAGTTAATCGATTAATTACCATATTAGTCTGTTAAATGGAATAATTTAAAAATATTTTCGACAAGTTTTATTGTTCAAGAATTAAAGAATGCTATTCTTTTCACAAGTTTTCGTACGTGGTCGACAATTTTAAGACGCGTGACTTAAAATTCTAATAAAAAATGTTCATACTGAAACAATGACCATCATATATCATCTTAGGGAGCACGCTTTTTAGCACCACGCTAATGAAAGTTGACCAGTGCTAATGAAAATTTTGGCCGTTAGCAAGACATGCTAACGAATACGCACACGTTTTTTGCAAAGTGTAGTCAATTAACGCTTTTCAATACATTTTTTAGCAAAAAATCCAAAACGTTTTCGGCGCTGCGCGCCGATTGTTATATTTACTGTTTATTTATCTTCAAGCGTGCGATTTAAACACTCCACCATCAATCTACGTACAATCTAGAAGATTTAGCATTCATGTCGCTTATTTGTTTACTAATTTCTAGCACAAAATAATTACTTTGTGACAACTTTGCACTGTTTTCTATGGTTTAAACTCAAAATTAGCTTCTTTATGTTCATTTATCATTCGATTCACAAGCGCATTATCATTTCTGATGTTTATTGAACATTAAGAAGCCAATTTGTCAATTAGCATAAATTTTTTGATTTGTGAGAATCTAGGAAAAAGGTTGATCAGGAAAAAATATTTATCTTCAGAATACCATGCATGCTTGAAGAGTTGAATTAAAAAAAACAAAAGGACGTGCATTACTGACACTATGTGGGTATTATACAGGTAAAAAAAGACTGGCGTGCGAATGCAAGCTATCCCGTGCTAACGGAAATATTTTCATTAGCACTGGTGCTTATAGGGGTCGTGCTAAAAAAGGCTGTTGGAGGGTCAAAGGAGTTTTTACCCCCGGAGAATTCCCCCACCCAAAGTCGGACGCCCCCCATCCCTCTCCTCAGCCAGAAAAATAATGACGCCATCCCCGATTTTTGGAAAAAATCGAATTTGTTGGCCATTTTTAGGCGTTTTTTGGCCGAAAATTGAAGGTCGTTCACCCCCCCCAATGGCCAGGAAGCCCCGAAATTTCGAGACTTTACATGCAGGTTTTAACCCCTCCTCCAATTTTCGGCACATCGCATCCATTACATACCCACTTTTGACTATATTTTCTTCGATTTATTCAAAATTTTTCTATTTTCCTTTAAATTTTTTTGATTTTGACGTCCTAGAAAGATAAAGCATCGATGGAAACGCTACACACACTCGCGCCAAACTTGGCTGCATAATTTATTTACTGCAGCGTCCCTGAACTGAAAATCTGTCTAAATTAGTGTTATTTTTTGTACAAGGTCCCTCGGATCTGAAGGTCCAGGTTCGATTCAGCCTCGATAAACTTCTTTTCGGCAGGCCAACCCACCCTTCCATCCCTCCGGGGTCGATAAATGGGAAGCTGCACTTGTGTGGCGGAGGTTAAAACCCTTGGGACTTGCGCCCCCTTGCGGTATCTAGCTGAAAGCATCTTCGGATGCATGGGTAAAACCTACTTTGGGTGTGAAGCCCGGCCTTTAACATGTACAGAAATGGTTCCCAAAAGTCTTTGTACATTTAATACATGCAAATTTTTGGGTGCTAATATATGGTACAATAGCATTTTCTAGCCAATTTCTGGGTCTCTGATGACAAAAATACTGAATATTGTATCAAAACGGCGCGAAGCGATAAAAAGTTTGGTATTTTTGCTTTCTAAATACAATTTCTTTCATATAAAGAGATATAGAACAAACAATTACTCATATCGGCGCGAAGGCAAGAAATTTTTCTGAGAATTTAAGACTTTTTTACAGTTTTTGTCTTCCCAAAAATCTTTGTACATGTATACACAAAAACGATCCCAAAAAGTTTTTGTACATCGGCAAAAATCTTCGCCGAATACAAAAAAAAACCGTGATCTGAATGCATAAAATTTAATAACTATGCGCTATATGCAAAATATTGAATTTTAAAAATCTATCAAAAGTATATATATATAGCAAACACAATGCACATAGATTAAGGATAAATAAAACGAAAAAGATCGTGTAGGCTGCTGTACGATCATAAAAAATCAGCAAAATAATTGCGAGATTCGATCAATTACGACAGGACGCATGAGTATGATTTACAAATAACGAAAGTAACAATTAAAGATTGATTTGAATTTTAAAGAATTTAATTCAATGTACATTTTTTGAATAGATTTTAAAACAGCGAGCTTCATATTATTGACATGAGATCGACATATACATAATAGACCACAAAAATCGTAAACGACTAAATTCACATGATTCAATCGCAAAAATTGGACTGGATTCTATGGATTTCGCAATTGTATAAATACCTACCTCGTAATGTCCTCCTGCAACAATTCCGGTTCGGGCGGATAAAATTTAACTTCGAAAAATAATTCGTAAGGCAGAGCTTGAATAAACGAGATCAATTACGAAATTTATGTATGAAATACGAAAATAACGAATTCACTAGAACTAGACGAGCAAATCTGCGTTAAGCACAATTCAACAGCAAACTTTCGAAAAATTAAGCCAATCAAATATATTAATTTTTTCCTTAGACCTATGAAAAAGTAGTTATCGTGTTTGCCCACCTAAATTTAAATTTTACCATCGAATCTTTTGAAAATTCAAAGTCATGTTTACAAACAAAAATTTAGTCTAGTTACAAAAATTAATTTTATATACTAAATTTACGTAAACTAAAATATTAATTCAAAATTAGAACAAAGAGCCGATTATATGGTTGAAAGTGATAATACTCCAATCTTTAATAAGCTTAATGAATACTGAAGAAACCTGTTCTATGCAGTAAAGATCAAAATGATTTAAAAGTATAACGACAAGATCCAAAATCCATGCAATTTCCTAAATTTTGCGATTGGAAAGCGGACTGTCGTATTTTTCCGAAATTTAAGTAAATTTGCCGATCTCTTCTAATCATTAAATGAATGGTAAAACAATTGGAAATATCCGAACAATCACCTTCTGGTGGGAAGATAGCATCTGGAAAAATGCAAAAAAAGTATATTCTAGCACTCTTTTTTCATTTTTGTTTTACCACATTAAGTTCATCATCATCTGACCTTGCTACATTATCGATTGTTGCAAGAATCAACGGACTGCTTTTTATTGTAAGCGGATTATCGGAAAATAGTAGCATTGCAACATATATATCGTGTAGTGTTTTTTATGAAGGTAGGATTTAGAGACAAAAACCACTGTCGATTCGCATTATATTTATTACATCAGTCAAACTGAGAAGTAATCCGCATGGATATACGATGCACTAATATATTCATTAAGATGGGAATACTATCGGATGGGAATTTCAATGGAATAAACATATTTCACGTATCTGTGTAATAATCGAAAAAAGCTAAAATACATTATTCATCTTAAAAAAGCTATTAGGCAGTAGGCATACAACAATTATAATAATGGAATAACGAAACATGACCCAGGCATGAAAAATTGATAATCAAAGCACGATGAGTGGTAAGAAAGCAAAAAGGGTCCATATACATAATTAGGTATTATAAGCACATAGTGCAGAAAGATGAATCGCATATTTGCATATTAATGGGATATGCAGACAAGTGGATAGCGATAATTATATACCCGATTTTAAGCTTAGGTGAATATGAGCGAGACTGTATAAAATAAGTATATAATTATAAGCACCTTGCTTGGCAATTAAGCCGAATCTTAAACTATTTACTTAAAACCTGAAATACGCTTATTTACAATTCCAAACATAATCTAATCTAAAAAAGCCAAATTTTGATTTGGATTCCCAAAAAACTCATTATTAATTTAGAAACTCAGGAAAACCTTAGTACAACGCTTTCCAGATGCATAATTTATGCGAGGGGTTTCAAAACTGATAACGAAGCAACGGACAAGAATAGTGCACATGGAATAACAGTATAGTTAGGATAATCTAGTGTCCTTTGCATGCTTCGATCTTAATCAATATTTGCAGAATAATATCAATAATCGTTTATAATCCAATTTCAGAGTCAGACCAATTTTAGACTAGCTATGGAAAAACTAAAGGGCCTCAAATGTCTAAAGGGGCTAAGGACAATTTTGCATTACCGACTAAAATTCGAAAGAAAAACTCAAAGAATTAGAATTCAAAAGGAAAAGCAGAAGAAAGTGAGAGAAACCGTCCAATGAAGAAATTCCTAGATAAGTATGCAAAGTTTTGAAGAATTGCCAAAACTCACGTTTACTTTTTCAATAACATATTTATTTCATTTCAGCTGAAGCAAGCAATTTTTTCATCACAAAAAACCGCGCGCATATACTTGTATTCGACAATCGCATTGGACTCGTACACTTGTATTATACACGATTCATCTTCTATTAATGATTTACTCCAGCGTTGATTTTTATCATTATTTTTCATTCGATTCCGGTCCGGGCTGGCTTTTAATTTCAAAAAAGCGCCCGTCCAAAATTTATAGCTCGGCCTTCTCTTTTTTAAATTAACGTCCAACGGACGTACGGTTTATATTATTCATTCGTCTGCGGTAAAGAAAAAAGATGTAAAAAAATGTATAAAGTTGACCGATCAGTGCTATTTTCCAACAAACACCAATTCGCTATGCCCCAGAGTCGCCCGGTATTACTGCTACTATAATGCGATATCATTTTCCAACGAATATAAACATATTCGGAGGAAAAAAACGGCGCATCCGACGCAGAAAAGACAGAAAATTCTTGGCCACCTGCGTGCCTATTCGTGACATTTTGATTTATTGCATCAAACGCCGAAAAATAAACAAAAAACGAAAGCATTATTTTGAGTGAAGGACCGAAATTACTGTTATTTTAGCGATTTCGATGGGAAAAAATAAATAAGGACGTAAGAAATAGATTGAGCGGGACAAAAAAGACGCCCGTTATTATCCATAATGCGATCGGGCGTGCGAATGAAGCTGGTTTCGGGATAAATAACGTCTCACGCGTATACCAGATAGCGAGACTAATTAAGGATGCCGAGTAATAGCTACATTTTGATAAGACTTGGGATGCAATAATTTGCCTAGATGGATAATTAAAAGATTAATAGCATTGCGCGCGAGTTACTTAGGTACGCAAAGGGAGAAAATTCATACGCAAACGAGAAAAAATCCGCACTAATCATCTACATATTGCAATGCTTTTGTAAATTGCTACAAAGATGTTGTCAATTGTGAGACAACTTGTGAGCTATGTTGCTCTAACACTATAAACAAGACTATAGGCTCCGCTTTGCGGTAGCACAGCAAGCTTTATAATTTTCGATGATTCTTACCATTTTTATCACATTAAGTAGATAATTTTAAACTATAAAAAATTGAGAAATCTCAGGTCCGGAATAACAATACAAACGGAGTATAATAGCAAAAGGAAGACTAAACAACTGATCTTCTACTGAAACCTTGCGTTGCAAACTGGATGAATCTGTCAAATTCTAAGCGTATTAATATAAAGCATATTCAGATGCTAAAAACTACTAAAAACGCCTCAAACAGCAAATTTCTCCATTTCCTTATTTCTTCTTGAAAGTTATATACTCGACAATCTGCATGGATCAATAACCAAAAGGCAGACGTTATCATAGTGAAGGTTCCTTTACCCCCACGCAAAAGGTTTCCATTCCCTCCAAAAGGTTCTCTCGCCCCATCTCCTCCCAACAAGTTCTGTCGACCTCCTCCTCAGCAATTTTTTCACCCCCTAAATTCCGTTTTTTCTTCAAAAAAGTCGTAAAAAATGTGCTGTTTATAGCGTTTTCAGCGATCTTTTGGCTCAAAAATGTAAAAATAACGGTTGCTCGTACAACATGCTCATTTTTGGCTACATTTTGTTAAATTTTACTCTACCTTTTCATATCTTTTCGAACCTTCTTCATGTTTTTATCATTTAAAAAGAAAGAGCGTCCATCAAAGGAAACGACAAAAAATTGAATTTTTGACGCATATCCAACATTTAAAGCTTAAAAAGGCACTTTACGGAAACTTCTCGGTTTCACGTCCGGAATCCCCATGCTGTGCAAGTCAATTCAGAAGCTAAAATCATCAAAAAAATATACATCTATTCTTCATTGCGTCCAAATATTTTTTGACGACAGGATGGGGCGGCCGCGCCCCCCGCCCCTTCAAATTCGCCATTGGTTCCACGAATGCATGACATAAGTGACTAAGTCCAACTAAAGGCAAATGGAAAACTAATTTGTGGAAAAAATAAGGCATCCAGGGATAGGCGAGGCGAGATTCCTAAAGTGTATCATAAGGACCGCTAGAATATGCTTAAGCGAATATTTTAAGATGATAAGTCCAAGATTTCTGGGCTCTTACTGCCTTATTAATTTATAAACAACATACTTGTTACATATAATTAAAATCAAATTTGATTTTTTAAATTTTTTTCCTTCTCTAATGTGTCTCTATTCGCTAAGAATAAGGCGATTTATCCGATGGATAACACAATAATAAAACATTTAAATACATGCAACGACTGTACTATAAAGTTTAGGGTCATAGATGATGTTAGCGATTCAGTTTTCAGCCCCTCCCATCCACCCCCGCCTCGCAAAAAAATTTTCATCCACCAGGATTATCACTATTCCAAGAAATCATGGAAAACGTCAACTGAATTTCTTTACATGTTGGTATGATCTTATCGTGTAGAAAAAAAGAAATAGCGTAGTCAGAGACGCCAAAAAATTATGTTTTTAAGGCTAATCCATGGTATTTTGAGCCGCAAAAAGGCACTTCAAATATGTTTTTGATTTAACCCCCCGGTAATTCCCACGCTATGCATATGTATATACAGAGTGGCCCAAAAAAGGTATATCCTCTATGTTTTGAACATAACTCTTGCTAAAATTGCACATATTGTTGCAAAACTGTAAACATTCTTCGAAAGCACAAATATAGGGCCACGAAATTGTGAAATTTCAATAAGTTACCATTGATATTCCGTTTTTTTGATTACACTTTTGTAAACCTTCCTTTTTTAATGAATTACAACTAAAGTTAGTAATCAGGAATGTTGATTAGTAAATCTCTGCTTAAAACGTGAATGTAAAATTTCGTGTTAAATTAGCCACTGAAGCATCTTAACAGTATTGTTTAATGTTTCTTAATGTCCATAATTTTGATCCTGTGCATGTCTGCCGGAACGGATTTCATAATTTAACGTTGAATATTAGATTTCAGAATTTCACATTTTTACTTTGAACTGAATTTTAGATTAGCAAATAAACTCAAACTTCGTTTCCATTTAGCTAAAAAACTGAATGCTCGTCATATTGGCTTAAGCGTGCTGCTTCGCACTGAAAAAACCAAAAAACTCGAGTTACATAGGTTACTATACTTATTGTAGGAATGGTAGACCATTCTTAGAAATTAATTGAAGCTGAAATTCAAATTGGAACCTTGGCAGTACAACGAGATATGGCTCGGGCTTCATTTTACACCAAAAACACTTAATATAAACGACCGCATTTTCGATTTAAAAAGTTCAGACTGATTATCGAAGAGTTCACGTTACACTACAGGAATAATGGAAAACGCAAGCGAATATTGGAATGATCGCAGTGTAAACTAAAGTAGATACATGAAGAGTGATTCACACGCATACACTTCTATATCTCAATCACGTAATAAGCGTTATTCTAACCACTATTTTTTTAGCGCAGCGCAAACAAAAGCGGCCGAGCGCAAAGGAGAATTTTTGGACATTTGCGCAGTGCGCGAAGGAAAAATTCTGACCATCGAAAATAAGAAAAATGAAGAGAAATGAATGAGAAAATGATTGAAGGAGTTGAAGTGAAGTTAAACTTTCTTTTTCGAACAAATAAGTGTGGTTCCATAGTCATTTGACATTTTATTACTATCATCACAGCAAATCACTGGTACATTCTTTATTAAAACATCGCAAATGACCCGAAATAAATCATTTCAAATTATTATTAATTGATCTTAGAATTAGAAGGCAAAAAATGTCAGTTATTATTTAACAAATTCGCAATATATAGCTGCATGGACAGTAAAACTGTACTATGCTCGTAGCATGAAACGGCAAGTCGGATTCAGATTCAAGGATCGTTGTTTCACTCAACAATGTACAATGTTAAACCTCGTTCACTCGTGCTTGAAAGTTGTACGAAATGAAGCTCATTAAATATTCATTCCGGAAATAGAATGCAGCAGGCGGATCATATAGGCGCATAAAAAATACGCGTAGTAGTCAGTTTTGCATCGCCTGTATAGCGAACGCTACAGCATCTAACAAAAATGAGCAGATAAATACTTATAATCTTACGCTTAGTGTATTGGTATTGCATTTTAGTTTCTAAGCATAAAATATTTTATTGCGCAAATATGAGCTTCTCGTGCAAACGTCCGACGCTCTCCATTAGCGGCTGCGCAAATGGGGTGGCGCTAAAAAAAGCCTGATTCTAAATATTATATTCAACTATTTTTCATAATATTTATTTCATTTATACTTGAAGTATTTTATTTTCACTATTTCGGTTTTTTACACCACCACTCCACGATTACAGTCGAAGATATAATAAACAGGGTTGCCAAGTTAAGGGCTCTTCCCCATTTTGGGGGTTTTTTGAGTCCGCTGGAGGCATTTTAGCGATTGAGGTTTTTTGCGCCTACGCTTAACCATTGGTCGGGAGTTTTTTAGGCAGTTTGAGGTAAAAATTGGGGTTTTTTTGACAAGAGCACTTGGCAACCTTGAAAATAAACTTACTCTTCAACTGCTTAACGACTTTTTTGTCCGACTGCAGCCAATTCTGAAAATGGATATTTAAAAGGATAAATGC
The DNA here is from genome assembly GCA_036768485.1 of Mermis nigrescens. Classification (NCBI taxonomy): domain Eukaryota; kingdom Metazoa; phylum Nematoda; class Enoplea; order Mermithida; family Mermithidae; genus Mermis; species Mermis nigrescens. The sequence goes on along the minus strand of JAVLUZ010000211.1, from coordinate 108,226 downwards.
AAACGAGAAAATTGGTCGAATTGTTCACACATGCACACTGGCGGTACGGAGGGTATTCTTCTACCACAATTTTCGAGAAGCATACCCCCTCAGGTCATTTTGGAGCAAAAATGTTTGCTTGAAACATGAAAAAGCGTCAAATGACGGCTAAGAGTGTAATTTCAAGTAAATATGTATACTCATTTTTCGAGCGATAGACTGTTCAATTCGTTCAAAAAAAAAATTTTATATATAAAAAATATATACAAACTTTCTCAAACTTTTCTCCTATTATTTTGTACATGTTTGATGTTGAAGGTCATTCCATTGCCCTATTGTTATTGCTCTCATGCAAATTAAAGCATAAATATTCATGAAAAGTAAAAAACGACGATATTCACAACAAAAATTTTTACATTAAATAGGTGAAAAATCACTCATTTACCCTCTCGAAACTCGCTTGACCCCCTCCCAAAAGCTTTTGACCGTGTGCATGTATGGAAATGTTTCTTTTACCTTTCCTGAATCAGAAGAGTGTGAAAGACCGAAATAATCTTTTTCGAGCAAATTGAGCGTCTGACAAACTTTCTCGAACAATTGCTTGCCGGTGGCGTTTTTCTGAAGAATTTAGGAAATTTAACATTTGTCTTACTTACATATACGTATATAGGATAAAAGAAAAGCACAGGAAATTGACCAACTTTTGCAAACGACGGAATTTGCATAAATGTGAGAAATACAATCAAATTTTCGAAATATGGAAACTTAATAGAACTCATTACCTACCAGCTTATCAACGTGGAAATTGCTATTCCTTATAGAAAGCTTCCGTTGTTTATAGTGGCGGATCTAGGATTTTCCTGGGGGCGGGGGCGCGGTACCCCAACTTTTCCTAAAACAGTCAAGGTCCAAGAATTTGCCATTCAAGTGCGAAATAGCGGTTTTTCGGCGTTTTACGTTGTCTACTTTTATTTAAAATGACTTTTGACCATACATGTACAGCAAGGAAATTCTGTGATGGGAAGGGGGAGTCAAGCCCAAAATTTTTTTAAAAAATGCCCTTTTTGAGCTAAAAACGGTAAGTACACGTCAAAACCACTGTTTTTCGACATTTCAGACAATGCTCGCTCTTTCTAGATTATAAAAACGTAAAGAAATCTCAGAAAACTTTGAAAAAAATTGAGTAAATTGAACAGAATATAGTCAAAAACTGTGCATATGGCGCGAAGCGCCGAAAATTTGAGATTTTCGAGCCAAAAATGAGCAAAAAACGCTTAAAATGGCACGCTTTGTGCACCTTTAAACAACTTTTATGAAAAATCGACAATTCTAGGCGGTCGCAGTCATTTTACGGGGGTCAGTTGCCATTCAAGGAAGGGGTCAGCTCCCCTCTCAAAAACGCGTATGCTTTTGACACAACATTTTTTAGAAAAATTTTAAAACTTTAGAAAATTTAGCGATTGAAAAATCATTAAATTTCTTGGACATTAGCGAAAATCCGACGCTAAGCGCCGGGTAATTCGAGGAATTCAGGCGAAAGGACGTTGAGAAGCTTGATTAATTGCTCAATCTACTGTATTTGCAGCATTTGACGCGAAAAGTTGAAAATTTAAAAGAAGATATGCTTAATAGTAGAATGAATCTATGCTGAAATAGCTGTTTCTGAACTTGAAATTGTAAGAAAACCTAGTTTATGAGCAAAAAATGGCTTCTAGGTCGTCAAGAAAGTAAATAAATGTCATTAATAGGTATTATGCGGGGCGAAGTGCCGGAAAAATTCGAGAAATTATGATCACTGACGGCCAATAATCATTGCAAATTACATATCCGTTCCTTATCTCGCAACTATTCTTGCCCAATGTAGGGAGGGGCGGCCGCCCCTAGTTTTAAACAGCACAAAACAAGCCGAAACTTGCAAATGTCATGCTCTTCTTTTGTGACTTTTGTCAAGACTGCTATCATCCGGATTCAATATAAAAATACGAATATTTTTCGAATTTCCCATCTTTCTTTTAATCTTATTTTTTATCCTCCTTTTCAGATTTTTCGAGCTGTATAAAAATCCTCGACGATTCGAACCCACGTTACCTCGCTGCTCAAACTTAACATATTCGAAAGCCTAAGCTTGCCTATGAATAGCGAAAAACATTTGGCTAGCCAGGACTCGAACCTGGGCTTCCTGGTGTTATACAAAGAGATCTGAAGAAAGCTTTGAATTAATCTAATTTGCCTTCATTTTTAGACAAGAAAGAAATTTGTAACTGATACACAAATCTGATAAAATACAATATCAACGAAATACACAATCGATGCTAATTACGAATTAGTAAGTCTATATTACAAATAAATAAATAAATAAATAAATAAACTAATTTGCTTACCCCCTTATGCTTCTTGAAACGTCTGACCTCAGAGTTTTTGCCACCCGGAATAAAACCCTGGTATTAGGGACCTGTATATACCTATCTAACGCAATGGCCTTTACGGTCAAAAACAGCTACCTACAATTCCAAAAAACTAAGCCTCTAAGCAGGCCCGTATCCACGGGAGATAGGGGGAATGTGCACCCCCTATCCCAGTGCATCCCCCTGAAATGAAATATGATAATGATTTTTCCTTTCCCTTTGCTTTTTTTAGCCAAAGATCGCTAAAAATCTCCGGCGCATCGCGCCGAATTTCACAATTATAATCAGTCTATTTAGCGCCAAGCCCGCAGCTAACACTTTGTTTTTAATCCTAAAGCGTACTTTGCATCTATATGTCTTCTATTCTTCGCAGATTTTATGCAGAAAACGAGATTTATTCAAGAAGCAAGAATGACAGCCATTTTTTGGCGATGATAATGAATTTGCTGATGAACTTAGACCATTTTTAGGATGAATTCAGAACCGTGATTCGGCTGATTGCGTGAAAATTTTAACATTACGACTTAAAAATAAAGTGCGCTTTTCACAAAATTTTCTCTGTAGCATTACTTGTAAAATTATGGAGCATATTATAAACGAAGCCCTAATAACTCTTTTAAAGTCTAAAACTTATTTCTTTTTGCGCCAGTTTGGTTTTCAAGAAGGTAAATCATGTGAAACTCAGCTTTTGAAGTATACAAATATGTAGGTTAAATTACTTGATGCATCTATCCAAATCATGTTGTTTATGTTGATTTTGGCAGAGCCTTTGACTCTGTTGTTCACTCTAAATTGATAGAAAAGTTAAAGCATTATGGGACAAATGAAATGCTATTAAAATGGTTAATTTTCCTTTCAGACAAATCTTTCTCAAAGGGTTAAAGTTTTTGACGCTTTCTCTGATCGGTTACCAATTATCAGTGGTGTACCTCAAGGTAGCGTTTTAGAACCCTCCTTGTTTCTGTTATTTCCGAACGAGTTTGATAAAGCTTTTGAGCGTAGTGAAGTCTTTTTCTTTGCTCACAATTTGAAGCTTTTTAATCTTTCTCAAAATCATAATTTGCTGCAAAGATATAAATAAGCTGGTTTCTCGGTCTGAAGAAGAGCAATTAGGCTTGTCTCTCCCTAAATGTTCTGTTTTATGTCTGGGGTACGCTAATCCTAAAATTGCATATCACGCTAAGCATTTTTTGTTATCTGACGCAGGTTCTTTAATTCGAGACAGTGTTTTTTTGTACTCAGCAAAGATTTTTCCAGATGTATAAAGACTTTTCAGGACCGTCTTTGTACATGTACAAAGATTTTTGGGAAGACAAAAATTGTAAAAAAGGTCTGATATTCGCAAAAATTTTTGGCGCTTTATAATGGCAGAAATTGCTTTTCAAAAGGAAAAATGTGGAATTTTTTGCGCTTCGCGCCGTTTTAAGACGATTCCTAATGACTTTTGCCTCTAGAGACCCAGAAATTAGCCAAAATACACTACCAAACGTCTGAAAACTCTGCTTTTACGACGCTAAAATCGCTACTGTACCACAAAAATTGGAAACAAAACGTCTGAAAACTCGTACAAAAAACACTGATTTGAGATAACAACTAACTTATCATCCAGTTGTCACTGCACTAATAAATTAGCAAAAGCTTTAAAAATGACTTTTTTGATTTTTAGATGTTTCGAATCACGTGATCAAAAAATGTTGGTTCCTGCTGCTTTTAAGAATTATATCCGGCCAATAGTGGAGTAAGCGTCAACTGTATGGAGCCCTCATTTTCTTTCTGATATCAACAGGATAGAACGGGTACAGCGGAAATTTATTAAAAGGTTATTTGAATATACTGACCTTTTTTATGATGAAAGGCAGTTTTATGGTGATTCACGTACTAGGAATGCATTTGCAAATCAGATTTACATACCTAGGTAAATATTAACTTGATTGTAAAAAGTATTGTTTTGCTGCTAGATCGGCTAGAATTTGGAACGATCTTCCACAATATACTCGAAATTCTCCAAGGCATTTAAGATAAATTTGAAAAAATTTGATTTCCGAAATTTTTGATGGGGCGCACGTGAGCGCAACCAGCTGTTTGCCTGTGTGTTCAGGACATTTCGCGTTTTATATTCTGCTACCTTATTTTTTAATGCGACATTTTAGCCTTGCGTTTATTCCGAATAAAGTAATAGTATTAGCATTAGAGATGATTTCCATCGAATTCTCACCATACCTAAGATGTCCGAACAGCAAAATTAGCGAACTGAAATTTGCGCCGTCCTCCTTAATGTTTTAAAAGTTTTGATCGCACCCCTGAACAAAATCCTGGATACGGGCCTGCTTCTATGCGCTAATAAGGCATTCGTGTAGCTGGTTCACATATGTATTAACATAGTCATATTATAGAGAGCGTATGTGTGCAGTCGTTAGCACCTGAGGAAACGAGGAAGTTGCTAGCAGTAGGCTTCGGACCGTAGACCTCTTGCTCTATTGCTCTAAAGTCCAGAACCCTAATCAATCGACTAAAGCTGGTTTATCTAGATAAATAATTCAAGGTATTCATAGTGTTTTGCATTGGTTTACCAGCTGATTAGGCTTAGGCTTAGTGTCATGGACTAATCAAAATGTTGGTGCCAGCGTTTAAAATAAGCCTGAGTAATGGGATGCGACGAGCGGAGCAAGTGACATGAGTTGCATCCCATTACTTGGACTTATTTTAAACGCTGGCACTAACATTTTGGTCAATCACAGGAATATACAGAAACAATCTGAACACTGCCTTGTTTTCGACTTGACTTAAATCGAACCAGTTAGGTGGCAGCTTTCACCGGATACTACTTGCTGTAGACGTACTTTATAACGTGCCTACCTTAATACATATGTGAACCAGCTAAACCAATGCCGCTAATAGGATTACCTACCTAGCTATTTATTTTTAGTTCCAGCAAAAGTCGAGCAACAAACTGTCGTAAACTTGAGTTACCAGTTGTCCATTCAAATGCTCACCTCAACGACTTTTCCCAGCGCTATTTGAAAATTTGGAACTCCTTACCGGATCAAATAGTCGCTTCTCCCAAAGTTTGTTTGTTCAAAAAAGAGCTCCTAAACATTGATTTCACAGTTTTATCGTCGGGGCATACCTAGTTGTATCACACTCGTGATCTGTATGTCCTTTTGTTCAGTCGCTGTTTCATCATGTATTCGTGTTTTACCAAATTTCGTGCATTTTTCTGACAATAAAAATTTTTTTGTCTTGTCTCGTCGGAATTTTTTCTCATATGGTTTTGTCTCCGATTCTCCTGAAAATACTTTTTCTGATAGATTCGAGGACGCTGAGTCCAGAAATAAAAGCGTTTAGGGGCTGACGAATATTTGTGGAGATAGAGCCCTAAGAACATTGAAATCACGTTTTTTGAAAGTTTGAAGGGCTCTATCTCCACAAATATTCGTCAGCCCCCTAAACGCTTTTTTCTGGACTCAGCGTCCTCTACTCTATCAGAAAAAAGTATTTTTAGGAGGATCGATGAAAAAAAATTTTTTGAAAAAAAATTTGGAAAAAAATTATGCAAAAGCCCCCATTTTTAACATTTCTACATTACAGCTCTGACGCTAAAAAAGCCGAAGCAGGGTGTAATCGATTCATCACGGTTATCATTCTAGACTTGCCGTGCATATCAAATTGGTGCCAGCTGATGGTCTAAGCCTAAGGCACAATTGGGGCAAAAATTGCTCCGCTCGCTTCGCTCGCTCCGCAATTTTCGCCCCAATTGTCTCAGGCTTAGACCATCAGCTGGCACCGATGTGAATACACTTTCTAAGCCTAAGCCTAAGATGTTCGTATAAGCAAGCTGGTGAATTGTGGGCAAGTACCTATTTGCCAAAAATTTAGCTGGCATGGATCTAATCACCGAATTTTATCTAATATGGTTTTTTCTCATTTTCCCAAAAACAGTGTTTTCACGCTTTTTCAACCTCAGAACTTCAATGTAGATATGTTAAAAATGGGGGCTTTTGCATAATTTTTTCGCATAGGTACCTAATTTTTTTTCAAAAAATTTTTGTCACCGATTCTCCTAAAAATAATTTTTTCTGATAGATTCGAGGACGCTGAGTCCAGAAAACAAAACCGTTCTGGGAATTGACGAATATTTGTGGAGATAAAGCCCTAAGAACATAGAAATAATCACGTTTTTTGAAAGTTTGAAGGGCTCTATCTCCACAAATATTCGTCAGCCCCTAAACGCTTTTTTTCTGGACTCAGCGTCCTCAAATCTATCAGAAAAAATTATTTTCAGGTGAATCGGAGACAAATCCATATTAGAAACTTTAGCCGTCCTGTCTAATGAAGAAACAGCTCATTCTGCAATAGCCATTACTGCTCTGTAAGAGTGTAAAAATTTTTCGAATTGACGAGAGTATGGAGGAGTTCGGGTAATTTGCTCGCTTACTTCAACCTGCACGTCGACGTCACTGCCATCCATTATGTAGATTTTGCAGGATCGGCTATCTTTAGATTTTTGATTAGATTTAGGCGGAAGTGGCATTGATTTTCCAACGCTTGCCTTTTGATCTTTCAAATCTTGATCTTCAAAATGAGCGTCCATCTTTGTCGTTACCATTGATGCGAGATTGGTTAATGTGCGCAGTGCAATATCTAAAGCTCGTAAATCGGTGCAAACCAGCAGAACTCCTAAGAGAAATACTTAGCAAGACAATATGTCAGCTAATCTAAAGTTAGACAGCACAAAAATGGCCACATATTCCATGTGCGTACATTTAGCATGCATGTGCATAAAATAAACGATTCATACAGAAACAAGACGAAGTTCACTTTACTTCACCCCTCTTTCTGATGCGAGGCGCTGTTCAAAACGGACAGAATAACACAGTAAGTATTAATCATATTAAAACGCCTTGATTTTGTGAAGATTAACACTTAAGAGCCAATGTCTGTAAGAATCACCTTGCTGTAATAGTGACATACGTAACCAAAAATTAATTTTTCTTTGTATTAACAAACAAATATTACACAACTTTTTACGCTGATTCCGAATCTGAAAACCGTTTTACACAAAAATGACTTTTGCTGACTTATAGGGGTGTAACTTGTAAAAAATCGGAATATGTTCCAAATTCAATATGTTGATTAATATTTTCCAGAATAATTAACATTTTTCAATGCAGTTTTTTTTTAAATTACAGAAAATTAAATGGGCTTTACAAAAAGTATAAGAAGTTTGTTTACCGGATCATCCCACGGGATACAGCAGTCAATAAAATTCAAAAATATGAATTTTTGCACTTGCAACATTTTTACTTTTTTAGCCATAAGTCCAGAGTGGTCATACAGAATGGAAGCTTATTTCACCACAATATGATCCACCTATGTACCCGTTCTTGTGTAAAAAATGTAGGATATGCGATGAATAGTTATTGACCATTATTGACAAACGTGAAATTAACTCATGTGTTCAAATTTCAGAAATGATATATTTGTGCAATAAAAAATTTAACGTTTCGATCTATAACTCCAGAACTGTAAAACATTGTGCGACTGCATTATATCACAGCTTGTACCATCTATGTGCCTGAGTGCGTGCAGAGGATCATGCGTATACCTTAACTTGTTGATGATCATTTCTGACAAACGGTAATTAAACTCAATTGGTCAAAGTCGAAATAATCATACATGTAATGGTACAAATAACTTTCCTTTTGAAGCTGTAATTCGGAAAATAAAATTCATCTTGTGGCCTTATTACACCACAATTTGCACTATCTATTTGCCTAATTATATGCAAAAATCCATCCATATATATTCGATATTTACTGACCATTTGTGGACAACGTAAACTTAGCTCCATTGGTCAAAATCAAAATGTCACACATTGGTGCTTCAAAAAATTTTTCTTTCGGCTCTGTAACTCAAGAATTAGGACACATTTTTTAACCGCATTACACCACAGTCTCTACCATATATGTCCCTAATTGTACACAAAAAAAGCATCTACATATTCTATGTACAGCCATATTTCACAAGTGTGAACTTAACCTCATTGGTCAAAATGAAAAATGCATGCTTTTGTTTCAATTTTATTTTCTATTTCTAACGAGAAGTAAAATCTATCTGGTGACCATACTACGCCACTGTTCGCACTATCTATTTGCCTAATTGCATGAAAAAAAATTCATACATATATGTTAGATTTATTATATTTATTTATTATTTTTACCTGTAGAAAATCCTAACATAAAGGAATATGTTTCATATCGTCAAAATTCAATTGTCAAAACATTCTGAATGAATCAATGTGTCTTCAACGTCATCTGCCTCATCATCTAGATTTGGGTCTGGCGGGAAAAAATCTTCTAAGCAGTGATCTTCATCAGTTTCAGTTGGGACAATTGCTTCTCTTTTTCGTGCTTCCCGCGACCAAAATCCTGCATTTTGCTGCCATGACAAAAACTCAGATTGCTTGAATTGGGGCAATCTTCGCATTTCAGTTGCAGTCTCCCTTGGATCGTACTTTCTTCGAGTCTGAATCCAATCATCAAATTTTTTAAGCAAATATTGGCGCTGGTTTTCTGTGAATGCTTTACAAGATCTTTTTTGCCTTAAAGCCCAGCCAGTTGGTAATCTTTGGATTGAATCATCATCTGCTTGCATCTCCCAGAATTGCTGCAAAACTTCATTTAGACTTGGAAGCCGAGGCATTAGCTGCCGATTTTCTTTTCGTTTCTTGTACGTTGTAATAGCTGCATCACGCAATGTCAGTCGCTCAGGCTGAAACTGGTGATTTGCTAACTCCATGTGATTTTCAAGGGATCGATGTCTTTGAAATGATTTCACTTAACCAGGAACAATACATACAAGTAAACAGTTGCAAAGATCTTGCTGAGCTGTCTTCTTCTGGTAAAACTGGCACAAATGTTGCTGATGACTGGTCCCTTGTCATGGGCTCTTCTAGGTGAAGAATTAATAAACAAATAGAAAATTGGCAGCTAATGCCTCGGCTAAGTCTAAATGAAGTTTTGCAGGAAAGCTGGGAGATGTATGCAGATGATGATTCAATCCGAAGATTACCAACTGGCTGGGCTTCAGGGCAAAAAAGATCTTGTAAAGCATTCACAGAAAATCAACGCCAATATTTCCTTGAAAATTTTGATGATGGG
>JAVLUZ010000211.1:42329-98582 GCA_036768485.1 Mermis nigrescens | reverse complement strand
TATATATTATAAATTAATTACTCACATACATCTATGTTATAAATTAATCGTTATTTGAAATTATACATTTTCGATCAGAAAAGTTCAAAATATATTTCATCTCGACTGCCTCGCAGAAATCAATCGAAAAATCGCCGCTCACAAAGGATACGTGCTCAAGCTTCAGCATCAGTACTTATCATAAATAAACAATCGAATCGCTCGATTGAAAAACATTTAAAAGCTAAGAAAAATTTCGTTTCGAAAAACAACCGACTTCTGCATATGTTCGCATCACTATAATAAAATGAAAGAAAGAGTGACTATGCATGATATCATGAAACGGCTCAGTAATATATATTATAATGAATTACTCACATACATTCATGCTACTAAATTAACTGTTATTTGAAATTATACATTTTCGCTCAGAAAAGTTCAAAATATATTTCACTCGATTTGCTCTGCAGAAATCAATCAGAAAAATCGTCGCTCACAAAGTGATATGCGTCAAGTTTCAGCATCAGTACTTATCATAAATAAACAAAATCGAATCGCTCTGATTGAAAAACATTAAAAGCTAGAAAAATTTCGCTTTCGAAAAACAATCGATTTCAGCATATGTTTAGCATCACTATAATAAAATGAAAGAAAGAGTGACTACATAATATGCTCATAAATGGCTCAGTAATATATATTATAAATGAATTACTCACATACATTCATGCTACAAATTAACTGTTACTTGTAATTATACATTTTCACTCAGAAAGCTCAAAATATATTTCACTCGACTTGCCTGCAGAATCAATCAGAAAAATCGTCGCTCACAAAGATGATATGCTCAAGTTTCAGCATCAGTACTTATCATAAATAAACAAAATCGAATCGTTTGATTGAAAAATATTCAAAAGCTAGAAAATTTCGCTTTCGAAAAACAATCGACTTCAGCATATGTTTCATCACTATAATAAAATGAAAGAAGAGTGACTATATAATATGCCATAAACGGCTCAGTAATATATATTATAAATGAATTACTCACATACATCTATGTTACAAAATTAACTGTTACTTCTAAATTATACATCTTCACTCAGAAAGCTCAAAATATATTTCACTCGACTTGCCTGCAGAAATCAATCAGAAAATCGTCGCTCACAAAGATGATATGCTCAAGTTTCAGCATCAGTACTTATCATAATAAACAAAATCGAATCGCTTGATCGAAAACATTCAAAAGTAAGAAAATTTCTGTTTCGAAAACAATCGACTTCGGCATATGTTTCGCATCACTATAATAAAAATGAAAGAAGAGTGACTATGCATACATATGTCAAGAAATGGCTCAGTAATATATATTATAAATGAATTACTCACATACATCTATGCTACAAAACTAACTGTTACTTTGAAATATACATCTTCACTCAGAAAGCTCAAAACATATTTCTACTCGATTGCCTCGCAAGAAATCAATCAGAAAAATCGTCGCTCACAAAGGATATGTGCTCAAGTTTCAGCATCAGTACTTATCATAAATAAACAAATCGAACTGTTTGATTGAAAACATTCAAAAGTAAGAAAATTTCGTTTTGAAAACAACCGACTTTCAGCATATGTCTCGCATCACTATAATAAAAATGAAAGAAGAGTGGACTATGCATAATATGCCAAGAAATGGCTCTGCAATATATATTATAAATGAATTACTCACATACATCTATGTTACAAAACTAACTGTTACTTAAAATTATACATCTTCACTCAGAAAAGCTCAAAACATATTTCACTCGACTTGCCTGCAGAAATCAATCAGAAAATCGTTGCTCACAAAGGATATGTGTTCAAGTTTCAGCATCAGTACTTATCATAAATAAACAAAATCGAACTGTTTGATTGAAAACATTCAAAAGTAAGAAAATTTCTGTTTCGAAAACAACTGACTTTCGGCATATGTTTCGCATCACTATAATAAAATGAAAGAAGAGTGGACTATGCATAATATGTCAAGAAACGGCTCGCAATATATATTATAAATGAATTACTCACATACATCTATGTTACAAAACTAACTGCTACTTTAAATTATACATCTTTCACTCAGAAAAGCTCAAAACATATTTCTACTCGACTTGCCTGCAGAAATCAATCAGAAAAATCGTCGCTCACAAAAGGATATGTGCTCAAGTTTCAGCATCAGTACTTATCATAAATAAACAAATCGAACTGTTTGATTGAAAAACATTCAAAGTAAGAAAAATTTCTGTTTCTGAAAAACAACTGACTTTCGGCATATGTTTCGCATCACTATAATAAAATGAAAGAAAGAGTGACTATGCATAATATGCCAGAAATCGGCTCGTAAATATATATTATAAATGAATTACTCACATACATCTATGTTACAAAACTAACTGTTACTTTAAATTATACATCTTTCACTCAGAAAAGCTCAAAACATATTTCTATCTGACTTGCTCGCAGAAATCAATCAGAAAATCGTTGCTCACAAAAGGATATGCGTTCAAAGTTTCAGCATCAGTACTTATCATAAATAAACAAATCGAACTGTTTGATTGAAAACATTTCAAAGTAAGAAAATTTTGTTTTGAAAAACAACTGACTTTCAGCATATGTTTCGCATCACTATAATAAAAATGAAAGAAGAGTGGACTATGCATAATATGCCAAGAAACGGCTCGTAAATATATATTATAAATGAATTACTCACATACATCTATGTTACAAAACTAACTGTTACTTCTAAATTATACATCTTTCGCTCAGAAAAGCTCAAAACATATTTCTACCTGACTTGCTCGCAAGAAATCAATCAGAAAAATCGTTGCTCACAAAAGGATATGCGTTCAAAGTTTCAGCATCAGTACTTATCATAAATAAACAAAATCGAACTGTTTGATTGAAAAACATTTCAAAAGTAAGAAAATTTCTGTTTTGAAAAACAACTGACTTTCGGCATATGTTTCGCATCACTATAATAAAATGAAAGAAGAGTGGACTATGCATAATATGCCAAGAAACGGCTTCGTAAATATATATTATAAATGAATTACTCACATACATCTATGTTACAAAACTAACTGTTACTTCTAAAATTATACATCTTTCGCTCAGAAAAGCTCAAAACATATTTCTACTTGACTTGCTCGCAAGAAATCAATCAGAAAAATCGTCGCTCACAAAAGGATATGTTCAAAGTTTCAGCATCAGTACTTATCATAAATAAACAAAATCGAACTGTTTGATTGAAAACATTTCAAAAGTAAGAAAATTTCTGTTTTGAAAAACAACTGACTTTTAGCATATGTTTCGCATCACTATAATAAAAATGAAAGAAGAGTGACTATGCATAATATGCCAAGAAACGGCTAGCAATATATATTATAAATGAATTACTCACATACATCTATGTTACAAAACTAACTGTTACTTAAAATTATACATCTTTCACTCAGAAAAGCTCAAAACATATTTCTACCTGACTTGCTCGCAAGAAATCAATCAGAAAAATCGTTGCTCACAAAAGGATATGCGTTCAAAGTTTCAGCATCAGTACTTATCATAAATAAACAAAATCGAACTGTTTGATTGAAAACATTTCAAAAGTAAGAAAATTTCTGTTTTGAAAAACAACTGACTTTTGCATATGTTTCGCATCACTATAATAAAAATGAAAGAAGAGTGGACTATGCATAATATGCCAAGAAACGGCTCAGAATATATATTATAAATGAATTACTCACATACATCTATGTTACAAAACTAACTGTTACTTCTAAAATTATACATCTTTCACTCAGAAAAGCTCAAAACATATTTCTACCTGACTCGCTCGCAAGAAATCAATCAGAAAAATCGTTGCTCACAAAAGGATATGTGTTCAAAGTTTCAGCATCAGTACTTATCATAAATAAACAAAATCGAACTGTTTGATTGAAAACATTTCAAAAGTAAGAAAATTTTGTTTTGAAAACAACTGACTTTGGCATATGTTTCGCATCACTATAATAAAATGAAAGAAAGAGTGACTATGCATGATATGCCAAGAAACGGCTCAGTAAATATATATTATAAATGAATTACTCACATACATCTATGTTACAAAACTAACTGTTACTTTAAAATTATACATCTTTCGCTCAGAAAAGCTCAAAACATATTTCTACCTGACTTGCTCGCAAGAAATCAATCAGAAAAATCGTTGCTCACAAAAGGATATGTGTTCAAAGTTTCAGCATCAGTACTTATCATAAATAAACAAAATCGAACTGTTTGATTGAAAACATTTCAAAAGTAAGAAAATTCTTGTTTTTGAAAAACAACTGACTTTGGCATATGTTTCGCATCACTATAATAAAAATGAAAGAAAGAGTGGACTATGCATAATATGCCAAGAAACGGCTCAGTAAATATATATTATAAATGAATTACTCACATACATCTATGTTACAAAACTAACTGTTACTTCTAAAATTATACATCTTTCACTCAGAAAAGCTCAAAACATATTTCTACCTGACTTGCCTGCAGAAATCAATCAGAAAAATCGTTGCTCACAAAAGGATATGTGTTCAAAGTTTCAGCATCAGTACTTATCATAAATAAACAAAATCGAACTGTTTGATTGAAAACATTTCAAAAGTAAGAAAATTTTGTTTTTGAAAAACAACTGACTTTTGGCATATGTTTCGCATCACTATAATAAAAATGAAAGAAAGAGTGGACTATGCATAATATGCCAAGAAACGGCTCAGTAAATATATATTATAAATGAATTACTCACATACATCTATGTTACAAAACTAACTGTTACTTCTAAATTATACATCTTTCGCTCAGAAAAGCTCAAAACATATTTCTACCTGACTTGCCTGCAAGAAATCAATCAGAAAAATCGTTGCTCACAAAAGGATATGTGTTCAAAGTTTCAGCATCAGTACTTATCATAAATAAACAAAATCGAACTGTTTGATTGAAAACATTTCAAAAGTAAGAAAATTTTGTTTTGAAAAACAACTGACTTTGGCATATGTTTCGCATCACTATAATAAAAATGAAAGAAAGAGTGGACTATGCATAATATGCCAAGAAACGGCTCGTAATATATATTATAAATGAATTACTCACATACATCTATGTTACAAAACTAACTGTTACTTTAAATTATACATCTTCGCTCAGAAAAGCTCAAAACATATTTCTACTCGACTTGCTCGCAAGAAATCAATCAGAAAAATCGTTGTCCACAAAAGGATATGTTCAAAGTTTCAGCATCAGTACTTATCATAAATAAACAAAATCGAACTGTTTGATTGAAAACATTTCAAAAGTAAGAAAATTTCTGTTTTTGAAAAACAACTGACTTTGGCATATGTTTCGCATCACTATAATAAAAATGAAAGAAAGAGTGGACTATGCATAATATGCCAAGAACGGCTCGTAAATATATATTATAAATGAATTACTCACATACATCTATGTTACAAAACTAACTGTTACTTCTAAAATTATACATCTTCGCTCAGAAAAGCTCAAAACATATTTCACCTGACTTGCCTGCAAGAAATCAATCAGAAAAATCGTTGCTCACAAAAAGGATATGTGTTCAAAGTTTCAGCATCAGTACTTATCATAAATAAACAAAATCGAACTGTTTGATTGAAAAACATTTCAAAAAGTAAGAAAATTTTGTTTTTGAAAAACAACTGACTTTGGCATATGTTTCGCATCACTATAATAAAAATGAAAGAAAGAGTGACTATGCATAATATGCCAAGAAACGGCTTCGTAAATATATATTATAAATGAATTACTCACATACATCCATGTTACAAAACTAACTGTTACTTCTAAATTATACATCTTTCGCTCAGAAAAGCTCAAAAACATATTTCTACCTGACTTGCCTGCAAGAAATCAATCAGAAAAATCGTTGCTCACAAAAAGGATATGTGTTCAAAGTTTCAGCATCAGTACTTATCATAAATAAACAAAATCGAACTGTTTGATTGAAAAACATTTCAAAAAGTAAGAAAAATTCTGTTTTTGAAAAACAACTGACTTTTGGCATATGTTTCGCATCACTATAATAAAAATGAAAGAAAGAGTGGACTATGCATAATATGCCAAGAAACGGCTTCGTAAATATATATTATAAATGAATTACTCACATACATCTATGTTACAAAACTAACTGTTACTTCTAAAATTATACATCTTTCGCTCAGAAAAGCTCAAAAACATATTTCTACCTGACTTGCCTGCAAGAAATCAATCAGAAAAATCGTTGCTCACAAAAAGGATATGTGTTCAAAGTTTCAGCATCAGTACTTATCATAAATAAACAAAATCGAACTGTTTGATTGAAAAACATTTCAAAAAGTAAGAAAATTCTTTGTTTTTGAAAAACAACTGACTTTTGGCATATGTTTCGCATCACTATAATAAAAATGAAAGAAAGAGTGGACTATGCATAATATGCCAAGAAACGGCTTCGTAAATATATATTATAAATGAATTACTCACATACATCTATGTTACAAAACTAACTGTTACTTCTAAAATTATACATCTTTCGCTCAGAAAAAGCTCAAAAACATATTTCTACCTGACTTGCCTGCAAGAAATCAATCAGAAAAATCGTTGCCCACAAAAAGGATATGTGTTCAAAGTTTCAGCATCAGTACTTATCATAAATAAACAAAATCGAACTGTTTGATTGAAAAACATTTCAAAAAGTAAGAAAAATTCTTTGTTTTTGAAAAACAACTGACTTTTGGCATATGTTTCGCATCACTATAATAAAAATGAAAGAAAGAGTGGACTATGCATAATATGCCAAGAAACGGCTTCGTAAATATATATTATAAATGAATTACTCACATACATCTATGTTACAAAACTAACTGTTACTTCTAAAATTATACATCTTTCGCTCAGAAAAAGCTCAAAAACATATTTCTACCTGACTTGCCTGCAAGAAATCAATCAGAAAAATCGTTGCCCACAAAAAAGGATATGTGTTCAAAGTTTCAGCATCAGTACTTATCATAAATAAACAAAATCGAACTGTTTGATTGAAAAACATTTCAAAAAGTAAGAAAAATTCTTTGTTTTGAAAAACAACTGACTTTTGGCATATGTTTCGCATCACTATAATAAAAATGAAAGAAAGAGTGGACTATGCATAATATGCCAAGAAACGGCTTCGTAAATATATATTATAAATGAATTACTCACATACATCTATGTTACAAAACTAACTGTTACTTCTAAAATTATACATCTTTCGCTCAGAAAAAGCTCAAAAACATATTTCTACCTGACTTGCCTGCAAGAAATCAATCAGAAAAATCGTTGCCCACAAAAAAGGATATGTGTTCAAAGTTTCAGCATCAGTACTTATCATAAATAAACAAAATCGAACTGTTTGATTGAAAAACATTTCAAAAAGTAAGAAAAATTCTTTGTTTTTGAAAAACAACTGACTTTTGGCATATGTTTCGCATCACTATAATAAAAATGAAAGAAAGAGTGGACTATGCATAATATGCCAAGAAACGGCTTCGTAAATATATATTATAAATGAATTACTCACATACATCTATGTTACAAAACTAACTGTTACTTCTAAAATTATACATCTTTCGCTCAGAAAAAGCTCAAAAACATATTTCTACCTGACTTGCCTGCAAGAAATCAATCAGAAAAATCGTTGCCCACAAAAAAGGATATGTGTTCAAAGTTTCAGCATCAGTACTTATCATAAATAAACAAAATCGAACTGTTTGATTGAAAAACATTTCAAAAAGTAAGAAAAATTCTTTGTTTTTGAAAAACAACTGACTTTTGGCATATGTTTCGCATCACTATAATAAAAATGAAAGAAAGAGTGGACTATGCATAATATGCCAAGAAACGGCTTCGTAAATATATATTATAAATGAATTACTCACATACATCTATGTTACAAAACTAACTGTTACTTCTAAAATTATACATCTTTCGCTCAGAAAAAGCTCAAAAACATATTTCTACCTGACTCGCCTGCAAGAAATCAATCAGAAAAATCGTTGCCCACAAAAAAGGATATGTGTTCAAAGTTTCAGCATCAGTACTTATCATAAATAAACAAAATCGAACTGTTTGATTGAAAAACATTTCAAAAAGTAAGAAAAATTCTTTGTTTTTGAAAAACAACTGACTTTTGGCATATGTTTCGCATCACTATAATAAAAATGAAAGAAAGAGTGGACTATGCATAATATGCCAAGAAACGGCTTCGTAAATATATATTATAAATGAATTACTCACATACATCTATGTTACAAAACTAACTGTTACTTCTAAAATTATACATCTTTCGCTCAGAAAAAGCTCAAAAACATATTTCTACCTGACTCGCCTGCAAGAAATCAATCAGAAAAATCGTTGCCCACAAAAAAGGATATGTGTTCAAAGTTTCAGCATCAGTACTTATCATAAATAAACAAAATCGAACTGTTTGATTGAAAAACATTTCAAAAAGTAAGAAAAATTCTTTGTTTTTGAAAAACAACTGACTTTTGGCATATGTTTCGCATCACTATAATAAAAATGAAAGAAAGAGTGGACTATGCATAATATGCCAAGAAACGGCTTCGTAAATATATATTATAAATGAATTACTCACATACATCTATGTTACAAAACTAACTGTTACTTCTAAAATTATACATCTTTCGCTCAGAAAAAGCTCAAAAACATATTTCTACCTGACTTGCCTGCAAGAAATCAATCAGAAAAATCGTTGCCCACAAAAAAGGATATGTGTTCAAAGTTTCAGCATCAGTACTTATCATAAATAAACAAAATCGAACTGTTTGATTGAAAAACATTTCAAAAAGTAAGAAAAATTCTTTGTTTTTGAAAAACAACTGACTTTTGGCATATGTTTCGCATCACTATAATAAAAATGAAAGAAAGAGTGGACTATGCATAATATGCCAAGAAACGGCTTCGTAAATATATATTATAAATGAATTACTCACATACATCTATGTTACAAAACTAACTGTTACTTCTAAAATTATACATCTTTCGCTCAGAAAAAGCTCAAAAACATATTTCTACCTGACTCGCCTGCAAGAAATCAATCAGAAAAATCGTTGCCCACAAAAAAGGATATGTGTTCAAAGTTTCAGCATCAGTACTTATCATAAATAAACAAAATCGAACTGTTTGATTGAAAAACATTTCAAAAAGTAAGAAAAATTCTTTGTTTTTGAAAAACAACTGACTTTTGGCATATGTTTCGCATCACTATAATAAAAATGAAAGAAAGAGTGGACTATGCATAATATGCCAAGAAACGGCTTCGTAAATATATATTATAAATGAATTACTCACATACATCTATGTTACAAAACTAACTGTTACTTCTAAAATTATACATCTTTCGCTCAGAAAAAGCTCAAAAACATATTTCTACCTGACTTGCCTGCAAGAAATCAATCAGAAAAATCGTTGCCCACAAAAAAGGATATGTGTTCAAAGTTTCAGCATCAGTACTTATCATAAATAAACAAAATCGAACTGTTTGATTGAAAAACATTTCAAAAAGTAAGAAAAATTCTTTGTTTTTGAAAAACAACTGACTTTTGGCATATGTTTCGCATCACTATAATAAAAATGAAAGAAAGAGTGGACTATGCATAATATGCCAAGAAACGGCTTCGTAAATATATATTATAAATGAATTACTCACATACATCTATGTTACAAAACTAACTGTTACTTCTAAAATTATACATCTTTCGCTCAGAAAAAGCTCAAAAACATATTTCTACCTGACTTGCCTGCAAGAAATCAATCAGAAAAATCGTTGCCCACAAAAAAGGATATGTGTTCAAAGTTTCAGCATCAGTACTTATCATAAATAAACAAAATCGAACTGTTTGATTGAAAAACATTTCAAAAAGTAAGAAAAATTCTTTGTTTTTGAAAAACAACTGACTTTTGGCATATGTTTCGCATCACTATAATAAAAATGAAAGAAAGAGTGGACTATGCATAATATGCCAAGAAACGGCTTCGTAAATATATATTATAAATGAATTACTCACATACATCTATGTTACAAAACTAACTGTTACTTCTAAAATTATACATCTTTCGCTCAGAAAAAGCTCAAAAACATATTTCTACCTGACTTGCCTGCAAGAAATCAATCAGAAAAATCGTTGCCCACAAAAAAGGATATGTGTTCAAAGTTTCAGCATCAGTACTTATCATAAATAAACAAAATCGAACTGTTTGATTGAAAAACATTTCAAAAAGTAAGAAAAATTCTTTGTTTTTGAAAAACAACTGACTTTTGGCATATGTTTCGCATCACTATAATAAAAATGAAAGAAAGAGTGGACTATGCATAATATGCCAAGAAACGGCTTCGTAAATATATATTATAAATGAATTACTCACATACATCTATGTTACAAAACTAACTGTTACTTCTAAAATTATACATCTTTCGCTCAGAAAAAGCTCAAAAACATATTTCTACCTGACTCGCCTGCAAGAAATCAATCAGAAAAATCGTTGCCCACAAAAAAGGATATGTGTTCAAAGTTTCAGCATCAGTACTTATCATAAATAAACAAAATCGAACTGTTTGATTGAAAAACATTTCAAAAAGTAAGAAAAATTCTTTGTTTTTGAAAAACAACTGACTTTTGGCATATGTTTCGCATCACTATAATAAAAATGAAAGAAAGAGTGGACTATGCATAATATGCCAAGAAACGGCTTCGTAAATATATATTATAAATGAATTACTCACATACATCTATGTTACAAAACTAACTGTTACTTCTAAAATTATACATCTTTCGCTCAGAAAAAGCTCAAAAACATATTTCTACCTGACTCGCCTGCAAGAAATCAATCAGAAAAATCGTTGCCCACAAAAAAGGATATGTGTTCAAAGTTTCAGCATCAGTACTTATCATAAATAAACAAAATCGAACTGTTTGATTGAAAAACATTTCAAAAAGTAAGAAAAATTCTTTGTTTTTGAAAAACAACTGACTTTTGGCATATGTTTCGCATCACTATAATAAAAATGAAAGAAAGAGTGGACTATGCATAATATGCCAAGAAACGGCTTCGTAAATATATATTATAAATGAATTACTCACATACATCTATGTTACAAAACTAACTGTTACTTCTAAAATTATACATCTTTCGCTCAGAAAAAGCTCAAAAACATATTTCTACCTGACTCGCCTGCAAGAAATCAATCAGAAAAATCGTTGCCCACAAAAAAGGATATGTGTTCAAAGTTTCAGCATCAGTACTTATCATAAATAAACAAAATCGAACTGTTTGATTGAAAAACATTTCAAAAAGTAAGAAAAATTCTTTGTTTTTGAAAAACAACTGACTTTTGGCATATGTTTCGCATCACTATAATAAAAATGAAAGAAAGAGTGGACTATGCATAATATGCCAAGAAACGGCTTCGTAAATATATATTATAAATGAATTACTCACATACATCTATGTTACAAAACTAACTGTTACTTCTAAAATTATACATCTTTCGCTCAGAAAAAGCTCAAAAACATATTTCTACCTGACTCGCCTGCAAGAAATCAATCAGAAAAATCGTTGCCCACAAAAAAGGATATGTGTTCAAAGTTTCAGCATCAGTACTTATCATAAATAAACAAAATCGAACTGTTTGATTGAAAAACATTTCAAAAAGTAAGAAAAATTCTTTGTTTTTGAAAAACAACTGACTTTTGGCATATGTTTCGCATCACTATAATAAAAATGAAAGAAAGAGTGGACTATGCATAATATGCCAAGAAACGGCTTCGTAAATATATATTATAAATGAATTACTCACATACATCTATGTTACAAAACTAACTGTTACTTCTAAAATTATACATCTTTCGCTCAGAAAAAGCTCAAAAACATATTTCTACCTGACTCGCCTGCAAGAAATCAATCAGAAAAATCGTTGCCCACAAAAAAGGATATGTGTTCAAAGTTTCAGCATCAGTACTTATCATAAATAAACAAAATCGAACTGTTTGATTGAAAAACATTTCAAAAAGTAAGAAAAATTCTTTGTTTTTGAAAAACAACTGACTTTTGGCATATGTTTCGCATCACTATAATAAAAATGAAAGAAAGAGTGGACTATGCATAATATGCCAAGAAACGGCTTCGTAAATATATATTATAAATGAATTACTCACATACATCTATGTTACAAAACTAACTGTTACTTCTAAAATTATACATCTTTCGCTCAGAAAAAGCTCAAAAACATATTTCTACCTGACTTGCCTGCAAGAAATCAATCAGAAAAATCGTTGCCCACAAAAAAGGATATGTGTTCAAAGTTTCAGCATCAGTACTTATCATAAATAAACAAAATCGAACTGTTTGATTGAAAAACATTTCAAAAAGTAAGAAAAATTCTTTGTTTTTGAAAAACAACTGACTTTTGGCATATGTTTCGCATCACTATAATAAAAATGAAAGAAAGAGTGGACTATGCATAATATGCCAAGAAACGGCTTCGTAAATATATATTATAAATGAATTACTCACATACATCTATGTTACAAAACTAACTGTTACTTCTAAAATTATACATCTTTCGCTCAGAAAAAGCTCAAAAACATATTTCTACCTGACTTGCCTGCAAGAAATCAATCAGAAAAATCGTTGCCCACAAAAAAGGATATGTGTTCAAAGTTTCAGCATCAGTACTTATCATAAATAAACAAAATCGAACTGTTTGATTGAAAAACATTTCAAAAAGTAAGAAAAATTCTTTGTTTTTGAAAAACAACTGACTTTTGGCATATGTTTCGCATCACTATAATAAAAATGAAAGAAAGAGTGGACTATGCATAATATGCCAAGAAACGGCTTCGTAAATATATATTATAAATGAATTACTCACATACATCTATGTTACAAAACTAACTGTTACTTCTAAAATTATACATCTTTTGCTCAGAAAAAGCTCAAAAACATATTTCTACCTGACTTGCCTGCAAGAAATCAATCAGAAAAATCGTTGCCTACAAAAAAGGATATGTGTTCAAAGTTTCAGCATCAGTACTTATCATAAATAAACAAAATCGAATTGTTTGATTGAAAAACATTTCAAAAAGTAAGAAAAATTCTTTGTTTTTGAAAAACAACTGACTTTTGGCATATGTTTCGCATCACTATAATAAAAATGAAAGAAAGAGTGGACTATGCATAATATGCCAAGAAACGGCTTCGTAAATATATATTATAAATGAATTACTCACATACATCTATGTTACAAAACTAACTGTTACTTCTAAAATTATACATCTTTCGCTCAGAAAAAGCTCAAAAACATATTTCTACCTGACTTGCCTGCAAGAAATCAATCAGAAAAATCGTTGCCCACAAAAAAGGATATGTGTTCAAAGTTTCAGCATCAGTACTTATCATAAATAAACAAAATCGAACTGTTTGACTGAAAAACATTTCAAAAAGTAAGAAAAATTCTTTGTTTTTGAAAAACAACTGACTTTTTGCATATGTTTCGCATCACTATAATAAAAATGAAAGAAAGAGTGGACTATGCATAATATGCCAAGAAACGGCTTCGTAAATATATATTATAAATGAATTACTCACATACATCTATGTTACAAAACTAACTGTTACTTCTAAAATTATACATCTTTCGCTCAGAAAAAGCTCAAAAACATATTTCTACCTGACTTGCCTGCAAGAAATCAATCAGAAAAATCGTTGCCCACAAAAAAGGATATGTGTTCAAAGTTTCAGCATCAGTACTTATCATAAATAAACAAAATCGAACTGTTTGATTGAAAAACATTTCAAAAAGTAAGAAAAATTCTTTGTTTTTGAAAAACAACTGACTTTTGGCATATGTTTCGCATCACTATAATAAAAATGAAAGAAAGAGTGGACTATGCATAATATGCCAAGAAACGGCTTCGTAAATATATATTATAAATGAATTACTCACATACATCTATGTTACAAAACTAACTGTTACTTCTAAAATTATACATCTTTCGCTCAGAAAAAGCTCAAAAACATATTTCTACCTGACTTGCCTGCAAGAAATCAATCAGAAAAATCGTTGCCCACAAAAAAGGATATGTGTTCAAAGTTTCAGCATCAGTACTTATCATAAATAAACAAAATCGAACTGTTTGACTGAAAAACATTTCAAAAAGTAAGAAAAATTCTTTGTTTTTGAAAAACAACTGACTTTTTGCATATGTTTCGCATCACTATAATAAAAATGAAAGAAAGAGTGGACTATGCATAATATGCCAAGAAACGGCTTCGTAAATATATATTATAAATGAATTACTCACATACATCTATGTTACAAAACTAACTGTTACTTCTAAAATTATACATCTTTCGCTCAGAAAAAGCTCAAAAACATATTTCTACCTGAATTGCCTGCAAGAAATCAATGAGAAAAATCGTTGCCCACAAAAAAAGATAAGTGTTCAAAGTTTCAGCATCAGTACTTATCATAAATAAACTAAATCGAACTGTTTGATTGAAAAAAATTTCAAAAAGTAAGAAAAATTCTTTGTTTTTGAAAAACAACTGACTTTTGGCATATGTTTCGCATCACTATAATAAAAATGAAAGAAAGAGTGGACTATGCATAATATGCCAAGAAACGGCTTCGTAAATATATATTATAAATGAATTACTCACATATATCTATGTTACAAAACTAACTGTTACTTCTGTAACATATATGTTACAAAATCACTTGTAACATATATGTTACAAAACGACTCATAGCGCGTCCGACTCCAGATCGGAAGGTTGGGTGTTCGAGTCACTCACGGGTCATTCTTTTTTTCACTTTTTATCCGTTGCTAGCTTTTCGTCTCATCAATCAGTGACGCCATTCTCGTTTCAAAAGACCATCCCTTGCATTCAGACACTTACCGGCTGAAAATTAGAACTTAGTCGGCCATTTTTGGGGATGTGAATATATTAATATTCTCCAATTTTTTGCCAAAAATGGCAAAAAAAGCATCCAAAACTGACCAGAAACTTGTAAACGCAAGATTATGCCCAAGGTCGGGGGCTTGAATCATTTCGACCTCAGGGGTTAGATAGAGATCAACCGACCTCGGACGACGGGGATACCCCCATCCCACGTTACTTGACAGTGGCGGACATACGTGGGCAGCAAGAAAATTCTGGGGGGTGCAAGATTTTTTTGAAGGTCAAAAAATGGTGGTATGGCGATAAAAACACTATTTTTCGACGTTTCCCATCAAGCACTATCCATTGGCATCAAAAAATTGCGAAAAAAAGCGAAATAAATTTTCAAAAATTGAATTCTGGGAGAGGGTATTTTTATTTCTGGGAAGGGGGGGGGGGTATTTTGGTTTCTGGGGGTGCATACCCCCAAACCCTCCACGCCTAGGTGTGGTGGCGGAGCCATGATTTTCTCGATCGGAGGGGGCGGAACCCCGAATTTCCCTAATGAGTGTCAAAAATTGTCCGAAAAATTCGTCCATTACATATGCTTAAAGTAGCGGTTTCCGCCGTCTTTTGATAGACAGAATCATCTGTGACCCGACAGTTAAAAAGTTTCAAAAATTTTCAACTTTAAGTAAAAAACTTGTAAAAAAATATGAAAAAACCTTTTCATCGACGTTAAAATATGATTTTTAAAGTGCCAAGAAAGTTAGTAAATGTCATTAGTGAGTGCACCCGGCGCGAAGCGCCGGCCAATTTTGAAAACTATCATAAAAATGGCTAAAACTATCCAAAAACTCATATAACTCTCTACTAGCCAACTATTTTTTGACGACGGAGGCTGGCTTCCCCCCCGCGGTACACTGAATCCGCGCTTAATTGACGGATCCAGGAATTTCTGCCGGGAGAAGGGACCCCATAGTGTAAAAAATTGTCCAAAAAATCCGTCCAAAATGCTTAAAGTAGTGCTTTTTTGTCTCCTAATAGACTAAATCATTTGTGATTCGAATAAAGTCAGAAACTTTCGAAAGTTTTAAAAACTCGGTCCGCAAAATACTCGAGATATCATTGCATTACCTAAAAAATGCTTGTTTGGTACATAAACTACTGTTCTAACGTACAAGTTTTCAGAGCGTCAAAAAATTCAGTAGATGTCATGAATGAGTACTACTCGGCGCGAAGCACTCAGAAAAATTCGAAAAATTGTGATAAATAATGGCTAAAATCATCAAAAAATACACATTATTCTCTATTGCACCCTGCTATTCTTGAATGACAGAGGGGACGGCCGGTGGGGGTGGCCGCTCCCCCAGTGGCGGATCTAGGATTTTCCTAAGGGGGGCGGTGCCCCTAAGGGGGGGGGCGGAACCCTGACCTCGGCGGAAAAATTAGCCGTTTTAAGCCGAAAATCGCTAAAAATCGCTCAAAAATGCTTAATTTTGCGCACTATTTTGCGCCGCCCGCCCCCCCCCTAAATCCGCCCCTGCGCTTCCCTGCCCCCTCTGAATTCGCGCCTGTACTTTGCGTTTGCATTCGTTTAAGATTTCATTTAAAAAACAATATAATTGCCTTTATTATTTCTGTATTTTAAGCTTTTTTTCTATATCTAGGACAAAAAGTTTTAGGGACCTCCTTTTTATACATATGTACGCACAAATACTTTTTTGGAAAGACAAGAAATATGAAAAAATGTGAAATTCCCGAAAAATTTCGGCACTTTGCGCCGAAATGAGTAATTGTCTATTCTATGTCTTTTTAATTGCAGAATTTCCACTAACATGGAATCGAAAAATGTCAAAAGCGCCGTTTTGAGACCATATTTTAGCATTTTTGTTGTCACAAACTCGGAAATCGACTAAAACACTCTGCAGAAAGTCGAAAAACGCTGTATTAACCACAAAGAAAGTTCTTCTGTACCCAGGGGCGCATTTTGGGGGGGATGCTGGGGGGCGGCGCCCCCCCCCCAATTGGCCCGAAATAGTGCGCAAAATCAAGCATTTTTGAGCGATTCTTAGCGATCTTCGGGTTGAAACGGCTAATTTTTCCGCCCAAGTCAGGGTTCCGTCTCCCCCTTAGGGGTACCGCCCCCCACCCTCAGGAAAATCCTAGATCCGCCACTGACTGTACCATATTATAGTACCCCGAAAGTGGCATGTGCAAAATGTACAATGACTTTTGGGGGCCATCTTTGTGCCTGCACAAGAAGACCTTGAACTAATAACAATGTCATAGACTTAATCTCGGAATCTATCGTCGGCGTGCCCGCCCGCCTCGAGCCGAAAAGATAAAAGAAAGTAGTGCAGTACTCTACAGTAGGCATGATCCACTATAAAATATACGTATTTTCATTTTCATTTCTTTCGTTTTTTACACCAGTGCAGTGTCAACTGTAGTAAACAAAGAGTTTATCAGTAGGCTGAGCGCCTTATAACTTCTATTTTAACTGCAATAGCATAGGTCAGGGAACTGTAGACTTTATGCTATAGGCGGTGTAAAGTATACTTTAAACGAATGCGAGAAGTGAAACTTGTTGACAGCCCTTCGCTTTCAGGTGAGGACCTGGCGTTTGGCGCAACGTATTGTATTTTTTTCGTTTGTTTACATTTAGCCTTAGCATAGAGTTTATTTCTGCGCTTAGCCCCAAATGGGCGCTATCACCAAAATTAACAAATGGCCTAGCCTTCGGCAAAAGCGAAACACACCTACGCTTTTTCCAATAAGCTTAGCGAAACTTTCGAGCGTGTGTTGAGCGTAGTGTAAAATGGTGTAAAGTGTTTAATAATTGATACTTGTCGATGGATTGCTTCCAGGTGGGGATTTTGGCCTGCTTGGCCCACGTGGGTAGCTACGTAGCGGCATCGAGTGCTCGGCTGAGCCTGTTCGACCGGGTTTTCACTCGAATGCATACCGTAGACTCGGTGCTCGACGGCATGTTGACGTTTGCCGTCGATGTCCGCCAAATGAGCTCGGCCGTCGCCGACGCTGGCCGGCGATCGTTAGTTATCGTAGACGAATTCGGCAAGGGCACTTTAACGGTGTGTGTAAAGTAACTCTACACCATAATAGTATTATGGTGTAATGTTAATATACACCATAATTGCATTATGGGACCGTCGATTGAATGATTGGGTGTAATAGGTTTGGAGTTCCCCCGCCCGAAGCCAGTCGTGCCTCGTATCCGGTCCCGAGTTCTGAGCATTTTTACCCTATCCCGACTTTTGGGCAAAAACCTGCCTTTTTAGGCTATTTTGATGAATTTTTTGCCAACGGGTAGGTCGTTTACCCCTTCTCATTTAAAATGGTCGGTTACCCCGCTCTTAATTTTCTGCTGCATGGAATCAATTTCCTGCTTTGAGCATGGATTACTGTAGCACACACACGAGTATGTCGAAACATTGTAAGGTTTAGGAAATGGTCGAAAAAGTAGATGGAATCAGCGGTTTTTTAGCACGACCCCCATTACATAGCACTTGTGCTTACGAAAATTTTTTCCATTAGCACGGGATGGCTTATATTAGCACAGTAGTTTTTTCCCTGTATAATACTCATCTTTCTCTTTTTTTAATACAGCTGTTTGAGAATGCCACGATATTCTGCAGATCAATATTTTTTGACCGCTGCTCATCCAGGGGCGGATTTAGGAGGGGGCGGGGGCACGCCGCCCCCCCCCCCGATTGGCCCAAAATAGTGCAAAAATTAAGGATTTTTGAGCGATTTTTGGGTTAAAACGGCTAATTTTTCTGCCCAAGTCGGGGTTCCGCCCCCCCTAGGGGTACCCCCTTAGGAAAATCCTGGATCCGCCACTGTGCCCATCGATAGTACAAACTCCTGGGACCTGGTAGAACCCGTGAAAAATTTGCATGAATTTCATGTTTTTTCGAGATTTTTTTTGTCGCCGACGGATAAAGCACGATGAGGAATGTCAACGACTTTTTTGCTCATTAAGGTGAACTTTTTCGGCAATTTTTCCACCTGGGAATATTTGTGGAACTTATTAGCCAGACGCCCATAAATTTGTCGCTCGCTACCATACGTGGGCAGCAAGAAAATTCTGGGGGGGTGCAAGATTTTTTGAAGGTCAAAAAATGGCCTTAAAAATGGTGGTATGGCGAAAAAACACCATTTTTCGACGTTTCTCATCGAGCACTATCCATTGGCATCGAAAAATTGCGGAAAAAAAGGGAAAAAAATTTCCAAAAATTGAATTCTTGGGGGGTATTTTGGTTTCTGCGGGGTGCATACCCCCAAACCCCACCACGCCCATGTGTGCTCGCTACCCACTTTGGCTTGTGAGGTGTTGCTTAGACTCTTAGGAAAATTGATAACTTATCTGGGAGAATTAGGGAGCAGGCAAACTTTTATCGAGCCTCTTGAGGCCATTTAAGCACTATTCTGTTGTACATAGCTTCGGCTGACCTCGTTGATGTATGTGTAATAGCGAGTGCGGGGTATCCGACGAAAGTCCGTCACCATCATACAAAGGCAGCACCCAAATTCTTTGGTCGTCATAACCGGCAGAATAAAGAAAAACCTGTCAAAAATTCAATTCCTGGGGATTATTAGATTTGGGAAGAGTATGTACCCCATAGTCTCCCCCTACGCCCATGTGGGGTCACCACACCATCCCAGAAATACGGACATTTTTTAACTTTCCGGTTTTCCAACTTTGGCCAGAATAAGTGGTCATTTCCAATCCCCCTCTGCCCCCAACACTTAACTATTACACGCATGTATTCATTTTACGTATCGCTGGACCCTGCCAGACGTCTGCATGTGGTCGCACGCACAATCGGCAATAGGCGGAGCATTCTGAAAATTGAAGTAAAAAAATTTGAGCCTATGTGGGCGTAGCCATAGGTGCACAATGTCAGAGTCGGCAGGGAAGGGGGAATCGCGAAAATCCAAACCCGTAAATTTAATGTTCACGATCTGTTTGAACGATCAAAAATGGTCAAAATAGCCTCTAAGACGTTGGTGATATCCACACCTGGGCGTGAGGGCTTGGGGTGGGGGTATGCACGCTCCCAGAAACCGGAATATCCCCGAGAAACCAGAATACCACCCCAGCAACCAAAATACCCCCCCCCAAATTTAAATTTTTGAATATTTTTTTGTTTTTTTCGCAATTTTTGATGCCAACGGATAGTGCTCGATGATAAACGTTGAAAAATGGTGTTTTCGTCATAACACAATTTTTACGGCCATTTTTTGACCTTTGAAAATCTTGCATCCCCCTCAGAATTTTGGTGCTGCCCACTTATGGTGTGGTGATTTCATATTTTTAAAGCCTTTTTAGCCCATTTTGACTGAATTATAATCACTTGCAACACCTAAAAAATGCGAAAATGGACCAGTTCTAGGCGTTTTTTGGTAAAACGTTCATAAAAAGTACTAATCCGGCGCGAAACGCAGGAAAAATTTTGACATTTTTACAGCTTTTGACCTCACAAATGATGCAAACAACCTTCGATCAACCCAAAATCGCCGAGTAGTACCCGTCCGGCTGACCCTTCAGCGGGAGCTAATACCATAGGTCGGCCGCACAAAGGCTCTGGGGGTGCAAGATTTTTCAAAGGTCTAAAAATGGTATTAAAAATAGTGGTATGGCGAAAAAACACCATTTGTCAACGTTTCTCAGAAAGCACTATCCATTGGCATCGAAAAATTGCGAAAAAAAGAAAAAAATTTAAAAATTGAATCCTGGTGGTGTTTTGGTTTCTGGGGGGTATTCGACCTTCTGGGGGTGGGTGCATACCCCTCGCCTTCGTGTGGATAATACCCTCGTCCGCCCCCCCCCTATGTGCACGTATTGGCGTAGCCGAAATTCTTAATAGGGTTCGACATTCTCAGCAGTCTTTCAAAATTCTAAAAAATTTATGCTAAACAGAAGACCATTCTAGACGTTTTTTGCTAATCTTTATCCGCTGATGTAAACATTTTCCGAAATTTAAAAGATTTTAATGCGTAATTAATTTGTCTGTCCAATAAGCCGGGAAGAAGAAACAGGATCGATGCTTGTGCAATGAAGCTAAGCTATACCATTTGTCCGGATCATCTGTTTTCCAGGTCTGACCTGCTCCATATATATGTTTTTAAATTTTTGACTACTGTTTCTGCGTTCTGGGAAAAAGGGCATTCAGTTTAGAGCTGAATAGTTGATTAAGGTTAAAAGGTTAAAAGACGGGCTTTTTCACCCATTTCTGGGCATTGCCCGCACGTCAGAGACGTGTTTCTCGCTGAAATACCGCAAGGGGTCGCGACCACACCTGGGCGTGGGGGGGGGGGTTTGGGGGGTATGCACCCCCCAGAAACCAAAATATCCCCCCCAGGAAATCAAAATACCCCTTCCCCAGAATTCAATTTTTGAAAATTTTTTTCGGTTTTTTTCGCAATTTTTTGATGCCAGTGGATAGTGCTTGATGAGAAACGTCGAAAAATGGTGTTTTTATCACCCTACCACCATTTTTAAGGCCATTTTTTGACCTTCAAAAAAATCTTGCAACCCCCCAGAATTTTCTTGCTGCCCACGTATGGTCGCGACTCCCAAAGACTTAACCTTCGCCACACAAGTGCAGCTTCCCATTCATCGACCCCGGAGGGATGAAAGGCTGGGTTGACCTGCCGAAAAGAACTGCGTCAACGTGGTTTCGGACCTAGAACCTTGCGATTCGTAGGTTTAACTGTTAACCACATGATTAACAATTTGGTACAAAATTCTGATTTTGTCGAATATTTTTGAAATTTAAAATTGGACGAAAATAAACCTAAAACCACACGTGGGCATAGGAGCTGGGTTTGAGGGGTATGCACCACACATGGGCGTAGGGGGGAGGTTCGGGGGGTATTCAGCCCCAAGAAGTTGAAATACCCCTCCTCCAGAAATCAAAATACCCCCCAGAATTCAATTTTTGAAATTTTTTGTGTTTTTCGCAATTTTTTGATACCAATGGATAGTGCTCGATGAGAAACGTCGAAAAATTGTGTTTTTTTCACCATACGACCACTTTTAAGACTATTTTTTGACCTTTGAAAATTTTTTCTACCCCTCTCCCCACCCCAGAAGTTCGGTGCTGCCCACCTATGGTATGCACCCCCCACAAGGTCAAATATTCCTCCCCCCAGAAACCAAAACAATCCCCCAGAATTCAATTTTTGAAATTCTTCGTGTTTTTCGCAATTTTTTGATACCAATGGATAGTGCTCGATGAGAAACGTCGAAAAATTGTGTTTTTTTCACCATACGACCACTTTTAAGACTATTTTTTGACCTTTGAAAATTTTTTTCTACCCCTCTCCCCACCCCAGAAGTTCGGTGCTGCCCACCTATGGTATGCACCCCCCACAAGGTCAAATATTCCTCCCCCCCAGAAACCAAAACAATCCCCCAGAATTCAATTTTTGAAATTCTTCGTGTTTTTCGCAATTTTTTGATACCAATGGATAGTGCTCGATGAGAAACGTCTAAAAATTGTGTTTTTTTCACCATACGACCACTTTTAAGACTATTTTTTGACCTTTGAAAATTTTTTTCTACCCCTCTCCCCACCCCAGAAGTTCGGTGCTGCCCACCTATGGTATGCACCCCCCACAAGGTCAAATATTCCTCCCCCCCAGAAACCAAAACAATCCCCCAGAATTCAATTTTTGAAATTCTTCGTGTTTTTCGCAATTTTTTGATACCAATGGATATTGCTCGATGAGAAACGTCTAAAAATGGTGTTTTTTTCACCATACGACCACTTTTAAGACTATTTTTTGACCTTTGAAAATTTTTTTCTACCCCTCTCCCCACCCCAGAAGTTCGGTGCTGCCCACCTATGGTATGCACCCCCCACAAGGTCAAATATTCCTCCCCCCAGAAACCAAAACAATCCCCCAGAATTCAATTTTTGAAATTCTTCGTGTTTTTCGCAATTTTTTGATACCAATGGATATTGCTCGATGAGAAACGTCTAAAAATTGTGTTTTTTTCACCATACGACCACTTTTAAGACTATTTTTTGACCTTTGAAAATTTTTTTCTACCCCTCTCCCCACCCCAGAAGTTCGGTGCTGCCCACCTATGGTATGCACCCCCCACAAGGTCAAATATTCCTCCCCCCCAGAAACCAAAACAATCCCCCAGAATTCAATTTTTGAAATTCTTCGTGTTTTTCGCAATTTTTTGATACCAATGGATAGTGCTCGATGAGAAACGTCTAAAAATTGTGTTTTTTTCACCATACGACCACTTTTAAGACTATTTTTTGACCTTTGAAAATTTTTTTCTACCCCTCTCCCCACCCCAGAAGTTCGGTGCTGCCCACCTATGGTATGCACCCCCCACAAGGTCAAATATTCCTCCCCCCCAGAAACCAAAACAATCCCCCAGAATTCAATTTTTGAAATTCTTCGTGTTTTTCGCAATTTTTTGATACCAATGGATAGTGCTCGATGAGAAACGTCTAAAAATTGTGTTTTTTTCACCATACGACCACTTTTAAGACTATTTTTTGACCTTTGAAAATTTTTTTCTACCCCTCTCCCCACCCCAGAAGTTCGGTGCTGCCCACCTATGGTATGCACCCCCCACAAGGTCAAATATTCCTCCCCCCCAGAAACCAAAACAATCCCCCAGAATTCAATTTTTGAAATTCTTCGTGTTTTTCGCAATTTTTTGATACCAATGGATAGTGCTCGATGAGAAACGTCTAAAAATTGTGTTTTTTTCACCATACGACCACTTTTAAGACTATTTTTTGACCTTTGAAAATTTTTTTCTACCCCTCTCCCCACCCCAGAAGTTCGGTGCTGCCCACCTATGGTATGCACCCCCCACAAGGTCAAATATTCCTCCCCCCCAGAAACCAAAACAATCCCCCAGAATTCAATTTTTGAAATTCTTCGTGTTTTTCGCAATTTTTTGATACCAATGGATAGTGCTCGATGAGAAACGTCTAAAAATTGTGTTTTTTTCACCATACGACCACTTTTAAGACCATTTTTTGACCTTTGAAAATTTTTTTCTACCCCTCTCCCCACCCCAGAAGTTCGGTGCTGCCCACCTATGGTATGCACCCCCCACAAGGTCAAATATTCCTCCCCCCCAGAAACCAAAACAATCCCCCAGAATTCAATTTTTGAAATTCTTCGTGTTTTTCGCAATTTTTTGATACCAATGGATAGTGCTCGATGAGAAACGTCTAAAAATGGTGTTTTTTTCGCCATATGACCACTTTTAAGACTATTTTTTGACCTTTGAAAATTTTTTTCTACCCCTCTCCCCACCCCAGAAGTTCGGTGCTGCCCACCTATGGTATGCACCCCCCACAAGGTCAAATATTCCTCCCCCCCAGAAACCAAAACAATCCCCCAGAATTCAATTTTTGAAATTCTTCGTGTTTTTCGCAATTTTTTGATACCAATGGATAGTGCTCGATGAGAAACGTCTAAAAATGGTGTTTTTTTCACCATACGACCACTTTTAAGACTATTTTTTGACCTTTGAAAATTTTTTTCTACCCCTCTCCCCACCCCAGAAGTTCGGTGCTGCCCACCTATGGTATGCACCCCCCACAAGGTCAAATATTCCTCCCCCCCAGAAACCAAAACAATCCCCCAGAATTCAATTTTTGAAATTCTTCGTGTTTTTCGCAATTTTTTGATACCAATGGATAGTGCTCGATGAGAAACGTCTAA
This sequence comes from Mermis nigrescens, assembly GCA_036768485.1. Classification (NCBI taxonomy): domain Eukaryota; kingdom Metazoa; phylum Nematoda; class Enoplea; order Mermithida; family Mermithidae; genus Mermis; species Mermis nigrescens. The sequence continues at coordinate 73,862 of JAVLUZ010000211.1, read as the reverse complement.
AAATTGTGTTTTTTTCACCATACGACCACTTTTAAGACTATTTTTTGACCTTTGAAAATTTTTTTCTACCCCTCTCCCCACCCCAGAAGTTCGGTGCTGCCCACCTATGGTATGCACCCCCCACAAGGTCAAATATTCCTCCCCCCCAGAAACCAAAACAATCCCCCAGAATTCAATTTTTGAAATTCTTCGTGTTTTTCGCAATTTTTTGATACCAATGGATAGTGCTCGATGAGAAACGTCTAAAAATTGTGTTTTTTTCACCATACGACCACTTTTAAGACTATTTTTTGACCTTTGAAAATTTTTTTCTACCCCTCTCCCCACCCCAGAAGTTCGGTGCTGCCCACCTATGGTATGCACCCCCCACAAGGTCAAATATTCCTCCCCCCCAGAAACCAAAACAATCCCCCAGAATTCAATTTTTGAAATTCTTCGTGTTTTTCGCAATTTTTTGATACCAATGGATAGTGCTCGATGAGAAACGTCTAAAAATTGTGTTTTTTTCACCATACGACCACTTTTAAGACTATTTTTTGACCTTTGAAAATTTTTTTCTACCCCTCTCCCCACCCCAGAAGTTCGGTGCTGCCCACCTATGGTATGCACCCCCCACAAGGTCAAATATTCCTCCCCCCCAGAAACCAAAACAATCCCCCAGAATTCAATTTTTGAAATTCTTCGTGTTTTTCGCAATTTTTTGATACCAATGGATAGTGCTCGATGAGAAACGTCGAAAAATTGTGTTTTTTTCACCATACGACCACTTTTAAGACTATTTTTTGACCTTTGAAAATTTTTTTCTACCCCTCTCCCCACCCCAGAAGTTCGGTGCTGCCCACCTATGGTATGCACCCCCCACAAGGTCAAATATTCCTCCCCCCAGAAACCAAAACAATCCCCCAGAATTCAATTTTTGAAATTTTTTGTGTTTTTCGCAATTTTTTGATACCAATGGATAGTGCTCGATGAGAAACGTCGAAAAATTGTGTTTTTTTCACCATACGACCACTTTTAAGACTATTTTTTGACCTTTGAAAAATCTTGCACCCCCAGAATTTTCTTGCTGCCCACGTATGCCCCCACCCGGAATTTTGTTGCTGTCCAGTGCCCACCTATGCATGACGGCCTGTTTAAGCTAAAAAAAGCGAATAAAAGACAATCGGTGGAGAAACGTATTTAATAAAAGGATATTTATTGTATGCAGTACGAATTCAGTTTACATTTTTTGAATTTTATTCAACACGCTCTACATTTAACATTTTCAAAAATATTTTATTTTTTACTTCAGTTTACGTAAGTGCTGTGTATTATTTTACGTCCCTTCTCTACTACTAAATATGACTGGCATTGTGATCGAGCCAAATGTGATTTTAAACTTTCCGCTGACAGTCTGCGCTAGTTCCGTTTACGCAGAAAGGTAATTATCGTTATTATTTTAATTTTAGTTTACATTATAATTGTTTACACTATTATTGTTTACACCGGTGGAATTTACGCAGGAAGTGGGCCTATCCTTGCTGCAAAGCTGTTTGGAACTGTGGCTGGCTAAATGATCCGATTGCCCTCATTTATTCGTCAGCACTCATTTCTATTCGTTGTTATGGTCATTAAACGCGACACCTTTATTGGAATATCAAGTAATAATTTGGCGCGCGTGCGCTTCTGAGTAAATAAATAAATAAATAAGGTAAAAATAAATGAATCTAAAATAAATAAATAAAACCAATGAGAATTTGGCAATAGGAGATATGTATGCACAGGCACGTAGCTGGTCGTCCTATTTTGGGGTGACCACATCAATTTGGGGGACTAAGCCCGAAAATAGCACAAAATAACGTTTAAAAAGTCCTATTTTTCCGATTTTTCCGAATTTTGGGGGGGGTCCGAAACACCCCCCCAAATACGTGCCGGTGTAAGCAAGTCGGATAAAATGATTGGCGACTTTGGATTATGGAGGAAAAACAACCGATCGTACGAATTAGAGGGCCAATTTTTTCCATGGCCTCATTTCCGACGAAACGCGTGTTTTTATGGTGGGCCAAATTTTTCGATCGCCCAAATTTTTTTTAGTAGGCAAAATTTCCGGATTGATTCGTCAATTTTTTTCGTTACGTCAGACGCTCTTAAAGAGATGGTATTTAAATTCCTGAGGTTTCTGACTTCTCGGGGATGTATACTTACTTGTACATGACTCCCTATATGCTTATGTGTGGTTGTGGTTGGGTGTACATAAAACTACCAAAAAGATACCTATTCTTAAATACTATTACGAAAAAAGATTGCTATTTTTTTCATTTCCAGGCAAATATTTTTGTTTGAAATAGGCATATGTTTCTGTTTTCTTCCAAGATTTTATATTTTCCTAGAGATCTTATGCATGGTAGCGCAAAAACTTTAGGGAGTTTGGCGATTGAAAATGTCCTATTTTGACAATATCATGGGTGATTTAATGGCTAAATTGAACTTTGGGGTCAAAACCCGACCATACAATTTATGTCCACGTGTGCTGGAGACTACCCTTTTTCAAAAGCACTATTGATGTCGCTTAAGTCATTTTTTTCACATGAATACGAGTTTTGATTTCTAATCACTGTTTTATGTTGCATGAGGGTGATTCACGCCAGGCAGTCAGATAGATAAATACCATATGCGAAATTTGCATGGAAAATTTGTGAAGTTCCTTGTGTAACATATATGTACATACATTCCAGTTGTTTTGTAAAATATATATTTAGGTCAGTAAACACTTCGTCTTTTGTTTTGGTCTTTTGGCCAATCAGAAATGGTCATAAATGTTATTTTGCTGTCTCTATGCTACTGGATAATAAACAAAGCCATCGCTTTCCTATTTGACTGCATATTTGACTAGTTGTGTATAGTGGACATTGAATTTTTTCATACATGAACCATGAGATACGAGTTCGTCAGACAATCGCGTAGCAATTTTAGAGGGTTTTTATTGCATGACCTTTCTTCAAACATAGCATCAAGCAGTTCCCTTTTAGCAATTATTGTCAAATTAAATAATCTTCTGTCAGCTGATTCTTGAGAAAGTGCCGCCTGCGTCGAATTGATTAAGTTGTTAAAATGCTCAAAAAATGGACATTAAATAGAGATTCGGCAATTATTGTCTATGAGACTGCTAGCCTGGTGGGACGGTGAGTCTACCGATACCGGTCTATAACTCGATCGCATGTATCACACAGGCTGACATTCATGTGCCTTGATATTAGGAATCTAAATATAGGCATATTTGACTCCTTTATATTGTTGTCATAAACTTGGTTTTGGTCTTTTTTGTCAATCAGATATAGTCATAAATGTTTGTTGTTTGTATTGCTGCTATACGATTTTTCTACTTGACTGAAAAACAAAAAGCTATTGCTTTTGTATTTGACTGGATATTTGATCGGATTTGAAACCTTTGTCTAAAGTTCACCACTATTGCTTTATCTATTTACATATATTTTCATGTACATGCATCTCTTCTGTTATGATACAAATTCAATAATTTGTCATGAATTTTTCTGTCATTCTTTCTATGCACCAAGTATTCATCTATGAATGCTCTCAAGCTTAGGTAGAAAACGGAATCTTAGAGTGCTACTACATCTTCTCGTCACACACACATATATTCTACGTAGTTTTTTGACGAGTGGAATCTACTCCTGTTGTATCATGGCGCTATTAATTTTACTATTGGATAATGTTCTCGAAGTATTAATTCTTGCAGTAGTCAGTTTTATTCAGCCTAACCACTATTTTGCCTTTTTTAGCGCTTTTTAGCTGGCTCACGGTTATTATTGAAAAAGAGAAAAAGTATGTAAAACGCATTTTAGCACTAACATAGCGTCCTCATTTGCTACATTTATCTCTAAAAATGGTTTCTACTTATGTTGGTCCGAAATTCAAGCTTATTATGTAATTATACATTACAATTTCTGTCAATATGTTCGTCTAGTGACATATGTTAGGATTTTTCTACGCGTCTCCTCATTTTATAGGCTCATGGCTGGAGTTACTTTATCTGGTATCCGCATTTTCTTCTTTTATCTTACATTGTTTGAGCTTTGCACCATAAATATTTTCTTAGAGATATTATGCATGGTAGCGCAAAAACTTTAGGGAGTTTGGCGATTGAAAATGTCCTATTTTGACAATATCATGGGTGATTTAATGGCTAAATTGAACTTTGGGGTCAAAACCCGACCATACAATTTATGCCAACGTGTGCTGGAGACTACCCTTTTTCAAAAGCACTATTGATGTCGCTTAAGTCATATAGTATCAGATGAATACGAGTTTTGATTTCTAAGTCACTAGTTTTATGTAGCGATAAAGGTGATTCACGCTAAGCAGTCAAGTATAGATAAATACCATATGCGAAATTTGCATGGAAAATTTGTGAAGTTCCTTGTGTAACATATATGTACATACATTCCAGTCGTTTTGTAAAATATATATTTAGGTCAGTAAACACTTCGTCTTTTGTTTTGGTCTTTTGGCCAATCAGAAATGGTCATAAATGTTATTTTGCTGTCTCTATGCTACTGGATAATAAACAAAGCCATCGCTTTCCTATTTGACTGCATATTTGACTAGTTGTGTATAGTGGACATTGAATTTTTTCATACATGAACCATGAGATACGAGTTCGTCAGACAATGGCGTAGCAATTTTAGAGGGTTTTTATTGCATGACCTTTTTTCAAACATAGCATCAAGCAGTTCCCTTTTAGCAATTCTTGTCAAATTAAATAATCTTCTGTCAGCTGATTCTTGAGAAAGTGCCGCCTGCGTAGAATTGATTAAGTTGTTAAAATGCTCAAAAAATGGACATTAAATAGAGATTCGGCAATTATTGTCTATGAGACTGCTAGCCTGGTGGGACGGTGAGTCTACCGATACCGGTCTATAACTCGATCGCATGTATCACACAGGCTGACATTCATGTGCCTTGATACTAGGAATCTGAATATAGGCATATTTGACTCCTTTACATTGTTGTCATAAACTTGGTTTTGGTCTTTTTTGTCAATCAGATATAGTCATAAATGTTTGTTTGTTTGTATTGCTGCTATACGATTTTTCTACTTGACTGAAAAACAAAAAGCTATTGCTTTTGTATTTGACTGGGTATTTGATCGGATTTGAAACCTTTGTCTAAAGTTCACCACTATCGCTTTATCTATTTACATATATTTTCATGTACATGCATCTCTTCTGTTATGATACAAATTCAATAATTTGTCATGAATTTTTCTGTCATTCTTTCTATGCACCAAGTATTCATCTATGAATGCTCTCAAGCTTAGGTAAAAAACGGAATCTTAGATTGCTACTACATCTTCTCGTCACACACACTATATTCTACGTAGTTTTTTGACGAGTGGAATCTACTCCTGTTGTATCATGGCGCTATTAATTTTACTATTGGATAATGTTCTCGAAGTATTAATTCTTGCAGTAGTCAGTTTTATTCAGCCTACCCACTATTTTGGCTTTTTTAGCGCTTTTTAGCTGGCTCACGGTTATTATTGAAAAAGAGAAAAAAGTATGTAAAACGCATTTTAGCACTAACATAGCGTCCTCATTTGCTACATTTATCTCTAAAAATGGTTTCTAGTTATGTTGGTCCAAAATTCAAGCTTATTACGTAATTATACATTACGATTTCTGTCAATATGTTCGTCTAGTGACATATGTTAGGATTTTTCTACGCGTCTCCTCATTTAATAGGCTCATGGCTGGAGTTACTTTATCTGGTATCCGCATTTTCTCCTTTTATCTTACATTGTTTGAGCTTTGCACCATAAATATTTTCTTAGAGATATTATGCATGGTAGCGCAAAAACTTTAGGGAGTTTGGCGATTGAAAATGTCCTATTTTGACAATATCATGGGTGATTTAATGGCTAAATTGAACTTTGGGGTCAAAACCCGACCATACAATTTATGCCAACGTGTGCTGGAGACTACCCTTTTTCAAAAGCACTATTGATGTCGCTTAAGTCATTTTTTTCACATGAATACGAGTTTTGATTTCTAAGTCACTGTTTTATGTTGCATGAAGGTGATTCACGCCAGGCAGTCAGATAGATAAATACCATATGCGAAATTTGCATGGAAAATTTGTGAAGTTCCTTGTGTAACATATATGTACATACATTCCAGTCGTTTTGTAAAATATATATTTAGGTCAGTAAACACTTCGTCTTTTGTTTTGGTCTTTTGGCCAATCAGAAATGGTCATAAATGTTATTTTGCTGTCTCTATGCTACTGGATAATAAACAAAGCCATCGCTTTCCTATTTGACTGCATATTTGACTAGTTGTGTATAGTGGACATTGAATTTTTTCATACATGAACCATGAGATACGAGTTCGTCAGACAATGGCGTAGCAATTTTAGAGGGTTTTTATTGCATGACCTTTTTTCAAACATAGCATCAAGCAGTTCCCTTTTAGCAATTCTTGTCAAATTAAATAATCTTCTGTCAGCTGATTCTTGAGAAAGTGCCGCCTGCGTAGAATTGATTAAGTTGTTAAAATGCTCAAAAAATGGACATTAAATAGAGATTCGGCAATTATTGTCTATGAGACTGCTAGCCTGGTGGGACGGTGAGTCTACCGATACCGGTCTATAACTCGATCGCATGTATCACACAGGCTGACATTCATGTGCCTTGATACTAGGAATCTGAATATAGGCATATTTGACTCCTTTACATTGTTGTCATAAACTTGGTTTTGGTCTTTTTTGTCAATCAGATATAGTCATAAATGTTTGTTTGTTTGTATTGCTGCTATACGATTTTTCTACTTGACTGAAAAACAAAAAGCTATTGCTTTTGTATTTGACTGGATATTTGATCGGATTTGAAACCTTTGTCTAAAGTTCACCACTATCGCTTTATCTATTTACATATATTTTCATGTACATGCATCTCTTCTGTTATGATACAAATTCAATAATTTGTCATGAATTTTTCTGTCATTCTTTCTATGCACCAAGTATTCATCTATGAATGCTCTCAAGCTTAGGTAAAAAACGGAATCTTAGAGTGCTACTACATCTTCTCGTCACACACACATATATTCTACGTAGTTTTTTGACGAGTGGAATCTACTCCTGTTGTATCATGGCGCTATTAATTTTACTATTGGATAATGTTCTCGAAGTATTAATTCTTGCAGTAGTCAGTTTTATTCAGCCTAACCACTATTTTGCTTTTTTAGCGCTTTTTAGCTGGCTCACGGTTATTATTGAAAAAGAGAAAAAGTATGTAAAACGCATTTTAGCACTAACATAGCGTCCTCATTTGCTACATTTATCTCTAAAAATGGTTTCTACTTATGTTGGTCCAAAATTCAAGCTTATTACGTAATTATACATTACGATTTCTGTCAATATGTTCGTCTAGTGACATATGTTAGGATTTTTCTACGCGTCTCCTCATTTAATAGGCTCATGGCTGGAGTTACTTTATCTGGTATCCGCATTTTCTTCTTTTATCTTACATTGTTTGAGCTTTGCACCATAAATATTTTCTTAGAGATATTATGCATGGTAGCGCAAAAACTTTAGGGAGTTTGGCGATTGAAAATGTCCTATTTTGACAATATCAAGGGTGATTTAATGGCTAAATTGAACTTTGGGGTCAAAACCCGACCATACAATTTATGCCAACGTGTGCTGGAGACTACCCTTTTTCAAAAGCACTATTGATGTCGCTTAAGTATAAAGTATAGATAAATAAGTATAGATAAAGTATAGATAAGTAGAGATAAAGTATAGATAAATACTTAAGTATAGATAAATACCATATGCGAAATTTGCATGGAAAATTTGTGAAGTTCCTTGTGTAACATATATGTACATACATTCCAGTCGTTTTGTAAAATATATATTTAGGTCAGTAAACACTTCGTCTTTTGTTTTGGTCTTTTGGCCAATCAGAAATGGTCATAAATGTTATTTTGCTGTCTCTATGCTACTGGATAATAAACAAAGCCATCGCTTTCCTATTTGACTGCATATTTGACTAGTTGTGTATAGTGGACATTGAATTTTTTCATACATGAACCATGAGATACAAGTTCGTCAGACAATGGCGTAGCAATTTTAGAGGGTTTTTATTGCATGACCTTTTTTCAAACATAGCATCAAGCAGTTCCCTTTTAGCAATTCTTGTCAAATTAAATAATCTTCTGTCAGCTGATTCTTGAGAAAGTGCCGCCTGCGTAGAATTGATTAAGTTGTTAAAATGCTCAAAAAATGGACATTAAATAGAGATTCGGCAATTATTGTCTATGAGACTGCTAGCCTGGTGGGACGGTGAGTCTACCGATACCAGTCTATAACTCGATCGCATGTATCACACAGGCTGACATTCATGTGCCTTGATACTAGGAATCTGAATATAGGCATATTTGACTCCTTTACATTGATGTCATAAACTTGGTTTTGGTCCTTTTTGTCAATCAGATATAGTCATAAATGTTTGTTTGTTTGTATTGCTGCTATACGATTTTTCTACTTGACTGAAAAACAAAAAGCAATTGCTTTTGTATTTGACTGGGTATTTGATCGGATATGAAACCTTTGTCTAAAGTTCACCACTATCGCTTTATCTACTTACATATATTTTCATGTACATGCATCTCTTCTGTTATGATACAAATTCAATAATTTGTCATGAATTTTTCTGTCATTCTTTCTATGCACCAAGTATTCATCTATGAATGCTCTCAAGCTTAGGTAAAAAACGGAATCTTAGATTGCTACTACATCTTCTCGTCACACACCTATATTTTACGTAGTTTTTTGACGAGTGGAATCTACTCCTGTTGTATCATGGCGCTATTAATTTTACTATTGGATAATGTTCTCGAAGTATTAATTCTTGCAGTAGTCAGTTTTATTCAGCCTACCCACTATTTTCGCTTTTTTAGCGCTTTTTAGCTGGCTCACGGTTATTATTGAAAAAGAGAAAAAAGTATGTAAAACGCATTTTAGCACTAACATAGCGTCCTCATTTGCTACATTTATCTCTAACAATGGTTTCTAGTTAGGTTGGTCCAAAATTCAAGCTTATTACGTAATTATACATTACGATTTCTGTCAATATGTTCGTCTAGTGACATATGTTAGGATTTTTCTACGCGTCTCCTCATTTAATAGGCTCATGGCTGGAGTTACTTTATCTGATATCCGCATTTTCTCCTTTTATCTTACATTGTTTGAGCTTTGCAACATATTCCTTGTCTTGACTCCTTCGAGCAACATTACTATACGGATTATTTTTAGTCAAATCAAAATGAAGCGAATTGTGAAGGCAGCACCAGTGACGAAGGTGGTAGCAATGACAGTCCCAAGGAAAATGGTGTTGGCGGCGGCCACGACCGAGACGACGACGGCGTCGGCGGTGGCAACGACGGCATCAGCGGCGGCAATGACGGCATTGGCGGTGGCGACAACAGCATCGGCGGCGGCGACGACGGCATCGGCGGTGGCGACAACAGCGACGACGGTAGCGGCAACAACGATGTTGGCGGCGGCAATGATGACGGCGGCGATGAGACGTCGGCGGTGGTCACGACAACAGCGGCAGCGGCAGCGGCAACGACGATGATGATGGCGTCTTTCCCAGCCTCTGGTTCCGGCACAGTTTTACCTTAGACTATAAGTAAGTGCAAACCGCCTTTATAGTCCTTGCACAGGTTTTTGATAATATATTTCATTGCATTGACGATATTTCAGTGTATTTACTCTGGTTCTTTTGTTTTTTTTAATTTGACCAAATTAGTATTGTTTTAATTCAGTCTCTGTGATGATGTATTTTAAATTCTTATATATTTAGTATTACAATATAATGAATTCATGTAGTATTCAATTTCTAAAACTTGTATTAAATCCATTTTAGGAAAACCAGAAGTTTGTCACAAACCGGTAATAACTTGCTGTACTTCTGAATCTGTATGTCTTCAGTGGACTTCGGATGAATCTATCATATCCTATGATGTAAGCGGATATTTCATTGAATTCATGGAGATATCATCAGTCAAAAATTAGACGCTTGCCACAACTGAAACAGTTGCTCAGTCACCACACATAATCAGGGGCCTCAATTCATCCTCCACATACATATTCCGAGTCTTGGCAAAGAATGCCCGAGGAATCGGACTTCCTAGTTGGCCTTCGGATCCAGTTACCCTGCCTGCTTCACATAAAGGCAATTACAGTACATTAAACTAAAACTAATTTAGCAATCAATTTACCTGATTTACTCAAGGTACATAAAATCTGTCTTAGTCCTTTTTGTATTATTAGAAAAATGTATATTTATTCAATTCAGATTTTATTGCATTTGTCTATTTTGAACAAAACATTTATTAATCTTGTGATACAGCCAAAACTATTTCAAAATATTTTTTATCACCAGCACATGTATCAATACAACAAAATGTAAACATTATTTTTCAAATTTTTATATTAGCTGTGGTCACACATGGGCGTGGGGGTTTGGGGGTGTGCATTCCCCCAGAAGTTGAAATACCCCCCCAGAAATCAAAAAACCCCCAGAAAAAATTATTTTTGCTTTTTTAGCAATTTTTTGATGCCATTGGATAGTGCTCTACGACAAACATCGAAAAATGGTTTTTTTACGCCATGCAAACACTTTTAAGATAATTTTTGACCTTTAAAATTTTTTTCACCCCCCCTGAAATTTTTTCACCCCTCCCCCAGAATTTCGGTGCTGCCCACCTATGGCTGTAGTACCAATGCGCTAAACGTACTTAATGACATTTCTCTATACATGAATACGTAATCCCGGCAAGTTTAAGCCTGAAAGTAAATATTACTTATCAATCTCTTCAAAAATAAGTTAATACATTTGTAATATATGAGGAATGTTTTACATTAACTCCATTATTAATTCATTTATCTAGATTTTTATTTTATAGATACTGCGTATTTATCCGTTCTGGATAAGTTCCGTCAAGCACGAAATTCAGCTAGACTGAAGAGCTTGATATCAGGTAACTTATGGTTAACTCTTAATTGTACATTATCTTAAGCTATGTTCTTAAACCTTATTAATTCCATCATTGTATTACTCATATCTTTATATTAACATTTTATTTAATTTAAAGTTTTTTGGCTGAATATTGTATATATTTTTTGTAACCTTAAATTAATGCTATTGCTAAACCAAATATGTTTTCTGCAAATTTTTTCTATTTAAGATGTATTTATATGAGGTTTTTTGAGATTTATTAATACCTATAGTAGAAGGAATACAAACTTGTTCTGGTCCTAGGAATATGCCTTCTGTCTGTAACTGTTCTCTAAATTGTTAAATAAAAAATTGTTCATTTCTAAAATATAAATAAGTATATGTTTTATGTAAATCCATAAAATGTATGCTAACTCTTATTATTTCATATACGTTTTATATCAAAAGCTAACTATACCTTTTTTACGAAATGCCTTTATTCCAAAAAAATGTCCAAAATTTTTCTTCAAATTAATAGGTTTTGAATTAAAATTGACGATAAATAACGATAATTTGGTTCAATTTGTGCCAACGAACAATTTTTTTACTGAAACTTTTGACAATTTTAGCATAATATAAGACCCCCTTTATATGGTAAATTCTGCATTATAAGCGAATTCTCATATTTAGCTACTCATTTTTCACCAATCCGCGACCATAATCGTCTAATGCAAATATCAATGGAGCAATCTTGGCCAGGACTACAAATTTGTCAAAATCTGCCAATATTAAACAGAGGTGTTTTTACAACGAAAGCTTTCATGAAAGACGAAATTATATGGGATTACAAAGGCCAACTCTTTAAAAAGACTCAGTTCCACGCCATTTTAAACAGCGTCACAGATGAAGATCTTAGAAGGATAATGTCTGCGTAAATTATATTAAGATTTTTACTAGTGCATCTTTTTTATTGATGAAATTTATACAATAATAGCATTGTATATAGAATTTTATAATTTATTATTTATTTAGCAATACAGTTTTATTTAGAAAGTATTTATCAATTGAAATTTTATAAAGTCTTTTAACTTTACCATATTCGTTTCTTTTATCAAGTTTTCTATAAGCTATGCTAAACTTTTTCAATTAATTGATTAAAATATATTTTATTAAAGAACACATAGATATGCATTAAAGGTTGTTTTGGGTTTAGATATAGATTGGATTTCCATTTTGACGGACGATGGTACACGATAGATGCGCACAAAGAAACCCCTGCAGGCAAACCATCACGTTTTGGACGTCTTATCAACCATTGTAGCATGCACATGAGCGTTAAGCCTTCACCAAGACGGACATCCACGGGGGATATCTTTGTAATATTTTTCGCTTCGACAGACATACCGACATTAACGCAGTTGTTTTGGAATTACGGTGATGAATTTATGAGCACTCAAGGCCAAACACTTAAGTGTGCGTGTGAATAGATTGGAATTTTGAAGGCGCTCAAGAAGTCAAAGAGAAGCATATGATATCAAGCCAATGTTTTGTATGACATTATTATTAATATTAATATTACTAGTATTGTTTTTATTATTAAAATTATTCATTTACCTCTAGTTTAATTAACAACTGATTTGAAAATAAAAGCGTAATCCCATTTTTATTACCAATGTTGCACATATGATAGCTCATAAATAATAATTAACTAATTTTGTTTTATTATTTTAATATAAACAACTTTAAAATCATTTTTGTTTATAATACTATTTATTTATTATTAAAAACATTCATAATTATTTCAGTAATTAATAATAATGAATTTAGTATTAATTTTATAAGAGCATCTTTTTATAGGTGTTCTTGTTTTTAATAATTCTTCAAATCTTCTTATTAATATTATTTTTTTAATTATTATTTGCATTGTAGATATTATTCTTTTTATTAATCTTTTTTTATTATTATTATTGGGAATATTAATATTTTTAGTAATAATATAGTTATCACATCCTAATTTTTTTAAAAAATAATAAATGATTCTTAAATACAATCAATCTAATATTTTGGTTATTAAAAATATCATGCAAGTAATGTATCATAATCAACAGTTCTTAAGATTTGATTTTGTAATATTGTTTATTATTGTTTTTTATTTCAAGATGAATATGGTTTAAGATGTATTTATGTGTTATCAATTAGCTTTTAAATTATTTATAATTTTATTAAACACGATAATCATGTTTTTAATAATATTTATTTTATTTTAATAAAATCAATAACCAAATTACATGACATAAACAGTAAAACTAATTCTTATATTTCTTAACTTATTTTATATATCATATTATATTATTTTTAATGATAGTATTGCTATTGACTCCAATAATGCGGTTAATCTGTATATAATTATTATAAGTTACATTATAAATATTAATATCTATATTTATATTTGTATTAAAAATATTTTGATTATTATTAATAATTATAACAATAAAATCAGTAATAATAACGATGATAAAAACGACTATATTTCAGTCACATTGACTTAAATTAATAAAAGATTTAGAAATAAAAGCAAAATATTTCTTATATTACTATTATCTTAAATATGAGGGCTCATAATTCATATTTCTTGGTATATCTATCTTTATAATATAACTCTCAATAAAAAATTAATAATAATTAACAAGTTAATTAAGTAAAATAATGATTAATTTTAACACTGCAATTTTTCATAATACTCATTTTGTTAATATTATCCTAGTCAAATCTGTCAATATCAAGACTACGTATTATAATAGTAAAATTTTATTCATGTTCTTATTACCACCTAATATTTTTTTTAATATTTCCTTATTATTATCCCTACTATTGATATTATTTTTAATAATGGTATCAATCTGATTATTCTAATTAATATTCATATTATTTGTAATATTTTTATTATTTTAATTTTTTTCTATTTATAAATATTATTAATATTATTATTATATTATCATTATTAGTAATCTTAATATTATTATTATTATTACCTTTACTTTAATTAATGGATGATTATTTATTTCAATATTCACAAAGTATAAAGAATTACATTGATTATTATATATATTATTTACTTATTTGTAACTAAAAAGCTTTATTATTATTTTTAATCATAATAAAAATAAATGATATTATTCCATCAATATAATTTATAAAGTAAAATTAATAATAAGAAAAAATAAGAATTAAACAAATAATACTCAAATACTAAGAATGATTATATGTTGAATTTTTATCATTTTACGTAAAAATATTTTTTTTAATAATATTATACAAATAAGTACATAATTGATATATTATTTATTTACTTGTAACTGGATATCTTTATAATTATTTTTAATCTTAATTAAAAAACATTATATTTTATTAATCGATAAAATTTTTAAATTAATAATACAAAATAGGAAAAAATAACAGTGAAATAGATAATAAAACAGAATAAGTTGGCTTAAAATATTTATTTTTAATTATAGTAATTACTCATTTTATTTCATGATAAATGTTATTAAAATCAAATTCAAATAGTAATTACAATTATAATAATCTAAATAATTATGATAGGAAAAAAATAATGTATAATTTTAAATGCATTAAGGTAACAATAATTAATCTGAGTTTAAATAAAATTCTGATGAATAAAAAATTAATCATTAATTAACAAAATTATTGTTGATACAATTAATAACAATAACTGTGCATTTATATCAGTAATTTTATTATTTAATAAAATAATAAATGCAATTATGAAGAGTAATATAAAAAATATCTTGATAATTAATAATTACAATTATTATTCTTATAATAAGAAAGTAGAAGGGAATTTTTTCCTGTGAAGTTTTAAAAAAATGAAAAAGGGGGTACTGGGGGTAATTTGGGCTGAAACTTTCAAAAATGTTGGTAAAAACTTTCTACGACCGCTCCCTGGATTACTGTAGCTTTTTGCCAATTTTGGCTAAAACGGTTTTTGGGCCGTAGCTCCTCAGGCTTTGCACCTAGAGCGTCGCCATCTCTCGGATTTGGATGTCCCAAAGGGACTCAAATCTGCTTGGGTAAAATTTTGCGCTCTTTTTAATGAAAAAAGTCCTGTTTCATGAAAGTCAATAGTTCGCGAGCTACAGTAAGAAATAAAAAATTGATGATTTTTTCAAAGGCTCTAGCTCAAAATTGGCAATTGATCCCTTATTGATCTTTCACTATAATATGCAGTTTGAGGCGTAGAACAAGGATATATAAGTATCGGATTTTTATTTTTTGTTGCCGGGATACTGTTTCCGGAAAAGTGCTATTTTTTAGCAATTTTTTTGAAAATTGGCATTTTTCATATCAACGGTTTGGTTGTAGTGAACAATTAAGCACATAAATAGGATCAGAATTTAACGCTGAATCCGAAAATGTTGTTACTTTTTCAATTTAAAGAGTTCTTCATGGAGCTACAGTATCTACAGTAAGAAAAATTGATCATTCTGAAAAATTTTGTTAAAACTGTTTCTGTTGAAGCTAGATCGGATTTCAAAACGTCATTAGATGCACCTTAAAAAGATCTATCGATTGGTGCAATAAACTTGGAGCTAGCGTTGACCTACAGTAAGCTACAGTAATCTGATGCGTGATTTTTTTGTCAGTAGATATCTTAGCGACGCGCCCATAGCTTTTTTCATTACTTTGCTCGTATAAAGAGTATTGTCTAAGGATTATAGCGGTCCAAGTCTCATGATTTCAAATTAGATATTACTTGAGATATGAGGCTTCAAAGTTTAGCCAAAAAATGGCAAATCTTGGACTTTTGCCAAAATGTTGCTATGCAAGTGTTTATATTTTTTCCTGTTGGCGAGTGCTCTAAGCATCATAACAAAAAAAAGTTTGTCAAGATTGGACTAATATTAATGGAGTTATGAATTTTCAAAGTTTTGCTCAATTTGAAAAAAGTGCTCCCAGGGTTAGAACATAGTTTTTGCGTTATTCTTTTTGAAATGTTGATGCCACATTAATATTTTGTCTGGAAAGGGCCTATCTAGGCCAGGGATAAGCCATAAAAACCAATTTTGATAGAGGTTTATGTGTAGTCACAGATATGAAATTTCAGTGTATATTATGCATGCTAAGGATACATGGTGCAGAGGCGGTATAATTATGCTCTTTTACCCCTGACTATTTACTGTAGCTGACTAAACTTTATTTACTTCAGAATATGAAACAAGCATTTGGAAGCCGAGAAGTCACAATTCCGAAGTTACAGTAACCTGATTACTATTAAGTTGATGTTTGCGCATTTTGTATTATTATGTACTATGATTCAACGATGATTCTTGAATAAAGGACGTGATCATTATTAGTTATCAAAAGGTAAAGAAGAACAAGAGAAAAGCACAAAGTGATATATTTCATGACATACATTGCCGTGTTAATGAAACAATTCAAGTCATCTTGATTGCAAGTTACGTATTTACAGTGATAAGAAATTTCTTCTAGAAGCTCATTACTGTAAATTCAATTTTTTTGCAAGCCTCTGCTTGATTGCTGTCTGCTACTGTTATTTGGTCAGACTTTAGGGCATGGATGCAAAAGGAGATTGAAATGGGGAGGGGTGAAAACGGATTAGTATATTATTGGTGTGGCTGAAATGCGGAAATGGAAATGGAAAATGGGTTAAAGCCGGAAATGGAAAATGGAAAAATGGGTAAAAGCTGGAAATGGAAGCAGCAAAATAATGCTTTCCCTAAATGTGTAACATGGAGCTCTTGGTACTCCAAAAGGAACAACATGTCCTATGAATGAATTTGTAGGCCTTGCTGTATTGCATTTTATGGAGTTTCATTAATTTCTATGAATCACAAGCTTCCTCAATTTTTTCGAATTGCTGGCTTCAAGGAAAGCTTTGAACAAAATATGCAATAGTGAACAGAATAAAGTTCATTTGTTATGGCCAAAACATAAGTAGAATTCAAAGAAAGCAGGGCGCAGCCCTGCTTTCCATTGACTTCATCAAGAATTGCTGAATTTTGGGTTATTCACCACTAATGGCAAACAATGAATTTAGGTGATCTGAAAGTTTCCAAAAGTGATTTTTTGTCTTTAAGGGATTATGTATACTTAGCAAAGCGCTTCGCCTAAATTTTGAGAGGGAAGAAAGCTAGATAGAAAAGTTAAAATTTATGATTTTTTGTCATTAAGGTCAGATGAATAAACTTGGCAATCTTCTGAGAATTTCCAAAAAGCGAATTATTTTCTTATTAAGAGGATTCTAAAATTTTTGGCAAATATGTCCCTAAGTTACCTCAGTGTACAAGTTTTTTGAGGATTAGCTTTTTGAACTTTCAGTTTTTCAACTTGGAAGCTATCTTTGCATTTTATAAACCTTCTAAAAAGTACTTTAGGATGGGTTTTTCATTTGAAAGCTCAATTCTGTACTGCTTTACAGAACAAAGGCTTATCTTGATGGTCAAAATTTTGGATAATTCATCCAGATTCTCACAATTTTTCAACATTTTCCAGAAACAGGCAAGAATTAATTTTTTCCCAAGAATTGAGGGATTGAGCCTAAGCCTAAGCCTAACCCCACTTTTTACTGCATAAGTATTTACATTTGTTCTAATTAAAATCTTGGATAATTCTTTCAACATTTCCAAAAGTAGGCAAGAATTAAATTTTTAGCAGGAAATATAGCCTAAGCCTAACCCCACTTTTTACTGTATAGGTATTTTTCATATGTTTTTTTCATTTTCAGGGTGCAACATTTATTGATGAAGAATTATATTCCTTTTACTACTTTTTGGAATTATACCAGTTTCATGCAAAAGAATTCAAATTGCAAAGTCTATAGCTTTTCAGGTAATGGTGCAACATAATCTACCGGGCCCATAAAAGGATCTCAGTAAGAGGGTCAGGGCAGGACCAACCTAAAATAATCAAAGTCTCGGATTATTCAAACAGATTCTCGTAAAAACCTAGGTTTTCAACCTGTTCCGAAAGTAGGCAATAAATTAACTCTTTCCTAAGAATAGGGTAGTCAAACATTTTCCGGCTCTGCACTAGATAGGGGATGTCAGACTTTTGGTGGGGAGTATTTACCATCCTTTGTGTTACATGTATGCATGTAATGGCTCAAAATTAGGGATAATCATGGCTGTTTTTAAAGGGGAGGGGGTAAATGACGTACAAAAACACCCAAAAAGTGCCAAAAATGTAATAACTCTAAAAATTTGGGGATGGGAGTCAAAAATTTACTGGCATTGAGGGGGAAAGGGGGAAGATCAATTTCAGGTTGGGAATCATCTACTCACCCCTGTTACTTGTATGGGTAAGGCATTTTTCAGTTTATCTCTGTCATGGATTTTTGAAGTTTGATTTTAAATTATTAATTTTGCTATATGTTCTGTGAAAATGTAATCCTTAGTTGACCAACATGGTGCACTGAGCACACCATGTGAGTGCAGTGAGCACAAACATGGTGTGCTTTGCGCACCATGCAAGCTAAGCAAGCATGTGTAGGTGTGTGAAGTTGTAAAAGGGTATATGGTGTTCAAAGCACACCTTGAGAGTCATGCAAGTGCAAGCATAGTGCACAAAGTGCATTGTGCAAGTGCAGCAAAGTCAAGCATGCCCTTTTTTAGTCATTATACAAAGTAAATGTAGTGCACGAATTAAGATCAGGGAGGGGAGGATGTTTTTGAAAGATAACTGTCAAAGTTTAAATTTTTGATTTTTGCAACTTCACGAAGCACACCATGCAAGCAAAGCAAGCACATATAGGTGCGCAAAGTGGACAATGCAAGCAAAGTGAGTGCATGTAGGTAGCAAAGCACACCATGCAAGCAAAACGAGCATGTATAAGTGCGCGAAGCGCACTGTGTTTCTTATAATAAGAAAGTAGAAGGGAAATTTTTCTAGCGATTTTTTAAAAATATGAAAAAGGGTGTACTAGGGGTAATTGGGGCTGAAACTTCCAAAAATGTTGGTTAAAACTTTCTACGACCACTCCCTGGATTACTGTAGATTTTAGCCAATTTTGGCCCAAAACGTTTTTTTGCCCGTAGCTCCTCAGGCATTGCTCCTAGAGCCTCGCCATCTTCTGGATTTGTATCTCCAAAGGAGACAAATCGGCTTGGGTAAAATTTTGCGCTCTTTCCAATGAAACAAGTCCCGTCTCATAAAAGTCATTGGTTCGCGAGCTACAGTAAGAAATCTAAAACTAGCACTTTTTTCTCTCCAAATTTTCTCAAAAACGGCTGCACAGAATTTTTTTATTTTTACATATGTGGTTCTAAATCGGGTCGTCTATCATATATATCTTTCTTTGCTCATAAATTGTTGATGTCGGGTTACTGTAGCCTCAAATGTGCCATTTTTTTGCTGTTTTTTTAAAAATGAGCATTTTTCATGTCAACGTTTTGATTGTATTGAACAAATAAGCACATAAATAGAATCAAAATTTGACGCTGAATCCGAAAATGTCCTTACTTTTTTGATTTGATGTTTTCTCCGTGTTCTACAGTAATCTACAGTATGAAAAATTGCTACTTTTTATAAACAGCTGTAAAAGTGTTTCTAATGAGGCAAAATCACTTTTATTAGCATCATTAGATGCGCCTTAAAAAGATCTATCGACTGATGCTAAAAACTTTGTGATTCCATTGACCTACAGTAAGCTACAGTAATAACACGTTTTATTTTAATAATGCATTGTTTGTCATTAGATATCTTGACGAGATTCTCGTCATTTTTTCGGATACTTCATTTTCTAAAAGAGTATTGTCTAAGGATTCTAGCGGTTTAAGTCTCATGCGTTTAAATAGGATACTTCTCGAGAAATAGAATTTCTTACAGTATGAAAAATTGATACTTTCAATAAACCATAATAAAAAGGTTTCTTTGAAATGCTAGATCATTTCCATTAGCATCATTAGATGCGCCTTAAAAAGATCTATCGATTGGTGCAAGAAATTTTTCTCTAGCATTAATCTACAGTAAGCTACATAAGCTACAGTAAGACACCATGTTTTTTTATGCAGGGATGTAACTCTTTCAAGTCCAGGTAAACCCCCTCAAATTGTTTTAATAAATAGCTAAGATCTTTTTGAAGAAGGTCAAGGTAGTGGCACAGCTGGGATAAGTCTGTAACTTGAGCAATGTGGGTTTAAAGTTTTGTGTAAAAAACTTAGTTTTTAAAGGGGTTACTGTAGCGACAGAATTTTTTTCAAATTGTTTTTTAAAAGCTAATGCAGTTAGCTACTAAACAAAAAAAAGTTTGTTAAAATTGGATCTACATTGAAGGAGCAGTGAATTTTTAAATTTTTTCCAAATTTTGAAAAATTTTAAAAAAAGTGCTCCCGAAAGGGTTAGAACGTAGTTCTTGCGTTTTTCATATGAAATATTGATGCCAGATAAATATTTTTCATTGCACGCGCCCATGTGGGCCAAGGGTAAGTCTTTGACACCAATTTTGACAGAGGTGGATGTATAGTAACAGATATGAAATTTCAGTGTATATAATGTATACTAGCGAGCACGTAGAGATACGTGAATCACACCATGCAAGCAAAGCAAGCGCGTGTAGGTGCGCAAAGTGCACTATGCAAGCAAAGTGAGCACATATAGGTGCACGGAGTGTAAGCGCACCATGCGAGTGAAGCGAGCGCGTGTAGTTGTGCGGAGTGCACCATGCGAGCAAAGCAAGCACGTATAGGTGCGCAAAGCACACCATGCGAGCAAAGCAAGCGTGTGTAGATGTGCGGAGTGCACCATGCGAGCAAAGCAAGCACGTATAGGTGCGCAAAGCAAGCACATATAAGTAGGCTACTGAAAAAAAAAGTTTGTTCAAATTGGATCATTATTAGCAGAGTTATGAATTTTTAAATTTTTAGCATCCTTAGAGTAGAGTGTAACAAGAGGGTAATGATAATGCTCTTTTGCCATTGACTGATTACTGTAGCTGACTAAACTTTATGTATTTAAGAGTATGAAGCAAACATTAGGAAGCAGAGAAGGCACAATACAAAAATTTTATGACATTAATTAAGGTGTTGTTAGAATAATTTGATCTTATCTTTGTTGCAAGTTACAATTTTTGATTAAAGAGCTGATTACTGTAAATCCTCTCTTATGCAAGCTTTTGCTTGATTGGCTGACTGCTATTGTGATTCGGTCGGGCTTTAGGGCATGGATGCACAATGAGAGTGAGATGGGGAGGGGTGAAAACGGATTAGTAAATTATGGGTGTGGGTAAAATCCTTAAATGAAATTGGAAATGGAAAATGGGTAAAAGCCGGAAATGGAAAATGGAAAAATGGGTAAAGCCAAAAAATGGAAAATGGAAAAGTGGTTAGACGCCGGAAATGGAAGCAGCAATATAATGCTGTCTTTAAATGGGTAACATGGAGCTCTTTGTACTCCAAAAGGAACAACATGTCCTATGAATGAATTTGTAGGCCATGCTGGATTGCATTTTATTGAGTTTCATGAATTTGTATGAATCACAAGCTTTCTCAATTTTTTCAAATTGCTGGCTTCAAGGAAAGCTTTTAACAAAATCTGCAATAATGAACAGAATAAAGTACGTTTGTTATGTCCGAAGCATAAGTAGAATTCAAGTAAAGCAGGGCGCAGCCCTGCTTTCCATCAATTTCATCATGAATTCCCGAATTTTGGTTTATTCATTACTAATAGCAAATAATGATTTTAGGTGATCTGAAAGTTATCAAAAGTGATTTTTTTGTCTTTAAGGGATTATGTATACTTAGCGCAGCGCTTGGCCTAAATTTTGAGAGGAAAGAAATCTAGATGGCAAAGTTTAAATTTATGATTTTTGGTTTTTTGTCATTAGGGTCAGATGATTAAATTTGGCGATCTTCTGAGAGTTTCCAAAAGCGAATTATTTTCTTATTAAGAGGATTCTAGAATTTTCGGCAAATATGTCCCTAAGTTAACTCAGTGTACAAGTTTTTTGAAGATTGGCTCTTTGAACTTTGGTTTTTTTCAACTTGGATGCTATCTAGGTATTTTATAAACCTAATTCTCACAATTTTCCAACATTTTCCAGAAACAGGCAAGAATTCATTTTTTCCAAGAATTGAGGGATCAAGCCTAAGCCTAAGCTTAACCCCACTTTTTACTGCATAAATATTTACATTTGTTTAAATTTTTTAGATGGTGGGTGTGTTTCCAAAAAAGGCAAGAATTCAATTTTTTGCAAGAAATATAGCCTAAGCCTAAGCCCACTCTTTTGAAATGGTTAAAATCTTGGGTAATTCTTCCAATTTTTTTCCAAAAATAGGCAAGAATTAAATTTTTAGCAAGAAATATAGCCTAAGCCTAACCCACTTTTTACTGTTTAGGTATTTTCATGTTTTTTTCATTTTCAGGTTGTAATATTTATTGATGAAGACTTATATTCCTTTTACTACTTTTTGGAATTATACCAGTTTTATGCAACAGAATTCAAATTGCAAAATCTATGACTTTTCAGGTAATGGTGCAACATAATCTACCAGGCCCATAAAACGATCTCAATAAGAGGGTCAGGGCAGACCCAACCTAAAATAATTAAAGTCTCGGATTATTCATACAGATTCTCATAAAAACCTAGGTTTTCAACGTGTTCCGAAAGTAGGCAAATTTTAACTCTTTCCTAACAATAGGGTAGTCAAACATTTTCTGGCTCTGCACTAGATAGGGATGTCGGACTTCGGGTGTGGAGTATCCCCCATCCTTCCTGTTACATGTATGCATGTAATAGCTCGAAATTGGGGGGTAATCATGGCTGTTTTCAGAAGGGGAGGGGGTAAATGACCTCCTTAAACACCCAAAAACTGCCAAAAATGTAATGGCTCTGAAAATTGGGGAAGAGTTTTAAGAATTTCCTGGCATTGAGGGAGAAAGGGGGAAGATCAATTTCAGGTTGGGAATCCCCTTCTCACCCCCTGTTACTTGTATGGGTAAGGCATTTTTCAGTTTACCTCTGTCATGGCTTTTTGAAGCTAGATTTTAAATAATTAGTTTTGTTATATGTTATGTGAATAATTAATCCTTAGTTGACCAACATGGTGCGCTGAACACTCCATGTGAGTGCAGTGAGCACAAACATGGTGTGCTTTGCGCACCATGCAAGTCAAGCAAGCATGTAAAGGTGTGTGAAGTAGTAAAAGGGTATTTGGTGTTCAGAGCACACCTTGAGAGTCAAGCAAGGGCTTGCATGGTGTGCAAAGTGCATTGTGCAAGTGCAGCAAAGTCAAGCATGCCCTTTTTTAGTTATAAAAGAAATTAAGCGTAGTACTCAAATTAAGTTCAGGGAGGGGATAAGTTTTTGAAAAGTAAGTGTCAAAGTTTAAATTTTCGATTTTTGCATCTTTGCCCTTTTTTAAGTTATTAAACAAATTAAGCGTAGTACTTGAATTAAGTTCAGGGAGGGGATAAGTTTTTGAAAGGTAAGTGTCAAAGTTTAAGTTTTCGATTTTTGCATCTTTGTGCTTTTTTTAGTTATTATACAAATTAAGCGTAGTACTTGAATTAAGTTCATGGAGGGGATAAGTTTTTGAAAGGTAAGTGTCAAAGTTTGAATTTTCGATTTTTGCATCTTTGCCCTTTTTTAGTTCTTGAACAAATTAAGCATAGTACTTGAATTAAGTTCAGGGAGGGGATAAGTTTTTGAGTATGTGAGTGAAGTGAGTGCGTGTTGGTGCACAAAGCGCACGTTGCAAGCAAAGTGAGCGCAAATAGGTGCGTGAAGCGCACCATATGAGCAAAGTGAGCGCGTGCATGGTGTGCAAAGCGCACTATGCAAGCAAGCGCACCATGCAAGCAAAGCAAAAAGATTGCACCTTTGAGCAGGTGGCTGGAATCAGTACAAAGCGCGGCGCAGCCGCGCTTTCAACTTTTGAGTTGTCAAATGTTCTAGCTTAAAACATGAATGGTTAATGACACTCATAAGTATATATAGGGGTGTGGGAACATTTCTAAGGGGGTAAGCCCATCCGTTTCCAGTCCATGATGTTGAAGGTGCCTCAGTAAACTGTAAAGTAATTAATTTTGGAATATGATCAAGCACTGCAAAATAGTTTATGACCCAGCAGAGAAATGGGCACCAAGCGCCTAAACATCAATTGTAAATACCTGAATACAGTTACAGTAAACCGTTATCTATAGGCTACACTGATTTATTTGCTACTTCAGGGATTGGGTCTCCTTATTTTCTTCATAACTTTCTCAATTCTTGACCAATTTTCATAAATTTTTTTTGTTCTGTAGCCTACAACCTTAGCTCGTGGTAACAAACCAGACTATGCGAGCATTTTTTCTCTGTAAATTTTTCAAAAATCTCATTTTGTTCATAACTTTATCAATTTTCATCCAATTTTGACAAAAAAAATTTTGTTTTGTAGAGAATTTTACGGCCTTCTCCGTGAGCGAAGCGAACAAACCAGACTATGCGCGCAGCGCATAGTCTGGTTCTTATAATAAGAAAGTAGAAGGGAAATTTTTCTAGCGATTTTTTAAAAATATGAAAGAGGGTGTACTGGGGGTAATTTGGGCTGAAACTTCCGAAAATGTTGGTTAAAACTTTCTACGACCGCTCCCTGGATTACTGTAGATTTTAGCCAATTTTGGCCCAAAACGTTTTTTTGCCCGTAGCTCCTCAGGCATTGCTCCTAGAGCCTCGCCATCTTCTGGATTTGTATCTCCAAAGGAGACAAATCGGCTTGGGTAAAATTTTGCGCTCTTTCCAATGAAACAAGTCCCGTCTCATAAAAGTCATTGGTTCGCGAGCTACAGTAAGAAATCTAAAACTAGCACTTTTTTCTCTCCAAATTTTCTCAAAAACGGCTGCACAGAATTTTTTTATTTTTACATATGTGGTTCTAAATCGGGTCGTCTATCATATGTATCTTTCTTTGCTCATAAATTGTTGATGTCGGGTTACTGTAGCCTCAAATGTGCCATTTTTTTGCTGTTTTTTTAAAAATGAGCATTTTTCATGTCAACGTTTAGATTGTATTGAACAAATAAGCGCATAAATAGAATCAAAATTTGACGCTGAATCCGAAAATGTCCTTACTTTTTTGATTTGATGTTTTCTCCGTGTTCTACAGTAATCTACAGTATGAAAAATTGCTACTTTTTATAAACAGCTGTAAAAGTGTTTCTAATGAGGCCAAATCACTTTTATTAGCATCATTAGATGCGCCTTAAAAAGATCTATCGATTGATGCTAAAAACTTTGTGATTCCATTGACCTACACTAAGCTGCAGTAATAAGACGTTTTATTTTAACAATGCATTGTTTGTCATTAGATATCTTGACAAGATTCTCGTCATTTTCTCGGATACTTCATTCTCTAAAAGAGTATTGTCTAAGGATTCTAGCGATTTAAGTCTCATGCGTTTAAATAGGATACTTCTCGAGAAATAGAATTTCTTACAGTATGAAAAATTGATACTTTCAATAAACCATAATAAAAAGGTTTCTTTGAATGCTAGATCATTTTTATTAGCATCATTAGATGCGCTTCAAAAAGATCTATCGATTGGTGCAAAAAATTTTTCTCTAGCATGAATCTACAGTAAGCTACATAAGCTACAGTAAGACACCATGTTTTTTAATGCAGGGATGTAACTCTCTCAAGTCCGGGTAAACCCCCTCAACTTTTTTTTAACAAGTAGCTAAGACTCTTTTGAGTAACGTCCAAGTAGTGGCACAGCTGGGATAAGAGTGTAACTTAAGCATTATGACTTAAGAGTTTTGTGTAAAAAAATTAGTTTTTTAAGGTGTTACTGTAGCAATAGAATTTTTTAAAAATTTTTTTTTCAAAAGCCCATGCAGTAAGCTAATAAACAAAAAAAAAGTTTGTTTACATTGGATAAATATTGGTGGAGCAGTGAATTTTTGAATTTTTTCCAAATTTTAAAAAATTTCGAAGAAAGTGCTCCCGGAAGGGTTAGAACGTAGTTCTTGCGTTTTTCAAAGGTAATAGTGATGCCAGAGTAATATTTTTCTTTGCAAGCGCCTATGTGGGTCGAGGGTTAGTCTACAAAACGAATTTAGACAGGGGTTGATGTATAGTAACAGATATGAAACTTCAGTGTATATAATGTATATTAGCGAGTGCATTTAGGTGCACAAAGAGCACCATGCGAGCAAAGCAAGCGCATGCAGGTGCGCAAAGAGCACCATGCAAGCAAAGCAAGTGCATACAAGTGCGCAAAGCGCACCTTGCGAGCGAAGCGAGTGCCTACAAGTGCACAAAGCGCACTATGCGAGCAAAGCAAGCGCATATAGGTGCGCGGAGTGCACCATACAAGCTGAGCAAGCGCATATAGGTGCGCAAAGCGCATCATGCGAGCGGAGCAAGCGCATATAGGTGCGCAAAGTGCACAATGCGAGCAGAGAGAGTGCGTGTAGGTGCGCGGAGCGCACCATGCGAGCAAAGCGAGCGTGTATAGGTGTGCAAAGCGCACTATGTGAGCAAATTAATCCTTAGTTGACCAACATGGTGCGCTGAACACTCCATGTGAGTGCAGTGAGCACAAACATGGTGTGATTTGCGCACCATGCAAGTCAAGCAAGCATGTAAAGGTGTGTGAAGTAGTAAAAGGGTATTTGGTGTTCAGAGCACACCTTGAGAGTCAAGCAAGGGCTTGCATGGTGTGCAAAGTGCATTGTGCAAGTGCAGCAAAGTCAAGCATGCCCTTTTTTAGTTATAAAAGAAATTAAGCGTAGTACTCAAATTAAGTTCAGGGAGGGGATAAGTTTTTGAAAAGTAAGTGTCAAAGTTTAAATTTTCGATTTTTGCATCTTTGCCCTTTTTTAAGTTATTAAACAAATTAAGCGTAGTACTTGAATTAAGTTCAGGGAGGGGATACGTTTTTGAAAGGTAAGTGTCAAAGTTTAAGTTTTCGATTTTTGCATCTTTGTGCTTTTTTTAGTTATTATACAAATTAAGCGTAGTACTTGAATTAAGTTCATGGAGGGGATAAGTTTTTGAAAGGTAAGTGTCAAAGTTTGAATTTTCGATTTTTGCATCTTTGCCCTTTTTTAGTTCTTGAACAAATTAAGCATAGTACTTGAATTAAGTTCAGGGAGGGGATAAGTTTTTGAGTATGTGAGTGAAGTGAGTGCGTGTTGGTGCACAAAGCGCACGTTGCAAGCAAAGTGAGCGCAAATAGGTGCGTGAAGCGCACCATATGAGCAAAGTGAGCGCGTGCATGGTGTGCAAAGCGCACTATGCAAGCAAGCGCACCATGCAAGCAAAGCAAAAAGATTGCACCTTTGAGCAGGTGGCTGGAATCAGTACAAAGCGCGGCGCAGCCGCGCTTTCAACTTTTTGAGTTGTCAAATGTTCTAGCTTAAAACATGAATGGTTAATGACACTCATAAGTATATATATAGGGGTGTGGGAACATTTCTAAGGGGGTAAGCCCATCTGTTTCCAGTCCATGATGTTGAAGGTGCCTCAGTAAACTGTAAAGTAATTAATTTTGGAATATGATCAAGCACTGCAAAATAGTTTATGACCCAGCAGAGAAATGGGCACCAAGCGCCTAAACATCAATTGTAAATACCTGAATACAGTTACAGTAAACCGTTATCTATAGGCTACACTGATTTATTTGCTACTTCAGGGATTGGGTCTCCTTATTTTCTTCATAACTTTCTCAATTCTTGACCAATTTTCATAAATTTTTTTTTGTTCTGTAGCCTACAACCTTAGCATTTTTTCTCTGTAAATTTTTCAAAAATCTCATTTTGTTCATAACTTTATCAATTTTCATCCAATTTTGACAAAAAAATTTTGTTTTGTAGAGAATTTTACGGCCTTCTCCGTGAGCGAAGCGAACAAACCAGACTATGCGCGCAGCGCATAGTCTGGTTTCTTATAATAAGAAAGTAGAAGGGAATTTTTTCCTGTGAAGTTTTAAAAAAATGAAAAAGGGGGTACTGGGGGTAATTTGGGCTGAAACTTTCAAAAATGTTGGTAAAAACTTTCTACGACCGCTCCCTGGATTACTGTAGCTTTTTGCCAATTTTGGCTAAAACGGTTTTTGGGCCGTAGCTCCTCAGGCTTTGCTCCTAGAGCGTCGCCATCTCTTGGATTTGGTTGTCCCAAAGGGACTCAAATCTGCTTGGGTAAAATTTTGCGCTCTTTTCAATGAAAAAAGTCCCGTTTCATGAAAGTCAATAGTTCGCGAGCTACAGTAAGAAATAAAAAATTGATGATTTTTTCAAAGGCTCTAGCTCAAAATTGGCAATTGATCCCTTATTGATCTTTCACTATAATATGCAGTTTGAGGCGTAGAACAAGGATATATAAGTATCGGATTTTTATTTTTTGTTGCCGGGATACTGTTTCCGGAAAAGTGCCATTTTTTAGCAATTTTTTTGAAAATTGGCATTTTTCATATCAACGGTTTGGTTGTAGTGAACAATTAAGCACATAAATAGGATCAGAATTTAACGCTGAATCCGAAAATGTTGTTACTTTTTCGATTTAAAGAATTCTTCATGGAGCTACAGTATCTACAGTAAGAAAAATTGATCATTCTGAAAAATTTTGTTAAAACTGTTTCTGTTGAAGCTAGATCGGATTTCAAAACGTCATTAGATGCGCCTTAAAAAGATCTATCGATTGGTGCAATAAACTTGGAGCTAGCGTTGACCTACAGTAAGCTACAGTAATCTGATGCGTGATTTTTTTGTCAGTAGATATCTTGGCGACGCGCCCATAGCTTTTTTCATTACTTTGCTCGTATAAAGAGTATTGTCTAAGAATTATAGCGGTCCAAGTCTCATGATTTCAAATTAGATATTACTTGAGATATGAGGCTTCAAAGTTTAGCCAAAAAATGGCAAATCTTGGACTTTTGCCAAAATGTTGCTATGCAAGTGTTTATATTTTTTCCTGTTGGCGAGTGCTCTAAGCATCATAACAAAAAAAAGTTTGTCAAGATTGGACTAATATTAATGGAGTTATGAATTTTCAAAGTTTTGCTCAATTTGAAAAAAGTGCTCCCAGGGTTAGAACATAGTTTTTGCGTTATTCTTTTTGAAATGTTGATGCCACATTAATATTTTGTCTGGAAAGGGCCTATCTAGGCCAGGGATAAGCCATAAAAACCAATTTTGATAGAGGTTTATGTGTAGTCACAGATATGAAATTTCAGTGTATATTATGCATGCTAAGGATACATGGTGCAGAGGCGGTATAATTATGCTCTTTTACCCCTGACTATTTACTGTAGCTGACTAAACTTTATTTACTTCAGAATATGAAACAAGCATTTGGAAGCCGAGAAGTCACAATTCCGAAGTTACAGTAACCTGATTACTATTAAGTTGATGTTTGCGCATTTTGTATTATTATGTACTATGATTCAACGATGATTCTTGAATAAAGGACGTGATCATTATTAGTTATCAAAAGGTAAAGAAGAACAAGAGAAAAGCACAAAGTGATATATTTCATGACATACATTGCCGTGTTTATGAAACAATTCAATGTCATCTTGATTGCAAGTTACGTATTTACAGTGATAAGAAATTTCTTCTAGAAGCTCATTACTGTAAATTCAATTTTTTTGCAAGCCTCTGCTTGATTGCTGTCTGCTACTGTTATTTGGTCAGACTTTAGGGCATGGATGCAAAAGGAGATTGAAATGGGGAGGGGTGAAAACGGATTAGTATATTATTGGTGTGGCTGAAATGCGGAAATGGAAATGGAAAATGGGTTAAAGCCGGAAATGGAAAATGGAAAAATGGGTAAAAGCTGGAAATGGAAGCAGCAAAATAATGCTTTCCCTAAATGTGTAACATGGAGCTCTTGGTACTCCAAAAGGAACAACATGTCCTATGAATGAATTTGTAGGCCTTGCTGTATTGCATTTTATGGAGTTTCATTAATTTCTATGAATCACAAGCTTCCTCAATTTTTTCGAATTGCTGGCTTCAAGGAAAGCTTTGAACAAAATATGCAATAGTGAACAGAATAAAGTTCATTTGTTATGGCCAAAACATAAGTAGAATTCAAAGAAAGCAGGGCGCAGCCCTGCTTTCCATTGACTTCATCAAGAATTGCTGAATTTTGGGTTATTCACCACTAATGGCAAACAATGAATTTAGGTGATCTGAAAGTTTCCAAAAGTGATTTTTTGTCTTTAAGGGATTATGTATACTTAGCAAAGCGCTTCGCCTAAATTTTGAGAGGGAAGAAAGCTAGATAGAAAAGTTAAAATTTATGATTTTTTGTCATTAAGGTCAGATGAATAAACTTGGCAATCTTCTGAGAATTTCCAAAAAGCGAATTATTTTCTTATTAAGAGGATTCTAAAATTTTTGGCAAATATGTCCCTAAGTTACCTCAGTGTACAAGTTTTTTGAGGATTAGCTTTTTGAACTTTCAGTTTTTCAACTTGGAAGCTATCTTTGCATTTTATAAACCTTCTAAAAAGTACTTTAGGATGGGTTTTTCATTTGAAAGCTCAATTCTGTACTGCTTTACAGAACAAAGGCTTATCTTGATGGTCAAAATTTTGGATAATTCATCCAGATTCTCACAATTTTTCAACATTTTCCAGAAACAGGCAAGAATTAATTTTTTCCCAAGAATTGAGGGATTGAGCCTAAGCCTAAGCCTAACCCCACTTTTTACTGCATAAGTATTTACATTTGTTCTAATTAAAATCTTGGATAATTCTTTCAACATTTCCAAAAATATGCAATAATTCAATTTTTTGCAAGAAATATAGCCTAAGCCTAAGCCCACTCTTTTGAAATGGTTAAAATCTTGGATAATTCTTTCAACATTTTCCAAAAATGGGCAAGAATTAAACTTTTAGCAAGAAATATAGCCTTAGGCTAAGCCCACTCTTTTGAGAGAGGGAAGAAAGCTAGATGGCAAAGTTAAAATTTAAGGTTTTTGGTTTTTTGTCATTAAGGTCAGGTAATTAAAGTTGGCGATCTTCTGAGATTCCAAAAGCGTAATATTTTCTTATTGAGAGGAGAGGATGGCCGAGACATAAGTAGAATTCAAGGAAAGCAGGGCGCAGCCCTGCTTTCCATCAATTTCATCATGAATTCCCAAATTTTGGGTTATTCACCACTAATGGCAAATAATGAATTTAGGTGATCTCCTGAAAGTTTCCAAAAGTAATTTTTTTGTCTTTAAGGGATTATGTATAGTTAGTAAAGCGCTTGGCCTAAATTTTGAGAGGGAAGAAAGCTAGATGGCAAAGTTAAAATTTATGATTTTTGGTTTTTTGTCATTAAGGTGAGAGTTAATTAAATTTTTTTATTTATTTAAAAATTCATTAAAGTTTTTTCATCTTCTGAGAGTTTCCAATAGCGAATTATTTTCTTATTAAGAGGATTCTAAAATTTTCGGCAAATATGTCCCTAAGTTACCTCAGTGTACAAGTTTTTTGAGGATTAGCTTTTTGAACTTTCAGTTTTTCAACTTGGAAGCTATCTTCGCATTTTATAAACTTTCTAAAAAGTACTTGAGGGT
>JAVLUZ010000211.1:0-42229 GCA_036768485.1 Mermis nigrescens | reverse complement strand
TGTAGACGGCGCTGCATTTACATATGGCGATAAAAACACCATTTTTCGATGTTTCTAATCAAGCACTATCCATTGGCATCAAAAAATTGCGAAAAAAACGAAAAAATCTTCAAAAATTGAATTCTGGGGGTATTTTGATTTCTGGGGGAGTATTTTGGTTTCTGGGGGGTGCCATACGTGGGCAGCAAGAAAATTCTGGGGGTGCAAGATTTTTTTGAAGGTCCAAAAATGGCCTTAAAAATGGTGGTATGGCGATAAAAACACCATTTTTCGACGTTTCTCATCAAGCACTATCCATTGGCATCAAAAAATTGCGAAAAAAACGAAAAAAATTTTCAAAAATTGAATTCTGGGGGGTATTTTGATTTCTGGGGGGGTATTTTGGTTTCTGGGGGGGGGTGCATACCCCCCCCCATGCCCAGATGTGGTGCATACCCCCCCAAACTCCCCCACGCCCAGGTGTGATCCTGACCCCCCCACGATTTTCTGACTGCCTGCTCACGTATGATTATTGCCCATTTCAAACAAGTTTGGGCATAAATTTTAAAAACTATGTTTGACAATAAGCCGACAGATTGCGATTATAGCATTGATTTGATATATGATCATCGTAATCCGTCTGCTTAGTTTCGAAAAAAATTCTTAAAATTTATGCCCAAACTTATGTGAAACAGACTATAATTAATTTTTTGAAAAATGCAGTTTAGCTTCACCTGAAAGCTTTATATTACAGCACGTTAAACAGATTCGAGGTTCGCTAACTCAACCCTCCTGTTACCAAGGGTCACGCACATACGTGGGCAGCAAGAAAATTCTGGGGGGGGGGTCCAAGATTTTTTGAAGGTCAAAAAATGGCCTTAAAAATGGTGATATGGCGATAAAAACACCATTTTTCGACGTTTCTCATCAAGCACTATCCATTGGCATCAAAATATTGCGAAAAAAAAATTTTCAAAAATTGATTTCTGGGGGTATTTTGATTTCTGGGGGGTATTTTGGTTTCTGGGGGTGCCATACGTGGGCAGCAAGAAAATTCTGGGGGGGGGTGCAAGATTTTTTGAAGGTCAAAAAATGGCCTTAAAAATGGTGGTAGGGCGATAAAAACACCATTTTTCGACGTTTCTCATCAAGCACTATCCATTGGCATCAAAAAATTGCGAAAAAAACGAAAAAAATTTTCAAAAATTGAATTCTGGGGGGGGGTATTTTGATTTCTGGGGGGTATTTTGGTTTCTGGGGGGGGG
This sequence comes from Mermis nigrescens, assembly GCA_036768485.1. Classification (NCBI taxonomy): domain Eukaryota; kingdom Metazoa; phylum Nematoda; class Enoplea; order Mermithida; family Mermithidae; genus Mermis; species Mermis nigrescens. The sequence goes on along the minus strand of JAVLUZ010000211.1, from coordinate 40,985 downwards.
TGCATACCCCCAAACCACGCCCAGGTGTGGTGCATACCCCCCAAACTCCCCACGCCCAGGTGTGATCCTGACCCCCCCACGATTTTCTTACTGCCTGCTCACGTATGATTATTGCCCATTTCAAACAAGTTTGGGCATAAATTTTAAAAACTATGTTTGACAATAAGCCGACAGATTGCGATTATAGCATTGATTTGATATATGATCATCGTAATCCGTCTGCTTAGTTTCGAAAAAATTCTTAAAATTTATGCCCAAACTTATGTGAAACAGACTATAATTAATTTTTTGAAAAATGCAGTTTAGCTTCACCTGAAAGCTTTATATTACAGCACGTTAAACAGATTCGAGGTTCGCTAACTCAACCCTCCTGTTACCAAGGGTCACGCACATACGTGGGCAGCAAGAAAATTCTGGGGGGGTCCAAGATTTTTTGAAGGTCAAAAAATGGCCTTAAAAATGGTGATATGGCGATAAAAACACCATTTTTCGACGTTTCTCATCAGGCACTATCCATTGGCATCAAAATATTGCGAAAAAAACGAAAAAAATTTTCAAAAATTGATTTCTGGGGGGGTCTTTTGATTTCTGGAGGGGGGTCTTTTGGTTTCTGGGGGGGGGGTTCAGACCCCCCACGCCTCATGTGTGGTCACGCACATACGTGGGTAGCAAGAATATTCTAGGGGTGCAGGATTTTCAAAGGTCAAAAAATGGCCTTAAAAATGGTGATATGGCGAAAAAACACTATTTTTCGACGTTTCTCACCGAGCACTATCCACTGGCATCAATAAATTGCGAAAAAACGGAAAAATTTTTAAAAATTGAATTCTGGGGGTATTTTAATTTCTGGGGGGTTGTATTTTAGTTTCTCGAGGGGGGGGAGGGGTGCACACCCCACGCCTAGGTGTGGTCACGCACCCTAGACTTACCAAGGTCTAGATCGAAAATCTAGTCATTGGGGAGATGACAAAAATGAATAAAAAATACATATTTCTGGTAGCCAAGAGAATGAGGATTTCAAAAATGTCATTAAGTTTGCACAAAACTGAACACCAATTGAAAAAACGTATTTGAGCATTCAAAAATGTGTAAGAAATACGATCTGCAACACGCGTAACACATGTTATAAAATCATGAAATCAAGCTTGTTTCAAATAACATGTATCAAATTATTACACGCGTAACACATGTATCAAATTATTAGTCAAAAATCTTGTCTTTCCATGACAGATTTTTTTGTGCTTAATAAAAATACTACTCGCTGCACAAATCGTTTCAAGCTATTTGTTCCTCTTGTCCCCTTCTAATTTACAAAAATTTTTTTTCTATAAGTATATCTCTGTTTGAAATCAACTACCTGATTTTGTTCTCTTCCCCTAACTTAAATATATTCAAATCTAGATTAATTGACGTCGACTTATCCAAATTTATTAGAGGGCAGGCTTAAATCGCCATTCTTATGACCACACCTGGGCGTGGGGTGGTTTGGGGGTATGCACCCCCCCCCCCGAGAAACTAAAATACCCCCAGAATTCAATTTTTTGGAAATTTTTGTCGTTTTTTCGCAATTTTTTGATGCCAATGGATAGTGCTTGATGAGAAACGTAGAAAAATGGTGTTTTTTACGCCATACCACCATTTTTGAGGCCATTTTTTGACCTTTGAAAAATCTTGCAGACCCAGAATTTTCTTGCTGCCCACGTATGCTTATGAGTCGCGCGTCACCTTTTGCTGTACGCTTTTATTCTTTTGACCGTACGTTTTATTACTCTTTTACATCATTCGTAATTGTCGCGTTTTCAGTAATAATATATAGGTCAATACGTTTTCTTTTGCGCAATAAAGCATGTGTTGAAGTAAAAGAAGAGGCTACTGAAAGCTTGCCATATAAGAATTTATGGCCTTGCAGTAAACTGCAAAAAACCGGCAAATAGATCACGGATCTAGAGCTCGGTAGAGTAGGGTTAATGTAAATTTTATGCTGGATGCTTTTCATTATTGGTTCGATAAACAACAGGCAAGTATTGAAGTGGTGACTAGAAATTTACGTTTTTGCGCTTAATCGCTGATTTTGAGTAACCTACTGACTTTTTAATGGATGAAATAATAGTTTCATACATTGATTCAAAATAGGAAAAGCTGGACCTCAAAGAGAGAAAAAGTGTAAAAAGCTGATAAGATAGATAGGTACCATTCAACGAAAATGTGGGATGGGGTCATAGGTGGGCAGCACCGAAATTCTGGGGGTGAAAAAATGTTCAAAAAACACCATTTTTCGAAGTTTCTCATCAAGCACTATCCAATGGCATCAAAAAATCGCTAAAAAAGCAAAAAAATTCAAAATTTGAATTCTGGGGGTTATTTTGATTTCTGGGGGGGGTATTTCAACTTCTGGGGGTGCATACCCCCAAACCCCCAACGCCCATGTGTGGATGGGGTACATGCATGTAAAGCATGAGAATTCTGGGGGTCACATCTTAAATTTTTTAAAAAGTGCCTTTTTGGGCTAAAAAACGATAGCTACACGTCAAAAACGTTAAAAACACTGTTTTTGACGTTTCAGACAATACTCACTCTTTCTAGGACATAAAAACGTCGAAGAAATATAAAAAACTTTTTAAAAAATGGAGCAAATTGAACAAAATACAGTCTAAAAATGTGCGTAGAGCGCGAAGCGCCGAAAACTTGAGATTTTTGAGCCTAATATGAGCTAAAAACGCCTAAAAAGGCAACTTTTCACAACTTTTACCAACTTTTACAGAAAATCGACAATTCTGGGGAGTCGCAGCCGGGGGGTCTAAAACTCCCTCAAGAACACGTATAATGGGGTAGGTGCAAATGCTAAATTTGGAAACGACGACATGAGGACTGTTTACATAGTCATATTCTTATACTTCGTAGTAAAAGCACATACCCGAAAATGCGAATCAAAAATGCACGGCATCAAAGTAATATTGAGAAAATAAACAATACGCCAACCCATTGTCACAAGAGAGCCAAAAAATTTGGCTTGCCCATTCATCTCCTGCAGTTCCCGTTCTATATTATTGGCTATTTCTTTGATACGGATATCCAGATTTTCATCTAAGCTGCTACTTTAGTTATAAATATATATTTTCAGAAAACCATTAGCAGGGAGATATGATTTGTAAGCGAACGCGAAATTCTGCATATGATTTCCTAATACATGGGAAATTATGTAAAAGAGAAATCATCAAAGCGGTTTCAACCGAAAACGCCGGCTTAAAAACATAAAAACACCGACATTTCAGGACTTACAGTTTATGAAAAATTTCTAAGTCAAAGTACGACTAAACAAACGTTCTAAAAATGTCGTTTTCCGTAGTAAGATGAAAAACTGCGGTTTCGTGCGTCCCTAACATATATAGCACGAGCAAGTTCAGTTTTATACTTTAATAAGAACATACAACACTTATTCTGTTCGAGCCTCTTTGTACATGTACAAAGATCTGCGGAAAAATTCTTTGTGCGAGCAAAATTTTTTTGTTTATTTAGGTATAGGTACCGTAGATATACATTCATTCGGCTGAGTACACAAACACTACGGTGTGCAAGATATGTTCATTGATGCTACCTTGAATTTATGATATAGTCTGGCGCGAAGCGCCGAAATTTTAAGATTTCCTAGCTAAAGATACACAAAAGCTATACTCAGAAAATTAAAATAAATTGTATTAATAAATGATGATGAAAATGCTTATGAATTTAACATCAAATCAACATAAATAAGCTAATCTTGTTTTGAAACAACAAGAAACAGTCTCAAGTTGTCATATTGAGTGCGGAGCATTTATTGCTTGACGCTAAATATATACCTAGTAGAGTAATTATGATACTCGGCGGAAAGTTTTTGAGTTTTTATGTTGAAAAATGCCTCAATGGCATTAAATTACTATATACTTGCCCCAAAGTCTTTGTACATTGTACAAAAATCGTTGAAAAAATTTTAGAAAGAGCCTTAAAATTTTCGTCCCTCACAAAAAACGGTGGTACATAGGTACCTAAGGAATTATCCTAGCATGTCTCAACCTTCGGAAAAACGTGTCCTTGAACACTATTTTTGTGCAAAAGTAATCGTTTATAGTCATATTTGGTACGCTGATGACGATTATGATAGTCATCTTTGACAAAAATGCGTACATTTAATTATATATGCAAATTAATGCACATTGGATCAAACTGCTGACACACTCATCTTAACTGCTGGCACAATCATTCTAAACTGCTGACACACTGTTGCTGGCTCAATTGGTTTTTTTGTTGGTAACCCCTTCCTGATCACTGCTTGAGGCTCCAGACTGGTGTAGACACGGGCTAAGTTTAAGGCATAAATGGGCAAAAATTGCTCCGCTCGCTCCGCAATTTTCACCCATTTATCTCAGGCCAGCCCATGCGCTGGCACCAATGCGAAGGCACATAACTAAGCCTAAGCCTAAGCAAATTGTAACAACAGCCCTATTTGTTCTTAACCATTTTATTGGCTTAGGCTTAGTTATGTGCGTCCACATTGGTGCCAACGCAAAGGCTAAGCCTTACTTAAATGGGCAAAAATTGCGGCGCAATTTTCGCTCAAAATTTCTAAATTAAAAACAAAAAATTTAAAATAATGCTCACCTTTCTATCATAAATGTTTACTATATTCGTGATCAGCTAATCAAATCAGACCACAACTGGTGAGGCGCAATTTCATATTTGAATAAAATTTGCATATGTAACTAATATAAGCATTTTTGTTAGCAATGACTATCATATTCGTCATCAGCGTACCAAATATGATTATAATCGATGACTTTTGCACAAAAACAGCTTTCAAGGATACGTTTTTCCGAAGGTGGAGACCATACGTGGGCAGCAAAAAAATTCTGGGGGGGGGGGTGCAAAATTTTTTGAAGGTCGAAAAATTGCCTTAAAAATGGTGGTATGGCGAGAAAAACACCATTTTTCGACGTTTCTCATCAAGCACTATCCATTGGCATCAAAAAATTGCGAAAAAAACGAAAAAAATTTTTAAAAATCGAATTCTGGGGGGGTATTTTGATTTCTGGGGGGGGGGTATTTTGGTTTCTGGGGGGTGCATACCCCCAAACCTCCAAACGCCCAGGTGTGGTGGAGACATGCTAGGATAATACCGGCAGCTAATATCGCTTTGGGAAATATCTGCAACTAAGTCGAAGGCCTTTTAAGAAGTTTTTGATCCCGAAAATTGGTTAAAAGCGTCTGCACTTACGATTACTCGTGCGACAAGGCAAGAATGAATGGGCACCATGCGAAATGCATAAAATATATTTCGATCTTATAGACTATACTCTACATATACTGACTGGCTTTAATTTTACATAGAACAATACTGCGCTTCACTGGCGGGGCTAGCTGCCCCAATTTCTGTATCACAGTTACGCCGTATGATTAAAGGACCCGACATGGAGGGACTGACGGTGCCACTGCTCATGCCTGATCCACTTGCTTCCTCGGGAATAGTTTCCAGTGCAGGGCTAGCGACGTGTTTTAAAAGCGATGGAGCAGATCGGCTTCTTTTGGACTTTAGAGCTGATCCTGAAATTTAAAAGCGCTCCAGGCGACATTTGATCGCAAAATATAGCGTGAGTCGAAAAGGGCTACAATCATACGTGGACAGCACCAAAATTCTGGGGGGAGTGAAAGATTTTACAAAGGTCAAAAAATGGCCTTAAAAATGGTGGTATGGCGAAAAAACACAATTTTTCAACGTTTCTCATCGAGCACTATCAATTGGCATCAAAAAAATTGCAAAAAACGGAAAAAAGATCTTAAAAAATTGAATTCTGGGGGGGAATATTTTGGTTTCTGGGAGGGGGTATTTTGGTTTTTCGGGGAGCGCATACAACCACGCCCAAGGTGTGGCTACAATCCGTTGTAACAGGTCATAAATTTGGCTAATATGAACAAATTTTTCATTATATTGACAAAAATGCCTTTTTCGCGTGAGAAATTTTGGCCAGCAGTCAAAAAATGATCAGCGCATTCTTTAAACCTCAGAGTATGTACACTTCCTACTAGATACAAAAAATGCAAGATGTCGTCAAAAGGATGGGCAAAATGATAGCAGAATCGAAAAAGCTTTCGGCAGTCATGAATCACTTCAATTGTGTTGTAAACAATGTTTATAGCGCACGAACCGTTAGCAGCTGGCCAAAATTTTTCACATAGTTTAACGAAGATATTTTGTTTTATTTCATGCCAATGGTCTCAGAATTTAATATTCATTCATAGCAATCTAACTTAAGACCTGTTACATCAGCGTACAGCCATTTCGTCCCACTCTGTAAATTATACATATATTTAGTACAAATGTACCAGCGGCACATGAAATATTTATACGAATCTTACAAAGACAATGACAACATATGGCAAGAAGAAATCAATTATGCATGAACGAGTGTGAAGGATCCATACCACTAGAATTTGGCAGAGCTCGGCTAAAAATATGCATTACCCCTGGAATTCCAAATCTGCAAATTTCCTTCCATTTTTTCGCATTTTTGATGTCAGTACATTCAAAAACTAAACATTGAAGCCAACAGCCAAACATAAGTCAGGATAAATACCGCTTTAAGCATTAATTATAGACATAGATGAAGGTCATGGTCCACAGGAGGGATGAAAATACCCAATAATTCGACATCATTGAATTTGATGCTTATGTTTTTCTGCAAGCCAAAATAATAAAACGACTATAATAGCTTATACTAAATGATTTCATACAGCAAAATAGCGACTTTCATTGTTTTTAGCCTACCATAGCTTAATTAAGCACTTGAAATAAAAATTTTGACTTTTAAATCATTATTATTACACTATTCGTTACAGTTAAACAAAAATGCTTCAAACGCCAGTTTTTTCCCAGAGTCCGGGGTAAAAAATTTAAACCTTAGGGGATGGGAGACTGCTGACTTTTGTTAAAGGATCCTTCTCTTCTTTAACGCTGTGCCGATGGAAATCTAATACTAATAACATGTAAAAATAATCTTTATTATTATTATTATTTATTATTATTATTATTATTATTATTATTATTATTATTATTATTATTATTATTATTATTACTATTATTATTATTATTTTTTATTATTATTAATATTATTTTTATTATTATTATTATTGTTATCATTATTGTTATTATTATTATTATTGTTATTATTATTACTATCATTATTATTATTATTATTATTATTATTATTATTATTATTATTATTATTATTATTGCTGTTGTTGTTGTTATTTTAAACATGATAATCTTTATTACTTCCGCGCATTATGCGTGGAATTTTCCGCCTGCGCGTGAAAATTCGTCGCCTGATGTTCGAATGTTCGCCTTGCTCATTGAACAAAACCTCATAAGAAACGCTTAATCGATGTTCATCATCATCATTATAGTTCGAAAAAACATTTCCAATCGTAACGGGAGATAAATTACGCTGACGACGTTCAAGAATGGCTGGATTACGTAAAATGGACCGCGTCTTCAAAAAAATTATTAGAATGTTTTCCTCTTGACAAATCCTTCATTGACTGCTAATTTTTTAGAACTCTGAATAGTTGAAGATGCATAGTTATCACGAAGGAAATCCTTACAAACGATAATTATCGATTAATTATTCGTACTTCAATCTCGAATAAAATTTTTGGATGATAGTACAACAGCTTATTTTGGCAATTACGATTCGTCATACATATGCAAAGCCTAACTTATAAGGTCACTAAAGCTTCCCAAATTAGGTAGGTCAAAAAGTCATAAAAACGAAATCTTTTCACCGCTTTTCAATAAACTCAGTTCATTCGTAGCAGCACTGTTTTTTTTGTACGAGACAAAGATTTTGAGGCTCGTACAAAAGATTTTCGGAGCCATCTTTGTACAATGTACAAAGACTTTACGGGCAAAGTAATAGTAATTTTAACCTTTTTTTTAGAGTTTTTTTTAGCAAAATTTCTAAAAATTTTCGGCGCTTCGCGCCGAATATCATAATTACATTCTATTTAGCTGCAAGCGCGGGCGTTTAACACTCCAAAATCTATCTGTAAGCATCTTTGTACAGATTGAAGCATCTTTTACATCTATTTCCACTGTTTTATAAAGATTTTATGCAATAAAAAGTGCTATTAAACAACTTTTGCACTGTTTTCTGCCGTTTGAAGATAAAATTGACTCTTTTGTCTTTGCGTTGCATTAAATTCATAAGCAAATTGGTGTCTATTATGAGATTAAGTCAGCACATTGCAACCGCTTATTATTTATAATTGTGTAACACAAGTCATTTTAACTTGCTGAGTCGAATTTATATGTGTAATTTCAACCTAAGACTCATGAAAATTTTGGCGTTTCGGGCCGAACTAATATAACGAGCTGAATTTAGGACTAAGTTACACTTTTTCGAAGCGTGCGGGTCACGGATAACAATCTAGTAGTATGTAAAAACGCGTACATTCAATTGCATATCTATATGTTATATGTACAAAAAAATTTTCGCTCGTACAAAGACTTTTCCGGAGATCTTCGTACATGTATATACAAAGAGGCTCGTACAAAAAACAGTGCGTAGCAGGTATAATCATTGAACGCTAAAAGAATTTTCCACGCAAAGATCCGCGGGGAGTTGTATGTAATGGCCTAATTAAAGGTGTGCTGGGCCGCCTTTTCAGCGGGGGCCGCAACCATACCTAGGCGTGGGGGTTAGGGGGTATGCACCCCCGGAGAAACCAAAATACCCCTCCCCCAGAATACAATTTTTGAAATTTTTTTTGTTTTCTTTTCTCGCAATTTTTTTGATACCAATGGATAGTGCTCGATTCGAAACGTTGAAAAATTGTGTTTTTTTCGTCATACCACTATCTTTAAGGCCATTTTTTGACCTTTGAAAAAATCTTGCACCCTCCTCAGAATTTTGGTGCCGCCCACCTATGGCCGCAACCACTCGTGGGTGTGGGGGGTTGGGGGTATGCAACCCCAGAAGTTCGAGTGCCCCCCCAGAAAACAAAATACCCCCAGAATTCAATTTTTTTAATTTTTTGTTTTTGGCATTTTTTGATGCTAATGGTTATTGCTCGATGAGAAACGTTGAAACATTGTGCTTTTTCGCCATACCACCATTTTTTGACCTTCAAAAAATTTTACCCCCAGAATTTTGGTGCTGCCCACCTATGGCCGGAACCTGGAAACTCATATATAACATCCCCACGCATTGATTGAGTAATATATGTCCCATTAATTTTTTGTATACGAGCCTTTTTGTACAAGTACAAAGATTCCACAGGGTCGTTCGTTAGACGTCGAGAAATTTTTTTTTTGTAAAATAGTATATAGGTGTATGTTTAATATACTCATTTTTCGAGCTGATTACGCAACCGCTAAGGTGTCTAAGACGTGTTCAATAGTGCTAAGTTAGGTTTATTAGCCGTAGATGGGCAAGGTGGACGTGGCCAGATGGGGTCAAATCCAAAAAATGGTCATATAGTAAGCTGTGTTCTTTGCTTTTGTACAAGGTTTGTTCGCACTAGTACAAATACGGTCCTCCATAAGTCAACGTACACTCCGCACATATAAAATTTAGGGTACTATAATGTAGTACACTAGCACATTACGTGCGGTAAACTTGGTTTTTGGACCCTTACTAGTGAAATTTAGCTAACTCGTGGGTTTCTAGCGATTAAAAATACAAAAGTTCATCAATACGGCGCGAAACGCCAGAAAATTTTGATATTTTTACCGTTTTTAGGTGGAACTTTTAGCCTTTTTTCGCAGTAAGCTCAAAAATTGTCTTTTAGCACCTTTCGTTTTCTCAGAATCGCCTTACAGTACCTGGTTTATCCAAAGCTTAGGTAGGGTTAATATCCCCTCTCACCCCCAATGCCAATGGCGTAAAGCATCGAAATTTTTAGGGTTTACAGCTCAATACATATATACAAACTATATACTCGGGAAGCTGAAATAAATAACTGCATAATCATGAATAATACTTTTGCTGCCATCAATAGCCGTCAATGCGCTCATGAATTTAATGTCAAATGAACATAAATAAGCTAATTTTGTTTTGGAATAAGAAAATACAGCCTTAAATTGTCACATGGTTCTTATTTCCTGCAAACAAGACATCAAAAACTGGCGAGATATGTAGACGCAAAATATGGTTTAGGTTGTACAAAAATTACGTAATTATGATATTCGGCGCGAAGTGCTGAAAATTTTGTAAACTTTTGCTAAAAAAATTGCCTAAAAATCGTCAAAATTACAATTCTTTTGCCCCAAAGTCTGTGTACATCGTCCAAATATCACTCAGAAAAATCTTTGCATGTGCCTGAAAATTTTTGTCCTTTCCTACACAAAAAACAGCGATATATCCCCAGCTCTTATTTGTCATCTTAATAACACCGGATAATAATAATAATAATAATAATAATAATAATAATAGATTCTGAATTGTCTTTCAATGCCACTGCTTACCGCTGAATATGATGAAGCCACAATATGCTCATAATCAAATTCAAACTTTTGCATCGGCATAAAAACATAAAACGTAGCCCAAACCGGCAATAAAAATACAATAATCTCGTAAGTCATTCTCGCAGGCGTATAAAGCAGTTGCTTGTGTTTCTGAACACAAAGGAAAAGTAAAAGTAGTCACGCTAATAAATTTCGTTGTTCTGATGAATGGCAAGATTAAAATAGCTTAAATTCAGACTTCATAAGAACAAAAAATATATATTCTTGAGCGTTTTTCAACGCATTCATGCCTGAACGTAATGATACTACCAAAATAAGCTAGACTTGTAGAATATGCATGATAACGCAAAAAATTCATCATTTCTGAACTTATAACTTTTGAATCGTGATAGCTGTTTACGAAACACTAAAAATTATTTCAAAACTAACTAAAATGGAATTTTAAGAAAATTGAAAATTCGGAAAAATCTGCATTCTACATAGCATTCAAAGATATATAAATATGCAGTTACATTATTCTGACTTCGTTAACAAATATCAAAACAATAAATTTACTGAGAGTAAGTTTCTAAGGTTTTGTGAATTTTAGCTGCAAATGCAATTTGAATGCGTACAGTAACATTATTGTAGAATTTATTTCTTTTGTCAATCTCGCTGTCTTTTATTTATTTTTTATTAATTTTTGTTTCCTAACAGCATCTATGTATGCAACAGGAGAGCAGGGGAGATGGGCAACAGCCTGATTCTATGCAGTCCGATGGGGCAAAATCGTCAAAACTAGCAACAAAACTTCAATTATGGAGTTACCAATAGTTGTGTTGTGGGTACATGTGTGTATGAGGAGGGTATGCACCCCTTAGAGGCCGAATACCCCTCCAGAATTTTTTTCACAATTTTTTGATGCCAATGGATAAAGCTCGATGAGAAACGTTTAGAAAATGGTGTTTCTTCGCAATACCATAATTTGAAAGACTATTTTTCGGCCTTTGAAACATCTTGCACCCCTCCCACCCCCAGAATTTTAGTGCTACCCACGTATGGACTGGACTCCAGACCATACGTGGGCAATAACAAAATTTTGGGTGGTCAGGATGAACCAGATCGTCAATAATGTCGCTAAAATAGAATTCTGGGGGTCTACAGTAATCTGCGGGGAGCTTTTCAACTTCTGGGGGTACTAACCCCCAAACCTCCTCTCTCATCCATGTGTGGTTCAGACCATACATAGGTAGCGACTAAATTCTGGGGGGTCCGATGGGCAAAATTGATAAAAGAAGCACTCAAAATTTTATTCTGGGGGTATCGATTTTGGGGGTACGTCGGATTCTCGAGGCATACATGCACATAGGGAGGTGAGGGAGGTATTACCCCCTAAAGGGTCAGCCGGACAGGTACCGTCCAGCGATTTTGAGCTGATGGAACTTTTTTACATCATTTTGGAGTTCAGAAGCAGTGAAAACGTCGAAATTTTTTGGCGCGTCACACCAGATTAGTACTTTCAAGTGATAAAGCGCCCAGAATTAATGAATTTTTGCATTTTTCAGTGTTAAAAGTGATATAATGCAAACAAAATGGACTAAAAATGCTTTTAAAATGCGATATTACCTTGAAAAAGCGTTTTATAGGCTATTATTACCATCTTGACCGTTAAAAGAGCAAAAAAATCGGGAATGTTAAATTTACTGCTTTGGATTATTTGGATTTCACCACCCTGCCGACCCTGATCTTGCACATCTAGTCTCGAAAAAATCTCGACTCCTCCACGCCACCCCGTACAACCATGCGCGATGAGAATCCCCGGCATTAAAGCAATTTCAGGTGCTTCTTTGTCATCTTCGGCCAAAAATCGAACTTTAAGCAATTTCAGGTGCTTTTTTTGTCATCTTCGGCCATAAATCGAACTTTAGTGATCTCTTCCTTGAAATGGTCAACTACCTCCTACTAAAATTTTGAACCATTGCATGTATGCCAGCATCACATACTCACCTACACAGGGTGTCCCAACACAGACCCATTTTGTTTTTTGAATAATCTGTTTGAAATTTAATCAAATAGTATGATAAATGCATAAATGAAGTGAGTTTTTATCCTAAAGGGTTCAAGGGTGCAAGATGTAAGTGGATCTTTTGATTTGACAAGACCCACACTGAGAAATTGCAAGACGTCAAAGTGTGTGCGTCGAATTGAGTAAACGGTATTCGCCAAATTAGGTGCCCTGCAATTGTTGACGTTAACCCACTTTGTTACCTTGCAATTTTTTCCACTGGGTTTTATCAAATGGAAAGTCTGTAAACCCACTTCATACACCTTTCAAATAATAATACATTCTAAATAGTAAAAAATAATAATACATTCTAAATAGCAAATTCAAGATAAAAAATGCCTTGTTGTAGCCAGACTATTGACTAACGTGGAAATTTTGTTGGAGTACTTACTGTGAAAGTCGGTAGAAATTCTCCAAAAGAATGTTGTGCAGGTTAAAAAGCATCAGTGGATAGATATTATAGTTATACACCTATGTACATACTAAATACATATTTAAGAAAACATTTTTACGGTTTTTTCTTCGTTGTACTGAAATTTCGTATCGTTTGATTGAATAAGAAAGGCATTTAAAGACAAAATAGATAATAGTTGCTGGGACACCATGTACATATCAAGCAATGGTGACGTTAACACACGCACACACAACACACACACACACACACCTATAAGATGAGATCGTTAGTCTCTGGTCTCAGGTAAAAAGTCACTTTTTCAGTTTTTCATTATTATACTATGGTAGTTCTGTTAAATCGAAATTAGATATCTTTATATTTAAATCAATCGGGATTACTTTCAAATTTTCCATCAAATGCTCGACTTTCTTCAACTATTGTTAAAAATCAGCAATACAAAAAATAATAATACATTCTAAATAGCAAATTCAAGCTAAATGGAAACAGCATTTTTACCTTTCATCGAAGCGTATCACAAAGACTTAATTGAAAGTGAAAAGTCGATATATATATTAGGTCGACTGGCGGGAAAGCTGATCTCATTCCCCACAATACAAACAAAAGACAAATGACAAACCAGATGATAAAAAACATGGGCAGAGATGAAATTCCAAAGCGGATCCGAAAATTTTTAGAGGTCAAAAAGTGAAGAAAAATCACAGTTCTAGTGATGGAGGAGAGGTCGACCCTACTTGGCCGTAACATACAGATAAGCAGCTTCGATTTGGTCACCGCAGATAGTACTGAGCGGCACTCAGTTTATAGTGTTCCTTCCCTTCACGCAATTTGTGGGCAGCACTAAAATTCTGAAAAAGGGTGCAAGGTTTTTCCAAGGTCAAAAAATGATCTTTTAAATGGTGGTATGGCGGAGAAACACCGTTTTTTACGTTTCTCATCCAGCACTATCCATTGTATCAAAAAATTGCGAAAAAAATAGTTAAAAATTGAATTCTGGGGGTATTTTGGTTTCTGGGGTATTTTGGTTTCTGGGGGTATTTTGGTTTCTGGGGTGCATAATCCAAACCCCACCCCCATGCCCACATGTGATCATTGGATAGAGCTTGAAAAGCAGAAACTCACAAATAATCCACTGCAGCTGATTTCTTCATTTGTGACTGAAAAACAAAGAGCTATTGATTCCTATACATTACACTGTACAGTTCGTGTACTGCCTTGCCTACATGAATTATTTAAATATATGCGTTGTGCAAGCAATACGCTGATTTGAGCAATATTGCATCATTCAGTTTTCGCCCGAAAGTTAGATGAGGTAAAAAAATATTAACTTCATGGGATAGGAGAACAGCCACCCTTGATTGGGGAATCCTCGTACCCCTCTTATTTTACTACAATAATCTTCCTTCTCACCGAAAAAAGCTGCTAAGAAATTTTTTCTTTTCTCAATAGATACTGACACAAAAAAATTAATTTTTGATGCCCTTTTAGACATTTTCAATGCTAATCGTACGTTTAAGATTAAAAACGATTGTTTCTCCGCAAACGTAATTTTTGCATTTAAGAATTTAATCAAATAGGTGTTGAGAAAATTTTTGGCCTCTTTTTTACTTAAAAAAAGATTTTTCAAAGGTCAAAAAATGGCCTTAAAAATAGTATGGTGAAAAAACACCATTTTACAATGTTTCTCATCGAGCACTATCTATTGGCATCAAAAAATTGCGAAAAAAAACAAAAAAATCTCAAAAACCGAGTTTCTGGGGGTATTTTGGTTTCTGGAGAGGTGCATACCACCTAAACCCACCACGCCCAGGTACGACATGCACCGACGAAATTTCGACAGAAAAACTAAATCGAAATAGCTTCTTGTAGATATCTGTTATACATAACTGTTTCATGCGTGTAAAATTCATGCTCGCGCATTTTTCGCTAATCAATATGAGAAAAAACTGCAAGTCTAAGCTGTTTTACAGCGTTTTAAGCGTAAGCAGCATTTGTGACCACATAATATTCAGAAACTTGTTTTAGCTACTCAAATCTTACAAAATACCATTATTTTACACAAAAAATCGGTAATTCAACAGTAGAAGCAATGTGAAAATTTGTATAAAAAATTAGATAACAAAATTATTAACAAAACCTAAAACCATTAGTTTTTTGTTAGGTTTAAAAACGATCGTCCTTAATTATTTTAATCCACAAGGTTAAGGTCGGTGGGCGGGGTTTGAATCTCAGAAATCCAGTTGGCACTCACGCCTTTTTTTGCTGGTCAAATGACGAAAATGGTCAAAATAATCAATATTGATTTTGCGTGACAATAAGCATTTTTATTTCATTTTACCTGCATTACATCGCCTTTAAGACTAAAAAATATATAAATTAATCAATTAAGCGCTAAATTTTTGATCTTTTCAGACAAACATGCACATAGTCCAAAGTTCTGTCAGGGGGTAATCCGAGTTTCCTTAGGACGAGTGAGAGGGGACTTAATTTTACATTTGAATGCAAATTTTGATACCTACTTAATTTGTTATATTTTATTCTTCATGAATTTTTGTGGTTAATTTTACATGTAAATAAATAGCAATAAGGACGATGGAATGACCTGCAACATAAAATATATACTATACGAAATAATGTAAAAAAAATGTCTGGATAAACAGATTGAACATTTTACTGCTCGAAAAACAAGTAGTTGTGCTTGAATTGATACTTTCGACGTCGTTTAACGTTTTTTCATTGTTCGAGCGCCTTAAAAATGATGGTATGACGAAAAAACAACATTTTTAAACGTTTCTCATCAAGCACTATCCATTGGCATCAAAAAAGTTGCGAAAAAAAACGAAAAATTTCCGAAAATTGAATTCTGAGGGAAGGGGGTATTTTACTTTCTGTGGGGTGTTTTGGTTCCTGGGGGTACATACTCCCCAACCCCCCCCAACGCCCAGGTATGGTAATACCCCCTCCCCTTATGTGCATGTATGCCCCGGAATTCCCATGCTGTACATGTATGCCGATGCTGACTAGTAAACAATGTTCTGTGTGAACTTCTACATAACTCACATTTGAGATTTTACCATCCCAGCAAAAAACAAGTCAATCTACATTTCAGACAAACATCTCTAGAAGTTCGTACTTTTACGCTCGATAAGCAAAAGGATTAAAAAGCATGTCTACATTTTTCCAAAGCCAGAAGTCACGAAAGAAATTGGAAGGACAAAATGCTGAAATCGCATTTTTTCCTTTATTCTTTATCATTTTTCTCTTTGTATTTAATTATATATTTAATTTATAACATTTCGTTTGAATGTGCATGATTTACAATTCAATTATGAGTCATCTTCCCGGAGTCAAAACTAGTAAGTAAAATTTTTTTCTATTTAGGATAGGACACATGTAGAACAACTTACGAATGAGAATTAACAGATGATATAAAAGGCCGAACAAAGTGGAGAATTCTAGGGCCAAAATTAACAAAATCAAGCCACGCCTTCTAAAACGCTGTAAATGTTGATCGAATGTAACAGAGTTCACTTTGGACATAATTAACAACGACGATAAAACGATAATTTGCACCAGAAACAGTTGACCCGCGGACAAGAAGAGCCAATAATTTGCTTAAAATAAATATATAATCATCTTACATGCACAGGGTCAAAAGTTCTGAGGGGTAGTAAGCAGTTTTTTAAGAAAGAGGTGTAAACGAATATTTATAAAGTTTATTCGATAAATAAATAAAACTCTGCTTTTCTACGTAAAGTCTTGACACCTACGTAATTCGCTGTATTTTATTCTTTATCAATTTTTGTGATTAGATTTACATTAAAACAATTAGTAATCAGGGCGATAAAATGATATAAAATATATACGAATTAACGGAAGAAAAGTGCCTGAATGAACGGATTGAACATTCTACTGCTCGAAAAATAAGTATTTGTGCTTGAAATCATACTGTTAGACGTCTTTGATGCTTTTATATGATTCGAGCAATAGTTTTGGTTCCAAAACAGCCTGAGGGGAGTATGCCTTTCAAAAATCCTGGTAGGGGGTCCCCGGGTATTAGTATAGTATGTCTCCACATCAGAAAAATGTGACTCCATCAATAAAGTATGTATCCACATCCAAATAGTAGTGTAAATTTGACCCGTTAAATAGCGTATAGTCTAACTGACTGATCTTGAAGGAATAGTTTTGAAAAATGAGCTTGCTAAGCGAGAGTTGTAAAATAAGAGGAGCTTAAAGTTTAAACCTACCATTAAATTATAAAGATAATAATAAAAGATTTAAAGCTTTAAGAAAAAGAAAAATGTGGTAAATTAAAACAAATTTAAAGGATATGATGAAACATTATCGTTGAGAATAGGACGATCACGTGCTATGTATAATGACTCCTTGATTAAAAGATCAAAAGAGTTGGATGCTCGACTGATAACCTTGAAGCAATCTGATGTAATTGGATGATTGCTATTTAAGATATGTTTGTGAATAGCAGATAAACTATCACCCTGAATTGGCTTTCCTGTAGCAAATGAGATGCCAGTATGCTCTGCCATTCTACTCCCAAAATGTCGGCGAGTTTCACCGATGTAACTAGCCATACAGCTAGAACACGTATACTTATATACTAAATTTGAGAGTAGCTTAGCAGGTACAGCATCCTTGTTCTTGAAAAACCGGCTGAAACACATAACAGGTTTGTAAACAAACCTTACTCTAATCTGAGGGTAAAATGCAGATATAACCTTTAGAATTCTGCTGCGTACATTGTAGCCATGCACACCAGTGTAAGGCAAAACAAGAGAATAGCATAGTTTATCACACCCGAATTTTATGTCATCACTCTTACTATAAACTTTTGTCATTAAGTCTGATATGACCTTATCAATCAAGCTAAGCGGATGCTCATTTTGCAGTAGAGTCTGCTTCAGCTTGTCAATATCAGAGACAAAAGTCTGATATGAGTTACAAATCATGTGAATACGACTCACAAGTGTCTTTATTAAACCAACTTTATAGGCAAAAAGAATGAAGCTAGACAATTTGGCATAAAGGCCAGAAAATGTGGGTTTCTGATATGATGATGTGACAATATCATCGGACTTCCTTTCAACAAGCACATCAAGGAAATTTAATTTCTTGTCACATTCAGTTTCAAATGTGAAATTCATATTAGGATGTTGCTGATTCATGTAATCACAGAACTTTCTAGGCTGATTTCTGTCAGAAAACACTACAAATGTGTCATCAACATAACGTACATAAAACTTGGGTCTAATCTTTATACTACAGTCTCTGAGCCACTTTGTTTCATGATGGCTCAAGAAAATGTTGGCAAGAACTGGGCCAAGCGGATTACCCATAGCAACACCATCTATCTGTTGATAGATTTTACCATTACACGTAAAGTAACACTCTTTAACTGCAAGTTCTAGAAGCAGTTTGAATTGATGACAATTCATGTTATTTACTAACACGACATTCTGATCATCAAATAGTTTCCTAATACATATATCAATGGTCTCATTGAGTGGAATATTAGTGAACAAGCTTTGAACATCAAGACTAGCCATAAAATGATGGCTTTTGAATGTAAAAGCCTTGAGTCTTGTCAGGAAACTACCAGTGTCACATAAAGTGTATTCATTAGTACTTATGTCTTGTAGGATCGGCACAAAATACTTAGCCAACTTATAAGTTGGAGTGTTGATGGCTGACAAGATTGGTCTTAAAGGAACATCTCTCTTATGAGTCTTAGGCAAGCCATATAGCCTGCCATAACTGCATCCTACAGGATTTATACTTTTATAGACATAGCCCATATACTGAAGGTTCATAAACAGAATGGACTATCTGCTGATGTCTATAAAAGTATAAATCCTGTAGGAAGCAGTTATGGCAGGCTATATGGCTTGCCTAAGACTCATAAGAGAGATGTTCCTTTAAGACCAATCTTGTCAGCCATCAACACTCCAACTTATAAGTTGGCTAAGTATTTTGTGCCGATCCTACAAGACATAGTATAAGTACCTTTATGTGACACTGGTAGTTTCCTGACAAGACTCAAGGCTTTTACATTCAAAAGCCATCATTTTATGGCTAGTCTTGATGTTCAAAGCTTGTTCACTAATATTCCACTCAATGAGACCATTGATATATGTATTAGGAAACTATTTGATGATCAGAATGTCGTGTTAGTAAATAACATGAATTCTCATCAATTCAAACTGCTTCTAGAACTTGCAGTTAAAGAGTGTTACTTCACGTGTAATGGTAAAATCTATCAACAGATAGATGGTGTTGCTATGGGTAATCCGCTTGGCCCAGTTCTTGCCAACATTTTCTTGAGCCATCATGAAACAAAGTGGCTCAGAGACTGTAGTATAAAGATTAGACCCAAGTTTTATGTACGTCATGTTGATGACACATTTGTAGTGTTTTCTGACAGAAATCAGCCTAGAAAGTTCTGTGATTACATGAATCAGCAACATCCTAATATGAATTTCACATTTGAAACTGAATGTGACAAGAAATTAAATTTCCTTGATGTGCTTGTTGAAAGGAAGTCCGATGATATTGTCACATCATCATATCAGAAACCCACATTTTCTGGCCTTTATGCCAAATTGTCTAGCTTCATTCCTTTTGCCTATAAAGTTGGTTTAATAAAGACACTTGTGAGTCGTATTCACATGATTTGTAACTCATATCAGACTTTTGTCTCTGATATTGACAAGCTGAAGCAGACTCTACTGCAAAATGAGTATCCGCTTAGCTTGATTGATAAGGTCATATCAGACTTTATGACAAAAGTTTATAGTAAGAGTGATGACATAAAATTCGGGTGTGGTAAACTATGCTATTCTCTTGTTTTGCCTTACACTGGTGTGCATGGCTACAATGTAC
Organism: Mermis nigrescens; assembly: GCA_036768485.1. Classification (NCBI taxonomy): domain Eukaryota; kingdom Metazoa; phylum Nematoda; class Enoplea; order Mermithida; family Mermithidae; genus Mermis; species Mermis nigrescens. The sequence continues at coordinate 21,134 of JAVLUZ010000211.1, read as the reverse complement.
GCAGCAGAATTCTAAAGGTTATATCTGCATTTTACCCTCAGATTAGAGTAAGGTTTGTTTACAAACCTGTTATGTGTATCAGCCGGTTTTTCAAGAACAAGGATGCTGTACCTGCTAAGCTACTCTCAAATTTAGTATATAAGTATACGTGTTCTATCTGTATGGCTAGTTACATCGGTGAAACTCGCCGACATTTTGGGAGTAGAATGGCAGAGCATACTGGCATCTCATTTGCTACAGGAAAGCCAATTCAGGGTGATAGTTTATCTGCTATTCACAAACATATCTCAAATAGCAATCATCCAATTACATCAGATTGCTTCAAGGTTATCAGTCGAGCATCCAACTCTTTTGATCTTTTAATCAAGGAGTCATTATACATAGCACGTGATCGTCCTATTCTCAACAATAATGTTTCGTCATATCCTTTAAATTTGTTTTAATTTACCACATTTTTCTTTTTCTTAAAGCTTTAAATCTTTTATTATTATCTTTATAATTTAATGGTAGGTTTAAACTTTAAGCTCCTCTTAGTTTACAACTCTCGCTTAGCAAGCTCATTTTTCAAAACGTATAGTCTATTATAATATTCTACTCTTAAGAAAAGATTAAAAATGCATTAAATCATCGAAAAATTACAAGCTATTTCGGATAAAATGTCATTGAATGGCGCATTAACGTGCCTTTTTTCAACCAATACTCATCGAGATGTTCTGGCAGGAGATTATCGAATGTACCATGCATAAATTTAACCAGCTTGCAATGTTTTAAAATCTTACTCCGGTGTTCTGCTGGAAATAAAGATTTAAAACTTAAAGCTGATGCTGTCTCGCAAAATTGGTTGCAGCTTATTATATGGACGTTAAAGCACAATAAGCAAAAACATAATTCTGAAGTATTGCGCATGTTGTTTTTTAGCAATCATATTCTAGTCTCGGATGAAAAAAGAATTACTATTTTATGACCAGGTTTACCATCTACAGTTATATATGCAATGATGAAGATACAAGAAAGTAGAAGGGAAATTTTTCCTGTGAAGTTTTAAAAAAATGAAAAAGGGTGTACTGGGGGTTATTGGGGCTAAAACTTCCAAAAATGTTGGTTAAAACTTTCTATGACCGCTCCCTGGATTACTGTAGATTTTGGCCAATTTTGGCCCAAAACGTTTTTTTGCCCGTAGCTCCTCAGGCATTGCTCCTAGAGCCTTGCCATCTTCTGGATTTGTATCTCCAAAGGAGACAAATCTGCCTGAGTAAAATTTTGCGCTCTTTTCAATGAAACAAGTTTTGTCTCATAAAAGTCATTGGTTCGCGAAGTACAGTAAGAAATCTAAAACTAGCACTTTTTTCTCTCCAAATTTTCTCAAAAACGGCTGCACAGAATTTTTTTATTTTTGCATATGTGGTTCTAAATCGGGTCATCTATCATATATATCTTTCTTTGCTCATAAATTGTTGATGTCGGGTTACTGTAGCCTCAAATGTGCCATTTTTTGCTGTTTTTTAAAATGTGCATTTTTCATGTCAACGTTTTGATTGTGTTGAACAAATAAGCACATAAATAGAATTAAAATTTGACGCTGAATCCGAAAATGTCCTTACTTTTTTGATTTGATGTTTTCTCCGTGTTCTACAGTAATCTACAGTATGAAAAATTGCTACTTTTTTATAAACAGCTGTAAAAGTGTTTCTAATGAGGCAAAATCACTTTTATTAGCATCATTAGATGCGCCTTAAAAGATCTATCGATTGATGCTAAAAACTTTGTGATTCCATTGACCTACAGTAAGCTACAGTAATAACACGTTTTATTTTAATAATGCATTGTTTGTCATTAGATATCTTGACGAGATTCTCGTCATTTTTTTGGATACTTCATTTTCTAAGAGAGTATTGTCTAAGGATTCTAGCGATTTAAGTCTCATGTGTTTAAATAGGATACTTCTCGAGAAATAGAATTTCTTACAGTATGAAAAATTGATACTTTCAATAAACCATAATAAAAAGGTTTCTTTGAATGCTAGATCATTTTCATTAGCATCATTAGATGCGTTTAAAAAGATCTATCGATTGGTGCAAAAAAATTTTCTCTAGCATGAATCTACAGTAAGCTACATAAGCTACAGTAAGACACCATGTTTTTTGATGCCGGGATGTAACTCTCTCAAGTCCGGGTAAACCCCCTCAACTTTTTTCTAATAAGTAGCTAAGACTCTTCTGAGTAACGTACAAGTAGTGGCACAGCTGGGATAAGAGTGTAACTTAAGCATTATGACTTAAGAGTTTTGTGTAAGAAAATCAGTTTTTTAAGGGGTTACTGTAGCGACAGAATTTTTTTAAAATTTTTTTTCAAAAGCCCATGCAGTAAGCTAATAAAAAAAACCAAAGTTTGTTCACATTGGATAAATATTGGTGGAGCAGTGAATTTTTGAATTTTTCCAAATTTTAAAAAATTTCGAAGAAAGTGCTCCCGGAAGGGTTAGAACGTAGTTCTTGCGTTTTTTAAAGGTAATAGTGATGCCAGAGTAATATTTTTTGTTGCAAGCGCCTATGTGGGTCGAGGGTAAGTCTACAAAACGAATTTAGACAGGGGTTGATGTATAGTAACAGATATGAAACTTCAGTGTATATAATGTATACTAGCGAGCGCATATAGGTGCACAAAGAGCACCATGCGAGCAAAGCAAGCGCATGCAGGTGCGCAAAGAGCACCATGCAAGCAAAGCAAGTGCATACAAGTGCGCAAAGCGCACCTTGCGAGCAAAGCGAGTGCCTACAAGTGCACAAAGCGCACTATGCGAGCAAAGCAAGCGCATATAGGTGCGCAAAGCGCACAATGCGAGCGGAGTGAGCACGTGTAGGTGCGTGGAGCGCATCATGTGAGCGAAGCGAGCATGTATAGGTGTGCAAAGCGCACTAGTTGAGCGAATTGAGCGCATATAGGTGCACGAAGCCCATCATGTATGCAAAGCGAGCGCGTGTAGGTGCGCAAAGCGCACCATGCAAGCGGAGCGAGCGCATGTAGCTGCGCGATGCACACCATGCAAACAGAGCGAGCGCGTATAGGTGCACAAAGCGCACCATGCGAGCGGATCAAGCGCGCGCACCATGCGAGCAAAGCGAGCACGTATAGAGTGCGCGGAGCGCACCTGCGAGCTGAGTGAGCGCGTATAGGTGCGCAAAGCGCCCCATTTGAGCAAAGTGAGCGTGTATAATTGATAGTAATTACCCCAGTGAGCAAGGTAGCTGGAATCAGTACAAAGCGCAGCGCAGCCGCGCTTTCTTATCTTCCTCAAAGCATGCTGATTCTTAACAACACATTTTAGCGCGTTTTAACACATTTTCTTATTTTCTTCATAACTTTCTAAATTTTTATCCAATTTTCATAAATTTTTTTTGTTTTGTAGAGAATTTTACGGCCTTCTCCGTAGAGCGAAGCGAACAAACCAGAAGTGAGCACAGCGAACTTCTGGTTTCATTCGATAAATAAATAAAACTCTGCTTTTCTACGTAAAGTCTTGACACCTATGTAATTCGCTGTAGGTATTTTATTCTTTATCAATTTTTGTGATTAGATTTACATTAAAACAATTAGTAATCAGGGCGATAAAATGATATAAAATATATACGAATTAACGGAAGAAAAGTGCCTGAATGAACGGATTGAACATTCTACTGCTCGAAAAATAAGTATTTGTGCTTGAAATCATACTGTTAGACGTCTTTGATGCTTTTATATGATTTGAGCAATAGTTTTGGTTCCAAAACGGCCTGAGGGGAGTATGCCTTTCAAAAGTCCTGGTAGGGGTCCCCGGGTATTAGTATAGTATGTCTCCACATCGGAAAAATGTGACTCCACCAATAAAGTATGTATCCACATCCAAATAGTAGTGTAAATTTGACCCATAAAATAACGTATAGTCTAACTGACTGATCGTGAAGGAATAGTTTTGAAAAATGAGCTTGCTAAGCGAGAGTTGTAAAATAAGAGGAGCTTAAAGTTTAAACCTACCATTAAATTATAAAGATAATAATAAAAGATTTAAAGCTTTAAGAAAAAGAAAAATGTGGTAAATTAAAACAAATTTAAAGGATATGATGAAACATTATCGTTGAGAATAGGACGATCACGTGCTATGTATAATGACTCCTTGATTAAAAGATCAAAAGAGTTGGATGCTCGACTGATAACCTTGAAGCAATCTGATGTAATTGGATGATTGCTATTTAAATATGTTTGTGAATAGCAGATAAACTATCACCCTGAATTGGCTTTCCTGTAGCAAATGAGATGCCAGTATGCTCTGCCATTCTACTCCCAAAATGTCGGCGAGTTTCACCGATGTAACTAGCCATACAGCTAGAACACGTATACTTATATACTAAATTTGAGTGTAGCTTAGCAGGTACAGCATCCTTGTTCTTGAAAAACCGGCTGAAACACATAACAGGTTTGTAAACAAACCTTACTCTAATCTGAGGGTAAAATGCAGATATAACCTTTAGAATTCTGCTGCGTACATTGTAGCCATGCACACCAGTGTAAGGCAAAACAAGAGAATAGCATAGTTTATCACACCCGAATTTTATGTCATCACTCTTACTATAAACTTTTGTCATAAAGTCTGATATGACCTTATCAATCAAGCTGAGCGGATGCTCATTTTGCAGTAGAGTCTGCTTCAGCTTGTCAATATCAGAGACAAAAGTCTAATATGAGTTACAAATCATGTGAATACGACTCACAAGTGTCTGTATTAAACCAACTTTATAGGCAAAAAGAATGAAGCTAGACAATTTGGCATAAAGGCCAGAAAATGTGGGTTTCTGATATGATGATGTGACAATATCATCGGACTTCCTTTCAACAAGCACATCAAGGAAATTTAATTTCTTGTCACATTCAGTTTCAAATGTGAAATTCATATTAGGATGTTGCTGATTCATGTAATCACAGAACTTTCTAGGCTGATTTCTGTCAGAAAACACTACAAATGTGTCATCAACATAACGTACATAAAACTTGGGTCTAATCTTTATACTACAGTCTCTGAGCCGCTTTGTATCATGATGGCTCAAGAAAATGTTGGCAAGAACTGGGCCAAGCGGATTACCCATAGCAACAACATCTATCTGTTGATAGATTTTACCATTACACGTAAAGTAACACTCTTTAACAGCAAGTTCTAGAAGCAGTTTGAATTGATGACAATTCATGTTATTTACTAACACGACATTCTGATCATCAAATAGTTTCCTAATACATATATCAATGGTCTCATTGAGTGGAATATTAGTGAACAAGCTTTGAACATCAAGACTAGCCATAAAATGATGGCTTTTGAATGTAAAAGCCTTGAGTCTTGTCAGGAAACTACCAGTGTCGCATAAAGTGTATTCATTAGTACTTATGTCTTGTAGGATCGGCACAAAATACTTAGCCAACTTATAAGTTGGAGTGTTGATGGCTGACAAGATTGGTCTTAAAGGAACATCTCTCTTATGAGTCTTAGGCAAGCCATATAGCCTGCCATAAGTGCATCCTACAGGATTTATACTTTTATAGACATAGCCCATATACTGAAGGTTCATAAACAGAATGGACTATCTGCTGATGTCTATAAAAGTATAAATCCTGTAGGAAGCAGTTATGGCAGGCTATATGGCTTGCCTAAGACTCATAAGAGAGATGTTCCTTTAAGACAAATCTTGTCAGCCATCAACACTCCAACTTATAAGTTGGCTAAGTATTTTGTTCTGATCCTACAAGACATAAGTACTAATGAATACACTTTATGTGACACTGGTAGTTTCCTGACAAGACTCAAGGCTTTTACATTCAAAAGCCATCATTTTATGGCTAGTCTTGATGTTCAAAGCTTGTTCACTAATATTCCACTCAATGAGACCATTGATATATGTATTAGGAAACTATTTGATGATCAGAATGTCGTGTTAGTAAATAACATGAATTCTCATCAATTCAAACTGCTTCTAGAACTTGCAGTTAAAGAGTGTTACTTTACGTGTAATGGTAAAATCTATCAACAGATAGATGGTGTTGCTATGGGTAATCCGCTTGGCCCAGTTCTTGCCAACATTTTCTTGAGCCATCATGAAACAAAGTGGCTCAGAGACTGTAGTATAAAGATTAGACCCAAGTTTTATGTACGTTATGTTGATGACACATTTGTAGTGTTTTCTGACAGAAATCAGCCTAGAAAGTTCTGTGATTACATGAATCAGCAACATCCTAATATGAATTTCACATTTGAAACTGAATGTGACAAGAAATTAAATTTCCTTGATGTGCTTGTTGAAAGGAAGTCCGATGATATTGTCACATCATCATATCAGAAACCCACATTTTCTGGCCTTTATGCCAAATTGTCTAGCTTCATTCCTTTTGCCTATAAAGTTGGTTTAATAAAGACACTTGTGAGTCGTATTCACATGATTTGTAACTCATATCAGACTTTTGTCTCTGATATTGACAAGCTGAAGCAGACTCTACTGCAAAATGAGTATCCGCTTAGCTTGATTGATAAGGTCATATCAGACTTTATGACAAAAGTTTATAGTAAGAGTGATGACATGAAATTCGGGTGTGGTAAACTATGCTATTCTCTTGTTTTGCCTTACACTGGTGTGCATGGCTACAATGTACGCAGCAGAATTCTAAAGGTTATATCTGCATTTTACCCTCAGATTAGAGTAAGGTTTGTTTACAAACCTGTTATGTGTATCAGCCGGTTTTTCAAGAACAAGGATGCTGTACCTGCTAAGCTACTCTCAAATTTAGTATATAAGTATACGTGTTCTATCTGTATGGCTAGTTACATCGGTGAAACTCGCCGACATTTTGGGAGTAGAATGGCAGAGCATACTGGCAGTATATATATACTATCAGTCGAGCATCCAACTCTTTTGATCTTTTAATCAAGGAGTCATTATACATAGCACGTGATCGTCCTATTCTCAACAATAATGTTTCGTCATATCCTTTAAATTTGTTTTAATTTACCACATTTTTCTTTTTCTTAAAGCTTTAAATCTTTTATTATTATCTTTATAATTTAATGGTAGGTTTAAACTTTAAGCTCCTCTTAGTTTACAACTCTCGCTTAGCAAGCTCATTTTTCAAAACGTATAGTCTATTCTAATATTCTACTCTTAAGAAAAGATTAAAAATGCATTAAATCATCGAAAAATTATGAGCTATTTCGGATAAAATGTCATTGAATGGCGCATTAACGTGCATTTTTTCAACCAATACTCATCGAGATGTTCTGGCAGGAGATTATCAAATGTACCATGCATAAATTTAACCAGCTTGCAATGTTTTAAAATCTTACTCCGGTGTTCTGCTGGAAATAAAGATTTAAAACTTAAAGCTGATGCTGTCTCGCAAAATTGGTCGCAGCTTATTATATGGACGCTAAAGCACAATAAGCAAAAACATAATTCTGAAGTATTGCGCATGTTGTTTTTTAGCAATCATATTCTAGTCTCGGATGAAAAAAGAATTACTATTTTATGACCAGGTTTACCATCTACAGTTATATATGCAATGATTTCTTATAATAAGAAAGTAGAAGGAAATTTTTTCTAGCGATTTTTTAAAAATATGAAAAAGGGTGGACTGGGGGTAATTTGGGCTGAAACTTTCAAAAATGTTGGTAAAAAGTTTCTACAACCGCTCTCTGGATTACTGTAGCTTTTTGCTATTTTTGGCAAAAAATGTTTTTGGGCCGTAGCTCCTCAGGCTTTGCTCCTTGAGTGTCGCCATCTCTCGGATTTGGTTGTCCCAAAGGGACTCAAATTTGCTTGGGTAAAATTTTGCGCTCTTTTCAATGAAAAAAGTCCCGTTTCATAAAAATCAATAGTTCGCGAGCTACAGTAAGAAATTAAAAATTGATGATTTTTTCAAAGGCTCTAGCTAAAAATTGGCCATTGATCCGTTATTGATCTTTTACTATAATATGCAGTCTGAGGCGTAGAACAAGGATATATAGGTGCCGGATTTTTAATTTCTGTTGCCAAGATACTGTTTCCTAAAAAGTGCCATTTTTTAGCAATTTTTTTGAAAATTGGCATTTTTCATATTAACGGTTTGGTTGTAGTGAACAATTAAGCACATAAATAGAATTAAAATTTAACGCTGAATCTGAAAATGTCATTATTTTTTAGATTTAAAGAATTCTTAAAGAAGCTACAGTATCTACAGTAAGAAAAATTGATAATTCTGAAAAATTGTGTTAAAACTGTTCCTATTGAAGCTAGATTAGATTTCAAAACGTCATTAGATGCTCCTTAAAAAGATCTATCGATTGGTGCAAAAAACTTGGAGCTAGCATTGACCTACAGTAAGCTACAGTAATCCAATGCGTAATTTTTTTGTCAGTCAATATCTTGAAAACGCGCACACAATTTTTTCTGATACTTTGCTCATATAAAGAACATTGTCTAAGAATTCTAGTGGTCTAAGTCTCATGATTTTAAATAGGATATTACTTGAGATATGGGGCTTCAAAGTTTAGCCAAAAAATGGCAAATTTTGGAGTTTTGGTAAAATTCTGCAATGCAGAATTTTATATTTTTTTCTGTTGGCGGGTGATCTAAGCATCATAACAAGAAAAAGTTTGTCAAGATTGGACTAATATTCGTGGAGTTATGAATTTTCAAAGTTTTGCTCAATTTAAAAAAGTGCTTCAGGCAGGGTTTAGAACGTAGTTTTTGTGAACGCGTTGATGGGTGCTCTAAGCATCATAACATTGATGCCATGTTAATAGTTTTCCTTGCAAGGGCCTATCTAGGCCAAGGGTAAGTCATTAAAACCAATTTAGATAGAGGTTCATGTATAGCCACAGATTTGAAATTTCAGTGTATTTTAGGCACGCTAAGGATACATGGTGCAGAGGACTAATCTTTATTTATTTTAGATTATGAAACAAGCATTTGGAAGCAGAGAAGTCACAATTCCGAAGTTACAGTAACCTGATTACTATTAGGTTAATGTTTGCACATTTTGTGTTATTGTGTACTATGATTGAACAATGATTCTAGAATAAAGGACATGATTGTTATTAGTTATCAAAAGGTAAAGAAGAACAAGAGAAAAGCGCAAAGTGATATATTTCATGACGTACATTGCCGTGTTTATGAAACGATTCAATGTCATCTTGATTGCAAGTTACGTATCTACAATGATAAGAAATTAGTGTGATATAACTTTGATTGAAAAGCTCATTACTGTAAATTCAATTTTTTGCAAGCCTCTGCTTGATTGCTGTCTGCTACTGTTATTTGGTCAGACTTTAGGGCATGGATGCAAAAGGAGATTGAGATGGGGAGGGGTGAAAACGGATTAGTATATTATTGGTGTGGCTGAAATGCGGAAATGGAGATGGAAAATGGGTAAAAGCCGGAAATGGAAAATGTAAAAGTGGGTAAAAGCCGAAAATGGTAGCAGCAATACCTATAATGCTGTCCCTAAATGGGTAACATGGAGCTCTTGGTACTCCAAAAGGAACAACATGTCCTATGAATGAATTTAAAGGCCATGCTGGATTCCATTTTATGGAGTTTCATGAATTTTTATGAATCACAAGCTCTCTCATTTTTTTCGAATTGCTGGCTTCAAGGAAAGCTTTGAACAAAATGTGCAATAGTGAACAGAATAAAACACATTTGTTATGGCCGAAACATAAGTAGAATTCAAGGAAAGCAGGGCGCAGCCCTGCTTTTCATCAATTTCATCATGATTTTTTTGTGTTATTCACCACTAATGGCAAATAATGAATTTAGGTGATCTGGAAGTTTCCAAAAGTGATTTTTTGTCTTTAAGGGATTATGTCTACTTAGCAAAGCGCTTGGCCTAAATTTTTAGGGGAGAAAGATAAATGGCCAAGTTAAAATTTATGCTTTTTGGTTTTTTGTCATTAAGGTTAGGTAATTAAACTTGGCGATCTTCTGAGAGTTTCCAAAAGAGAATTATTTTCTTATTGAGAGGATTCTAGAATTTTCGGCAAATATGCCCCTAAGTTACTTCAGTGTACAAGTTTTTTGTTGATTGGTTTTTTGAACATTGGTTTTTTCAACTTGGAAAGCTATCTAGGTATTTTATAAACCTTCTGAAAAGTACTTGAGGATGGGTTTTTTATTTGAAAGCTCAATTCTGTACTGCTTTAGAGAACAAAGGCTTATCTTGATGGTTAAAATTTTGGATAATTCATCCAGATTCTCACAATTTTTCAACATTGTCCAGAAACAGGCAAGAATTCATTTTTTCCTGAGAATTGAGGGATTGAGTCTAAGCCTAAGCCTAACCCCACTTTTTACTGCATAAGTATTTACATTTGTTCTAATTTTTTAGATCGTGGGTGTGTTTCCAAAAAGGACAATAATTCAATTTTTTGCAATAAATACAGCCTAAGCCTAAGCCAAACCCCAGTCTTTTGAAATAGTTAAAATCTTGGATAATTCATTCAACCTTTTTAAAAAAAGGGAAGAATTAAATTTTTAGCAAGAAATAAAGCCTAAGCCTAAGCCCACTCTTTTGAAATGGTTAAAATCTTGGATAATTCCTTCAACCTTTTCCAAAAATGGGCAATAATTTTATTTTTAGGAAGAAATATAGCCTAAGCCTAAGCCCACTCTTTTGAAACGGTTATAATCTTGGACAATTCTTCCAACCTTTTCCAAAAATAAGCAAGAATTCAATTTTTAGCAAGAAATATAGCCTAAGCCTATCCCCACTTTTTACTGTTTAGGCAATTTCATATGTTTTTTTCAATTTCAGGTTGCAACATTTATTGATGAAGAATTATATTCCTTTTACTACTTCTTGGAATTATACCAGTTTTATGCAACAGAATTCAAATTGCAAAGTCTATGGCTTTTCAGGTAATGGTTCAACATAATCTACCAGGCCCATAAAAGGATCTCAATAAGAGGGTCAGGGCAGGACCAACCTAAAATAATCAAAGTCTCGGATTATTCTCATAAAAACCTAGGTTTTCAACCTGTTCCGAAAGTAGGCAAATTTTAACTCTTTCCTAAGAATAGGGTAGTCAAACATTTTCTGGCTCTGCACTAGATAGGGGATGTCAGACTTTTGGTGGGGAGTATTTACTATCCTTTGTGTTACATGTATGCATGTAATGGCTCAAAATTAGGGGGTAATCATGGCTGTTTTTAAAGGGGAGGGGGTAAATGATTTCCAAAAACACCAAAAAGTGCCAAAAATGTAATAACACTAAAAATTTAGGGAAGGGAGTCAAAAATTTACTGGCATTGAGGGGGAAAGGGGGAAGATCAATTTCAGGTTGGGAATCATCTTCTCACCCCTGTTACTTGTATGGGTAAGGCATTTTTCAGTTTACCTCTGTCATGGCTTTTTGAAGTTTGATTTTAAATTATTAATTTTGCTATATGTTCTGTGAAAATGTAATCCTTAGTTGACCAACATGGTGCACTGAGCACACCATGTGAGTGCAGTGAGCACAAACATGGTGTGCTTTGCGCACCATGCAAGCTAAGCAAGCATGTATAGGTGTGTGAAGTTGTAAAAGGGTATATGGTGTTCAAAGCACACCTTGAGAGTCATGCAAGTGCAAGCATAGTGCACAAAGTGCATTGTGCAAGTGCAGCAAAGTCAAGCATGCCCTTTTTTAGCTATTATACAAAGTAAATGTAGTGCATGAATTAAGATCAGGGAGGGGAGGATGTTTTTGAAAGATAAGTGTCAAAGTTTAAATTTTTGATTTTCGCAACTTTACGAAGCACACTCATGCAAGCAAAGCGAGCATGTATAAGTGTGCGAGCGCACTGTGCAAGCAAAGCAAGCACAGGTAGGCACTTGGAGCACACTATGCGAGCAAAGCAAGTGCGTAATATGGTGAACAAAGCGCACCATGCAAATGAAGTAAGCACATACAAGGTCACAAGGTGCATCATGCAAGAAAAGTGAGTCTGTATCAGAAAACAAAAGCTTGCACATTTGAGCAGGCGGCTGGAATCAGTACAAAGCGCGGCGCAGCCGCACTTTCAAATTTTTAAGTTGTCTTATGTTCTAGCTGGAAAGATAAATGGTTTATGACAGTCATAAGTATATTTAGGGGTGTGGGAACATTTCTAGGGGGATAAGCCCATCCTTTTCCAGTCCATGATGTTGGAGGTGCTTAAGTAAACTGTAAAAAAAATTAATTTTGGAATATGATCAAGGGCTGTAAAATAGTTTATGACCCAAAAGACCATTGGGCGCCAAGCGCCTACTGTTTCATGATATACCATAAATTGTAATGACCAAAATACAGTTACAGTAAACCATGTTTCATTAAGCTACACTTATTGATTTGCTACTCCACAAATTGGATCTCTTTATTTTCTTCATAACTTTCTCAATTCTTGACCAATTTTCATAAATGTTTTTTTATTTTGAAGAGAATTTTACGGCCTTCTCCGTGAGCTAAGCGAACAAACCAGACTATGCGCGCAGCGCATAGTCTGGTTCTTCTTATAATAAGAAAGTAGAAGGGAATTTTTTCCTGTGAAGTTTTAAAAAAATGAAAAAGGGTGTACTGGGGGTAATTTGGGCTGAAACTTTCAAAAATGTTGGTAAAAACTTTCTACGACCGCTCCCTGGATTACTGTAGCTTTTTGCCAATTTTGGCTAAAACGGTTTTTGGGCCGTAGCTCCTCAGGCTTTGCTCCTAGAGCGTCGCCATCTCTCGGATTTGGTTGTCCCAAAGGGACTCAAATCTGCTTGGGTAAAATTTTGCGCTCTTTTCAATGAAAAAAGTCCCGTTTCATGAAAGTCAATAGTTCGCGAGCTACAGTAAGAAATAAAAAATTGATGATTTTTTCAAAGGCTCTAGCTCAAAATTGGCAATTGATCCCTTATTGATCTTTCACTATAATATGCAGTTTGAGGCGTAGAACAAGGATATATAAGTATCGGATTTTTATTTTTTGTTGCCGGGATACTGTTTCCGGAAAAGTGCCATTTTTTAGCAATTTTTTTGAAAATTAGCATTTTTCATATCAACGGTTTGGTTGTAGTGAACAATTAAGCACATAAATAGGATCAGAATTTAACGCTGAATCCGAAAATGTTGTTACTTTTTCGATTTAAAGAATTCTTCATGGAGCTACAGTATCTACAGTAAGAAAAATTGATCATTCTGAAAAATTTTGTTAAAACTGTTTCTGTTGAAGCTAGATCGGATTTCAAAACGTCATTAGATGCGCCTTAAAAAGATCTATCGATTGGTGCAATAAACTTGGAGCTAGCGTTGACCTACAGTAAGCTACAGTAATCTGATGCGTGATTTTTTTGTCAGTAGATATCTTGGCGACGCGCCCATAGCTTTTTTCATTACTTTGCTCGTATAAAGAGTATTGTCTAAGGATTATAGCGGTCTAAGTCTCATGATTTCAAATTAGATATTACTTGAGATATGAGGCTTCAAAGTTTAGCCAAAAAATGGCAAATCTTGGACTTTTGCCAAAATGTTGCTATGCAAGTGTTTATATTTTTTCCTGTTGGCGAGTGCTCTAAGCATCATAACAAAAAAAAGTTTGTCAAGATTGGACTAATATTAATGGAGTTATGAATTTTCAAAGTTTTGCTCAATTTGAAAAAAGTGCTCCCAGGGTTAGAACATAGTTTTTGCGTTATTCTTTTTGAAATGTTGATGCCACATTAATATTTTGTCTGGAAAGGGCCTATCTAGGCCAGGGATAAGCCATAAAAACCAATTTTGATAGAGGTTTATGTGTAGTCACAGATATGAAATTTCAGTGTATATTATGCATGCTAAGGATACATGGTGCAGAGGCGGTATAATTATGCTCTTTTACCCCTGACTATTTACTGTAGCTGACTAAACTTTATTTACTTCAGAATATGAAACAAGCATTTGGAAGCCGAGAAGTCACAATTCCGAAGTTACAGTAACCTGATTACTATTAAGTTGATGTTTGCGCATTTTGTATTATTATGTACTATGATTCAACGATGATTCTTGAATAAAGGACGTGATCATTATTAGTTATCAAAAGGTAAAGAAGAACAAGAGAAAAGCACAAAGTGATATATTTCATGACATACATTGCCGTGTTTATGAAACAATTCAATGTCAGCTTGATTGCAAGTTACATATTTACAGTGATAAGAAATTAGTGTGATATAACTTTGATTGCAAAGCTCATTACTGTAAATTCAATTTTTTTGCAAGCCTCTGCTTGCTGTCTGCTACTGTTATTTGGTCAGACTTTAGGGCATGGATGCAAAAGGAGATTGAAATGGGGAGGGGTGAAAACGGATTAGTATATTATTGGTGTGGCTGAAATGCGGAAATGGAAATGGAAAATGGGTTAAAGCCGGAAATGGAAAATGGAAAAATGGGTAAAAGCCGGAAATGGAAGCAGCAATATAATGCTTTCCCTAAATGTGTAACATGGAGCTCTTGGTACTCCAAAAGGAACAACATGTCCTATGAATGAATTTGTAGGCCTTGCTGTATTGCATTTTATGGAGTTTCATTAATTTCTATGAATCACAAGCTTCCTCAATTTTTTCGAATTGCTGGCTTCAAGGAAAGCTTTGAACAAAATATGCAATAGTGAACAGAATAAAGTTCATTTGTTATGGCCAAAACATAAGTAGAATTCAAAGAAAGCAGGGCGCAGCCCTGCTTTCTATTGATTTCATCAAGAATTGCTGAATTTTGGGTTATTCACCACTAATGGCAAACAATGAATTTAGGTGATCTGAAAGTTTCCAAAAGTGATTTTTTGTCTTTAAGGGATTATGTATACTTAGCAAAGCGCTTGGCCTAAATTTTGAGAGGGAAGAAAGCTAGATGGCAAACTTAAAATTTATGGTTTTTTGTCATTAAGGTCAGGTGAATTAAAGTTGGCAATCTTCTGAGAATTTCCAAAAAGCGAATTATTTTCTTATTGAGAGGATTTTAGAATTTTCGGCGAATATGCCCCTAAGTTACCTCAGTGTACAAGTTTTTTGAGGATTGGTTTTTTGAACATTCGTTTTTCTCAACTTGGAAAGCTATCTAGGTATTTTATAAACCTTCTCAAAAGTACTTGAGGTTGGGTTTTTTATTTGAAAGCTCAATGCTGTACTGCTTTAGAGAACAAAGGCTTATCTTGATGGTTAAAATTTTGGATAATTCATCCAGATTCTCACAATTTTTCAACATTTTCCAGATATAGGCAAGAATTCATATTTTTTCCCAAGCATTGAGGGATTGAGCCTAAGCCTAAGCCTAACCCCACTTTTTACTGCATAAGTATTTACATTTGTTCTAATTGTTTAGATCGTGGGAGTGTTTCCAAAAAGAGCAAGAATTCAATTTTTTCCAAGAAATATAGCCTAAGCCTAAGCCAAAGCACACTCTTTTGAAATGATTAAAATCTTAGATAATTCCTTCAACCTTTTTTAAAAATGGGCAAGAATTAAATTTTTAGCAAGAAATATAGCCTAAGCCTAAGCCAAAGCACACTCTTTTGAAATGATTAAAATCTTAGATAATTCCTTCAACCTTTTTTAAAAATGGGCAAGAATTAAATTTTTAGCAAGAAATATAGCCTAAGCCTAAGCCAAAGCCCACTCTTTTGAAATGATTAAAATCTTTGATAATTCATTCAACCTTTTCCAAAAATGGGCAAGAATTAAATTTTTAGCAAAAAATATAGCTTAAGCCTATCCCACTTTTTACTGCATAAGTATTTACATTTGTTATAATTGTTTAGATGGTGGAAGTGTTTCCAAAAAGAGCAAGAATTCAATTTTTTCCAAGAAATATAGCCTAAGCCTAAGCCAAACACCACTCTTTTGAAATGGTTAAAATCTTTGATAATTCATTTAACCTTTTCCAAAAGTGGGCAAGAATTAAATTTTTAGCGAGAAATATAGCCCAAGCCTATGCCCACTTTTTACTGTTTAGGTATTTTCATTTGTTTTTCATTTTCAGGTTGCAACATTTATTGATGAATTATATTCCTTTTACTACTTTTTGGAATTATACCAGTTTCATGCAACAGAATTCAAATTACAAAGTCTATGGCTTTTCAGGTAATGGTGTAACATAATCTACCAGGCCCATAAAAGGATCTCAATACGAGGGTCAGGGCAGAACCAATCAAAAATAATTAAAATCTTGGATTGTTTATCCAGATTCTCATAAAAACCTAGGTTTTCGACATTTTCCGAAAGTAGGCAAATTTTAAGTCTTTCCTAAGAATAGGGTAATCAAATATTTTCTGGCTCTGCACTAGATAGGGATGTCGGACTTTGAGTGTGGAGTATCCCCCATCCTTCCTGTTACATGTATGCATGCAATAGCTCAAAATTGGGGGGGTAATTATGGCTGTTTTTAGAGGGTGAGGGGGTAAATGACCTCCATAAACACCCAAAAACTGCCAAAAATGTAATGGCTCTGAAAAATGGGGAAGAGTGTCAAAACTTTCCTGGCATTGAGGGAGAAAGGGGGAAGATCAATTTCAGGTTAGGAATCCCCTTCTCAACCCCTGTTACTTGTATGGGTAAGGCATTTTTCAGTTTACCTCTGTCATGGCTTTTTGAAGTTAGATTTTAAATAATTAGTTTTGTTATATGTTCTGTGAATAATTAATCCTTAGTTGACCAACATGGTGCGCTGAACACTCCATGTGAGTGCAGTGAGCACAAACATGGTGTGCGTTGCGCACAATGCGAGTCAAGCAAGTGTGTAAAGGTGTGTTAAGTAGTAAAAGGGTATATGGTGTTCAAAGCATACCTTGAGAGTCATGCAAGTGCAAGCATAGTGCGCAAAGTGCATTGTGCAAGTGCAGCAAAGTCAAGCATGCCCTTTTTTAGTTATTATACAAAGTAAATGTAGTGCTTGAATTAAGATCAGGGAGGGGAGGATGTGTTTCAAAGATAACTGTCAAAGTTAAAATTTTTGATTTTTGCAACTGCCCGAAGCACACCATGCGAGCAAAGCAAGCACATATAGGTGCGCAAAGTGGACAATGCAAGCAAGGCAAGCGCATGTAGGTGCGCAAAGTGCACCTGCAAGCAAAGCAAGCATGTATAAGTTCGCGAAGCGCACTGTGCGAGCAAAGCAAGCACATGTAGGCACGTGAAGCGCACCATGCGAGCAAAGCGAGCGCATATATGGTGAACAAAGCGCACCATGCAAGTAAAGCAAGCACATACAAGGTCACAAGGTGCATCATGCAAGAAAAGTTAGTCTGTATCAGAAAACAAAAGGTTGCATGTTTGAGCAGGTGGCTGGAATCAGTACAAAGCGCGGCGCAGCCGCGCTTTCAGATTTTTAAGTTGTCTTATGTTCTAGCTGAAAACATAAATGGTTTATGACAGTCATAAGTATATTTAAAGATGTGGGAACATTTCTAGGGGGATAAGCCCATCCTTTTCCAGTCCATGATGTTGGAGGTGCTTAAGTAGACTGTAAAGTAATTAATTTTGGATTATGATCAAGCATTGCAAAATAATTTATTACTCAGCAGAGAAATGGGCGCCAAGCGCCTACTGTTTCATGATATTACATTAATTGTAAATATCTGAATACAGTTACAGTAAACCATGTTCTATAAGCTACACTGATTGATTTGCTACGTCAGGGATTGGTTCTTCTTATTTTCTTCATAACTTTCTCAATTCTTGACCAACTTTCAGAATTTTTTTTTGTTTTGTAGAGAATTTTACGGCCTTCTCCGTGAGCGAAGCGAACAAACCAGACTATGCGCGCAGCGCATAGTCTGGTTTCTTATAATAAGAAAGTAGAAGGGAAATTTTTCTAGCGATTTTTTAAAAATATGAAAGAGGGTGTACTGGGGGTAATTTGGGCTGAAACTTCCGAAAATGTTGGTTAAAACTTTCTACGACCGCTCCCTGGATTACTGTAGATTTTGGCCAATTTTGGCCCAAAACGTTTTTTTGCCCGTAGCTCCTCAGGCATTGCTCCTAGAGCCTCGCCATCTTCTGGATTTGTATCTCCAAAGGAGACAAATCGGCTTGGGTAAAATTTTGCGCTCTTTTCAATGAAACAAGTCCCGTCTCATAAAAGTCATTGGTTCGCGAGCTACAGTAAGAAATCTAAAACTAGCACTTTTTTCTCTCCAAATTTTCTCAAAAACGGCTGCACAGAATTTTTTTATTTTTACATATGTGGTTCTAAATCGGGTCGTCTATCATATATATCTTTCTTTGCTCATAAATTGTTGATGTCGGGTTACTGTAGCCTCAAATGTGCCATTTTTTTGCTGTTTTTTTAAAATGAGCATTTTTCATGTCAACGTTTTGATTGTATTGAACAAATAAGCACATAAATAGAATTAAAATTTGACGCTGAATCCGAAAATGTCCTTACTTTTTTGATTTGATGTTTTCTCCGTGTTCTACAGTAATCTACAGTATGAAAAATTGCTACTTTTTATAAACAGCTGTAAAAGTGTTTCTAATGAGGCAAAATCACTTTTATTAGCATCATTAGATGCGCCTTAAAAAGATCTATCGATTGATGCTAAAAACTTTGTGATTCCATTGACCTACAGTAAGCTACAGTAATAACACGTTTTATTTTAATAATGCATTGTTTGTCATTAGATATCTTGACGAGATTCTCGTCATTTTTTTGGATACTTCATTTTCTAAAAGAGTATTGTCTAAGGATTCTAGCGGTTTAAGTCTCATGCGTTTAAATAGGATACTTCTCGAGAAATAGAATTTCTTACAGTATGAAAAATTGATACTTTCAATAAACCATAATAAAAAAGTTTCTTGGAATGCTAGATCATTTTCATTAGCATCATTAGATGCGCTTTAAAAAGATCTATCGATTGGTGCAAAAAATTTTTCTCTAGCATGAATCTACAGTAAGCTACATAAGCTACAGTAAGACACCATGTTTTTTGATGCAGGGATGTAACTCTCTCAAGTCCGGGTAAACCCCCTCAACTTTTTTTAATAAGTAGCTAAGACCCTTTTGAGTAACGTCCAAGTAGTGGCACAGCTGGGATAAGAGTGTAACTTAAGCATTATGACTTAAGAGTTTTGTGTAAAAAAATTAGTTTTTAAAGGGGTTACTGTAGCGACAGAATTTTTTTTTAAATTTTTTTCAAAAGCCCATGCAGTAAGCTAATAAACAAAAAAAAGTTTGTTTACATTGGATAAATATTGGTGGAGCAGTGAATTTTTGAATTTTTTCCAAATTTTAAAAATTTCGAAGAAAGTGCTCCCGGAAGGGTTAGAACGTAGTTCTTGCGTTTTTCAAAGGTAATAGTGATGCCAGAGTAATATTTTTTGTTGCAAGCGCCTATGTGGGTCGAGGGTAAGTCTACAAAACGAATTTAGACAGGGGTTGATGTATAGTAACAGATATGAAACTTCAGTTTAATTTGATTTTTGCATCCTTGTCTTTGGCAGTTCTTAACCACTTGCTGTGGTGTCACTTTTGAATTGTCCAGAGGACAAGTTTTTATAGGTAAGTGTCAAAGTTGTTTTTCCTTGATTTTTCTACCTTCTTGTAAAGCTTTTTGTTATTATAACAAATTGCATGAGTACTTGAATGCTAGTTCATGAGGGGATAAGTTTTGGAAATATGTACTGTGCTTGTCTTTTGATTTTCTGCGTACTTGTGTCTTTTTGGTTCTTGTTCAAATTAAGTATACACTGAATCAAGTCTAGTGAGGGACAAGCCTTTGAGCTGCTCTAAGAGTGCTAAGTGAGCATGAGCTGAGTGCACAAGCAGCATCGCCAAGCAAAGTGAGCGAGCGAGTGTGGGAGCGCCCACATGAGGAGGCAGACGCGCGCGTGGTGCAGCAGTGCGCACGAATGTGGGCGGGGGCGAAAGATCTGCACCTTGCAGAGCATAAGGGACAGACTGAGGGCGCCTGCTGCGCAGGTGCGTTTGTATTCTCCTCTGTAGTCATGCCAACTTTTGAGTTAACAATGTTCTTGTTTTGAAATATGAATTGTTAATGATACACTATAAGTGTACATATAGGTGGGAACATTTACGGGGTATAAGCCCATCCAAGGCCCTAGATCACATGCTGTTGGTGCCTCAGTGAACTGTAAAGTAATTAATTTTGGAATATGATCAAGCACTGCAAAATAGTTTACGACCCAGCAGAGAAATGGGCACCAATGTTTCGCCTAAACATGCGAAGTGAACTGAAGACCTGACATAGCAGTTACAGTAATACTGTTGTCTATAGGTAGCTACACTGATTTATTTGCTACTTAGGGATTGGGTCTCCTTATTTTCCTCATAACTTTCTCAATTCTTGACCAATTTTCATAAATTTTTTTGTTCTGTAGCCTACGACCTTTAGCTCGTCGGTAACAAACCAGCACTATGCGAGCATTTTTTCTCTGTAAATTTTTCAAAATTTCATATTTTGTTCAGTAACTTTATCAGACTTTTACATCCAATTTTGACAAAAAAAGGTAATTTTGTTTTTGTAGAGGAATTTACGGCCTTTCTCCGTGAGCTGATAGCGGAGTAAGGACCAGACTAGATCGCGCATGCGCATAGTCTAGGTTTTCTTCTCCTAAGACAGCAGAAGGGAAATCTTTCTAGCGATTTTTTAAAAATATGAAAGAGGGTGTACTGGGGGTAATTTGAAACGAAGTCTTCCGCAAAATGCTTGGTTAAAACTTTCTACGACCGCTCTCCTGGATTACTGTAGATTTTGACGCCAATTTTTGGCCACAAAAACATGCCATTTTGCCGGTAGCTCCTCAGGCATTGCTCCTAGAGCCTCGCCATCTTCTGGATTTGTATCTCCAACGGAGACAAATCGGCTTGGGTGAAATTTTGCAGGTCTTTCCAATGAAAGAAGTCCCGTCTCATAAAGTCATTGGTTCGCGAGCTACAGTAAGAAATCTAAAACTAGCATTTTTTCTCTCCAAATTTTCTCAAAAACGGCTGCACAGAATTTTTATTTTTACATATGTGGTTCTAAATTAGGTCGTCTATCATATACATCTTTCTTTGCTCATAAATTGTTGATGTCGGGTTACTGTAGCTTCAAATGTGCCATTTTTTGCTGTTTTTTAAAAATGAGCATTTTTTATGTCAACGTTCTGATTGTATTGAACAA
>JAVLUZ010000210.1:0-15546 GCA_036768485.1 Mermis nigrescens | reverse complement strand
ATTAAATTTGCAATAAAGCAATAACAATAAGGGCAATGGAATGACCTTTAACATCAAATACGTACAAAATAATGGAAGAAAAGTGTCTGGATTAATGTATTGAATAGTCTATCGCTCAGAAAATAGAGTATTGCACTTGAAATTAAACTCTTAGCCGTCATTTCACGCTTTTTCATGGTTCAAGCAACCAGATTTGGTCCGAAATGGTTTGAGGGGAGTATGCTTCTCAGATGTTGTATTAGGGGGATACCCCATACCCCCAGTGTGCATGCGTGCGAATAATTATCGACAAAAGTAGCACTGTTCTATGATAAATCACAGATCATGATAGCTTCAAATTTTGGGTGAAGGGCAGTGATCGGACCGAGGCCTCGGCCTCGGCCTCGGCAAGCCTCGGCGTTTTTGGGGCCTCGGCCTCGGCGCCGAGGGCGAAGCTGAAAAGTGCCGAGGCGCCGAGGCTTAAAATTAAATTTGAATAAGTTTAATATATCCTTTGAATATTAACTTTTTAGAACGCATCTGCAGTACACAGGCTATTTTTTGCCTATATGGACTTTTCTGATGGTTTTAGTCGCGTACCCAGTTACACCCAAGTTACATACAGCAAAGTGCCAATGTATTATTCATGTGATGACTAAGTTTCAATTCTCATGTTCGCTACATGGATCGGAAACACACATTTCCATAGGGGAGGGTGAGGGAGGGTTATTACCCCTCTCAGGTTCAAGACTCATGTCACTGTCAGACGATTTTTGGTGAAAACGTTTTGAATATTTTTGAATTTAATTTTTACTATGGCAAAAGTGCAGCTAACTATTAGAATTTCACGAAGTGATACAGTATTTTTGAATGTAAGCAAGAGTAAATAGACAAACTATCACTATGAAACATGTAACAGCTCAAAATTTTCGGGAGGGGCTCCTCGGCATACATGTAACGGCTAGAAATTTCGGGTAGGGGTCCCTGGCCATTTTAAGAAGGAGGGGGATTAGCGACTCTAATTCTATGTCAAAAATGGCAAAAGCACCTTAAAATAGCCAGCAAAGCGCAAATTTTCGCCAAAAATGGGGAGGGTGGGTCAAAATTTTCTGATGTTGGAGAGAAGGGTGTCTGGGAGGACGTCCAACCCTGGGTGGGTAAAAAATTCTCTTAAGTCCCTCTGTTACACGTATGGTTTTCGGCCATTTTTATGGGAGAGGGGGTAAATGATCACGAATTTTCGGCCGAAAATTACAAAAACGCACCTAAAAATGGCCAATAAATACAGATTTTGCCAAAAATTAATTTCGGCTTGCGCATTTTTTGGAGCCATTTTTATACGATGTTAAAGTACTTTCCTGGACAAAGTGATATTAATTATATCGTTTTTCAGTATTTTTTAGGATATTTCAAAAAATTTGCGGTGCTTCGCGCAAAATATCGCTAATATAATGTATTTAGATTGATGCAGGGGCATTAAACACTCAAAAAATCAATTTTTGTATAATCTAGGCATCTTTATGCAGATTTAAATATCTTTTGTATCTATTCATACTGTTTTTAAAAATTTTATGCAAAGTAAGTACTATTTATTAACTTTGTTTTTTTGCCGTTCAAAGATGAAATTGACTAATTTATCCTGATGTTGCATTGAATTTCTAAGCACAGTAGTGCTTATTATAAGATCTAATTGGCATATTACAATATCTGTAATACTTATGATTTTGCAGTGCAAGTTGTTTTAGCTTTCTCAGTCGAGTTTTATGTGTAAATTTCATCAAAAGCTCATGAACTAATATTATCAACTAAATTCAGGCCGAATTATCACATTTAGGGCCACGATTTTTGTATTCGGCAAATATTTTTCATAATGTACAGAGACTTTTCAGGACCGTCTTTGTACATGCAAAAAGATTTTTGGAGAGACAAAAACTGTAAAAAGGTGTAAAATTTCCGAAAATTTTCGGCGCATCAGTAATTGTCTGTCCTATATATCTTTAAAATAGTAGAATTTGCATTTAGAATGGAAAAATGTCAAATATTCAGAAACCCGGGACTTAGCTAAGATACACTACCAAAGGTCGAAAAACCCTGTTCAACCACACTAAATCACTACTGTACCATACTATAATAGTACACAAAAATTTGCATGTACAAAATGTTCAAAGACTTTTGGATACCATCTTAGTACATGTAAAAAGGTATCTTGCACAAAAAACACTGTTTAGGACTGCATGCCGGTTGCAGGTCACACACTGGCAGTATGTAAAAATGTGTATCTTTAAAAATATGTTAATATAAAATATCTACAAAAATTTGTTCGCTCATACAAAGACATTACTTAATTTACTTGTCCCCCATGTTGGGATTTCACCCTTCCCTCAACTTTGGACCTTGGGAAACTATGATCGGAAAGTACAGTGCAGTTTCCGTCATATTACCTACCACTCCAGAATTGGATGACTGAAAAAGCGTGTTTAAACATGCATTACTGCAAAAGCGAGCACAACAATGGCTACAGTTCTGTCTTTACTTAGCTTATTTCGTTTGTTCGTTTATTTCTTCGACACTGTTTTCTTCTTTATAGTAACAAAAGTTTTTAAGTGCTTGTTCAGCCATATTTTTTATCAACTTTTCCAAGTCTTCATCAACGGCAACTTGTTAAATTAAGTATGCTTTCATGCTGCTGACTTCATTCAATAAATCCTTCACACATTTGATCTACTATTTTTGAAAATAAGAATGCATTGTTTGACATTCGATAAATGCTTAATATTACGATTATTCTCTAGTTCATGTGCATACAAAATATTCTATGAGTACTATTTATGGGTATAGGTATTCAAGCTTGACCCTCGGCATTACCCTCGGCCTCGGCCTCGGCCGAGGCAAGGATTTTAAGTCGCCTCGGCCTCGGCCGAGGCCGAGGGTCCAAAAAGTACCCTCGGTCCGATCACTGGTGAAGGGCCATGCCATAATTTTGGCTCTGGGGGGGGGATAAGGGGACGACTAACTCTGCGTCGGGGAATCTTCCATCCGCCTGTTAAATAAATAGGAACAACAGCTTGTAATATGTAAAGGTATGATTTCAAAAGGGACCTATCCAAAAAGTCGATAAAACTTACATGCGAGTCGATAGCTCTTTGCGTTCTTGCTTTTTGTCATCCAATTTAGATTTCTTTGGCGACGTACCAGCAAATATATTGACATCGCTTTTAGGAGCCGAGAAATTCAATGATTTTAGCCTTTTCAAGGTAGATAATTTTTGTTGTACAGTTACATATGTCTCTTTGCTGCTTTCCAACGATCGGATGCCGTCTTGTGCGCTAACATGTTCTGTCCGTTCATTTGAAGCAGTTGGCGGTTCTTTATCACGATTTTCTTGTATAGATGGAGTAACAGAAGTTTGCAAACATTTCCGCTTAATCACAATCTTTTTATCAGACTTATTAATGAGAACAACGTTTTGTTCCGTGTGCGAAGTCATTATTGATCTAAAAATAAATTAGGAAAACAAAAAAATTATTATATGTATGTAGAAACAGAAGTAGGGCACTTATGGAGTTTAGGAGGTATATGTCATGTTCTTTAAAAACAATCCATGCAAGAGAGCCCTCTAACAGACCCACCACCTAACTTAGCTTTCATTTGACTCAAAGTGTTCAGCTGGACTGAAATATTATATTCAAAGTACGTGTGACAATTAAAAGAATTCAGAAACAAAGGATAATGAACATCTATTGTCGATAAAACGAAGGACGTAATGAAAATCGTGCATGCATTTTGTTTAGTGCTTATATAGCCAAAATAATGCAAAAGAAAAGTTAGCGCGATGAAGCTTCGATAGAAAAACTTTCCCGACAATATGGTTCTCTTTTGGCAATAGAAACTAATTATATAACTGCAAAAAATGGATTAATAACAGGTTTCTCACCCTGTAAAGGCTTTAAAATAAAAGATATTATATACGAGTTAGAAAGCGGTTTGAAAATATCAGTAATGCTCCTGATCCTGTTTAAATGACAATTAGGTATTAGCGCTAAATCTTGGATGTGCAAGCATAGGTGCACAAGGTCAGGGTCGGCAGGAGGGGGTGAAACGCCAAAAATCTGAAACAGTAAATTTAACATTCACGATTTTTTTGCTGTTTTAATGATCAAAATGGTCAAAATAGCCTATGAAACGTTTTTTCGTGTTAATAACACATTTTAAAAGCATTTTTAGTCCATTTTGACTGCATTATATCACTTGTAACACTAAAAAATGCAAAAAAATTTATCAATTTTGGGCGCTTTTTGAGTAAAAAATACTTAAAAGTACTAATCTGGCGCGAAGCGCCGGAAAAATGTTGACATTTTTACTGATTTTGATGTCAAAAATGATGCAGAACAAGACCTGTTTGCTCAAAATCGCCTGACAGTACCGGTCTAGCTGACCCCTCAGGAGGGTAATACCCCCCCCCCTCAGCCCCCTATGTGCATGTATGTGTGCAAGCAATCTTCAGATTTTGAATTTCAAAAGTTCATGACTGATTTTTCGGAATAATTTTAATTAAAAATTATAATTTTATGTAGGTAAAGGTAATACTATGTGTACATGCCCATCATTTTATTCATGGTAAAGATTAGCTTGCCCGCAGATCAAAATAAACATTTCAATTGATAATTAGGTTAGGTACGCATCTTTATGTTTAACCTGATTCTTTTTGTCCCAATTTTCACTTTCTACTCTGATATTCACTTTTTTCTAATTTTCCTCAAAGTTTTCACTTTTCACTAATTTTAAATTTAAACTTCACTCCAAGATGTGAGTGTCCCGTTGTTCAGTCGCCATTTTATCCAATGTAGGTAAGTTTTTAGCTAATTTCGTGTAGGTATATATTCCTACTCCTTCTGGACAATAAATGATTTCTTGTCTTGTCTAAAGAAAGACTAAGGCTATGAAAAGTCTAGTTTTTAGCAAAAAAAACCTTATGTTAATTTCACTACTGATTACATATACCTACTGCAGGTTTTCGATTTAAGACTACATTACATTGAATAACAGGTGTCCACTAGAAATCTGCACTGAGTTTACAATGATCCTGTTAAGTAAGTTCACACTTTTGAGCAAAAAGCTTTACAGCATTTGAAAGCTTTCATTTTGCGTCGATTAGTTGTATCTTTTTGTGTTTTATGTTTGGGCTCTGCATTCTGTTTGGCCTCCAAGCAAAATACTCTTCGGGACCGCATGTACACGTTCTATGCCGAAAATATTAATCGTGGGGAATTATTCACTGTTAGTCATTTTGTTGCCGAAGGCATTAGCAAATGGACATTGTACAGTATTTTACATCGTTTTGACGATGGTCTTCCATCATTACGTAAGGCTGGCTCTGGTCATAAAGCCACGATTTTGACACAGGGTCGCCTGAAATAGCTTGAGAATTTGTTACACAATACAGGACCTTTTGTATGGCTGCTCGTAAATTCAATTGCAGCAAATCGTACATTCATAAAACAGTCGCTAATAAATTAAAATTAAGCTACCATAAGAAACGTTTGATTCAATGCAAAGATGATACGCAAATACACCTAGCAAAAATTGAATCTGGCCTCCTTTATCGAAAATTTTTTGATCGCCATTTAATTTGGACGATGAATCTTATTTCATATTGTGACATCCTTCCATTAGTGGAAACAATGGATTTTGCTATAAGGACATCTCTGCTGCTCCAGCTGGTGTAAAATATTCTAAAAGACCCGAATTTGAGCACAAAGTGCTGGTATGGATTACAATTGGTCCAGAAGGTCTTGGCAGTGCATTTTTGCATAAGTCTGGCTATGCCATTAATGCTCAGCGTTATTTAAGGGAATGTATTCAACACCGCTTGATAGCTTATATTTGTACCAATTATGCCAAAAACTTGGATCAATTAATGACACGTATCAAATATTGTTTAAAAAAAGTTGATAAAAATGTTGTACAGAAGCTAAGTACAAGTTGTTCGTAGGTAAGGATTATTGAAAGTCGTCCATGATTGTAAATTATTCAGCTTCTTTCCCTTTCGACCTATGTATTGGATGTTCAATTTATTCCTTTCAAGTCGTCAATAAACGACTTCAAAGCCAGTGCAGATTTCTAGTGGACAACCGTTATTATAATTCATAGGCACAGCTAGGACATTTCCACGGGGAGTCCGAAAATTTTTCACCTTAAAAGTCGATAAAAACGTATAGAAATGCATCCTAGGTGCAAAATAATGCCTTTTTTGACTTTTTACATCATTCTGCAATAATTGAAATGCAAAGAGAAAAAAATTTCCGAAAATTTTTTGCTGTTAAGCTTTGCAAGTTTTAATACGCAGGTAGGACCATAGATAAGAGAAAAATTTAACGGAAAATCGCTCTTTTGAGACTGGGGAGTCTGGGGTGGCGCGCTCAAGCACCCCCAGTGGGGTCCGAGCAGAGCCCCGGGAAAATTTTACAATTGTCATAAAATGAAATCATCTTAATCTTGGTCCTAAAATTAGCTGATAAATAGACAAAATAGACTGACGCGAAGCGCAGAAATTTTCTGACATTTCCATGCC
Source organism: Mermis nigrescens (assembly GCA_036768485.1). Classification (NCBI taxonomy): domain Eukaryota; kingdom Metazoa; phylum Nematoda; class Enoplea; order Mermithida; family Mermithidae; genus Mermis; species Mermis nigrescens. The sequence continues at coordinate 8,996 of JAVLUZ010000210.1, read as the reverse complement.
AGAATGCCTAAAAAATTCTTAGAACGCATGAGATGCGAATCTTTTGCAGACTTGTCTTGTCTTGTCAATTGTCGTACAAAGCAGTTTTTGAAAGACGCAATCTGTACAAATTGCACGTATTTTATGCATTCTATTTAATTTGTATTGACTAGAAATGTTGGCATTTAGCACGTTGACATATGTATTAAGATAGTAATATTGTAAAGGCGTATGTATGCAGTTCGTAGCATCCGATGAAGCGGAAGAAAGTCGCTGCCAACCCAATTCAAAACGTGGACCTCTTGCTACAGAGTCCAGAACCTTACCAATCGACTAACGTGGTTCATTTCAATAAACAATGCAAGGTATTTGTAATGTTTTGCAATGGATTTACCTGCTTATTAGGCTTAGGCTTAGTAGACTAAAGTTTCTAATATGGTTTTGTCTCCGATTCTCCTAAAAATACTTTTTTTCTGATAGATTCGAGGACACTGAGTCCAGAAAAAGCCTTTAGGGAGCTGACGAATATTTGTGGAGATAGAGCCCTAGGAACATTTTGAAAATCACGTTTTTTAAAGTTTGAAGGGCTCTATCTCAACAAATATTCGTCAGCTCCCAAAACGCTTTTTTTCCTGGACTCAGTGTCCTTGAATCTATCAGAAAAAAGGATTTTTAGGAGAATCGATTAAAAAATTATGCAAAAAAATTACGCAAAAGCAAAAAAATTATGCAAAAGCCCTCATTTTTAACATATCTACATTGAAGTTCTGAGGTTAAAAAAGCGTAAAGACACTGTCTTTGGGAAAATTGAGAAAAAACCATATCAGAAAAAAATTTGGGACAGGGTCATCAAAATGTTTTATCCTGCCATAGTATGCAAAGATGTACTTATGAATAGACTTGATATTATTTACTGTAGCATGCAAAAACCGATATCAACAATAGTTACAACAAATGATTGATCTGAGATGCCTTTAAAATTGATTGAAATTCACGGAATTTGTGGGAATATAGCTAACTTGCTGGAGCAGTTGGCCGATTATGGTTTGGTACCTAGGGCTGGTGAGTACAAATGCCCGAAGTGTGGCGAGAAGTTGGCTCTACAGCAGGACAACAACAGGCAAGAGGAAATTACTTTAGAATTATCAACAAGAACGCAGTTTAAAATTGATTTTTTTGGAGGTGTGATGGCTGGCGTTGGTACTGCAAGGGGCACAACATGAAAAAGGCAAAACCTTGTGGCAAGATGGTAGAGTTTAGGACAGGTACGTTTTTTGCAGCCTCTAAATTGCCAATATGGAAAATTCTTGCGTTTGTAAACCTTTGGGTGGAGGGGGCGTCATTGCAGCTGATCGAAAATCATTTGGAAGTTACCAAAAAGTATCTGGTTGATTGGTCTTCTTTTTGTCGTGAAGTTGTCTTTGATGCTTACTTCACCCACCCGGTTAAGCTCGGCGGATCTGGTAAGGTAGTTGAGATAGACAAATCCAAGTTTGGTAAGAGGAAATATCATAGGGGGCATCATGTTGAAGGCCAGTGGGTCTTTGGCGGCTATGAACGCGGCTCCGGCCATGTGTTTATGGTAGCCGTCGAGGCTTGTGGGCAGGAGACATTGTTGCCCATTATCCGAGATTGGATTGCACCCGGCAGTGTGATTATCAGTGATTTCTGGAAGGCCTATGACTGCCTGTCGGATGAATGCTACAGTCATTTAAAAGTTAATCATAGCTTACATTTTAAGGACCCTGAGACTGGGGCCCATACCAACAGCATAGAGTCCTCATGGCGGGCAGCCAAATCTTCCATGTCATCATCTGGTAGACGGAAGTCACATGTGCCAGGCAGTTTAGCTCGGTACATGTTTTTGAAACACTGCAGGGAACTCCACCTAGACAAAACCGTTGAGTTTTTTAGGCTAGCTGGAAACTTGTATGACCCTGGAGTGTTGAGAGAGGAGTACCTGGATGGAGAGAGGGACACGGACAACGAATTCAGCAGCAGTGAAGCAGACGCAGTTTAAGGTGAGTAACCTAGCTAAAATTTTGGGAAATAGGTACTTGCCCACAACGCACCAGCTTGCTTATACGAACATCTTAGGCTTAGGCTTAGAAAGTGTATATACATTGGTGCCACTTGATAATCTAAGCCTGAGACAATTGGGGCAACGGAGCGAGCGAAGCAATTTTGCCCTAATTGTGCTAGGCTTAGACCATCAGCTGGCACCAATTTTATATGTGCGGCAAGGCCAAAATAATATCTGTGATGAATTGAGTACACCCTGCTTCGGCTTTTTTAGCATCAGAACTGTAATGGAGAAATGTTAAAAACGGGGGCTTTTGCATAATTTTTTTCAAAAAATTTTTGTTCACCGATTCTCCTGAAAATACTTTTTTCTGATAGATTTGAGGACGCTGAATCCAGAAAAAGGCGTTTTGGGAGCTTACGAATATTTGTGGAGATAGAGCCCTTCAAACTTTCAAAAAACGTGATTGGAGTTTTAACCATAAAAAGAAAATACAAAATTATTAAAATAATTAAGTTAAATGAGAATATATGTATATGTAAATTAAGGCATCTTATTAATTTAAAATTAAAAATTATTTTCAAAATGTTCTTAGGGCTCCATCTCAACAAATATTCGTCAGCCCCCTGAACGCTTTTTCTGGACTCAGCGACCTTGAATCTATCAGGAAAAAGTATTTTTAGGAGAATCGGAGACAAAACCATATTAGAAAAAATTACGGCTCAGTATCATGGACTGACCAAAATGTTGGTGCCAGCGTTTAAAATAAGCCTGAGTAATGGGGTGAGATGAGCAAAACGAGTGACGCTGAGAAGCATCCCATTAGTTAGGCTTATTTTAAACGCTGGCTGGCAGTCTGGCACCAACATTTTGGTCAGTCACATGAATCTACAGAAACAATCCGCGCACTGCCTTACTTGTCTTCGACTTGACTCAATTCGAAACAGTTAAGTGGCAGCTTTCACTGAGTACTACTTGCTGTGCACATTTTATAATGTGGCCATCCTAATACATATGTGAACCAGCTACACCAATGCCGAAATGTTTACAAATAGGTAATCTTCCCATGGTGACAAACGCTTTGTAGCTCTGTGTCACCACTAATTTAATATATAATGGCCGAAACCAGAAGCAATTAGCGCGAATTTTTTTTTTTATTTCCGAAAAATCGTTGCAGGACAGCGTTACGCAAATGCGGCACATAGCTCTATGTCGAAAAATTCAAAATCTACCCCAAGGGGATTCCGCCTCCCCCCACTGGCTACGCCAGTGTTATAATCATCGATATTTTAGCTTTGTGTTTACCTTGCACGAAAAACTATGTCATTAAGAAAAATTAAACTAGGTTTTAATTGAAGAAGGAAAACGAAAAACCCGCCCGATTTTCTTCTATATCCCACTGTTTTCTTCCACTTTTTGGTCTATTTGTCAGCCAAAATTTTGGGAAATGGAAAAAATTTTTGGGCTTGGTTGGCATTTGTGGAAAATTTTTGTAATGTTAAAAATGCGTTTTAGAGAGTTAAAACCTGAAAAAATTTTCGGCGCTTCGCGCTTAATTCTTACTTATTATTATTAATTGTTAAGCCGTGCTGTGCCAATTGCAGCATTTTTATCGACAATCTCAAATCAATCAAATCAAAAGTTTATTTGTCATCAAACGAAAAAATGGGCAAGTAATTTGAGTAAATTGACATCAAAATACGCGTATCATTCTTCAATTGCACGAGAATATTTTTCGATACATACATACATTATATAATTTCAAAGCGATACCCAAACAACTACCTACGTGCATAAATTACGGTTTTATTGATGCGAAATAATATTAAATCAGGACCAAAAAGTTTGATAGACAAGGACACGTAAAGGCCAATTAGAAATGCGCTTACTTACGGCCCTGAAGAAAAGCATCGAAAGCAAGGGTTTTCAATCTCATCATAAATGCTTTCGAGTTAGGAGCTTGTATAACATGCTCAGGCAAAGAGTTCCATACAGAAACAATTCGATTACAAAATTCATATTTTCTAATGTTCAGATTTGATTTGTTTACAATTACTTTCCGAGAGTTTGTGGCACGATTTGACCCGTATTGAGAACAAAAAAGTCTTTAAAAGGCAGTACTTGAAATTTTATGATAGAATAGGCCATGTTTAAATCAAAATAGAGCCGTCGAAGTTCTAGGCGTTTGAGACACAATTACTTCAATCTAAAATCATAAGATAGTTTTATCATTGAGTAATGTCCTTAATGAGGTAGGGGTTCCAAACTACAGTGCTGTACTCAAGAATGGGCCTAACATAAGTTGTAAAAGCCTTTATCAGATGCATTGTGTTTTGTTTTGAAACAAACTGAAAAATCAGGTTCGAGACTCTCATCGATTTTTTACTATATTTTAACAATGAACTCTACATTTCAAATTTTTTGATATCAAAACACCAAGATATTTCACGTCATTCGCATCTTTTGGTATTTGAAAATCATCGATTTTGTAACAATATTCAGGGTTAGACCTTCCCATCTGCAAAACAAAACATGTATTCAATGATATCTGCAGCTGCCACATGTCAGCCCAAGTTTTGATGTGCATCGAATCATTTTGCAAATCGATAAAGTTTGAGGCAAGATTAGAGATCTTAATATCATCAGCAAAAAGTGAGATAGAACTGGTGGTCTGACGATCACACAAGTCGTTTATGTACAGCAAAAACATTGTAGGACCTAATACACTACCTTGAGGGACCCCACTCAAAACGGGAAGTGAATCAGACAAGAAATTTCCCATTTTAACTTTTTGGGATCTCCCATTCAAGAAAGCTTTCAACCAGTTCAAGAAGAACCATTAATGCCATATGCACCCAATTTAAGTTGAAGTTTCTTGTGTGACACTGTGTCAAAAGCTTTGCAAAAATCGATGTAGATAGCATCAATTGGCGATTTTCCGTCAAGGTTTTTCGACCATTCATTTTTACACTCTAATAGCTGTAAGGCGCACGACTTATTTTCTAAATCCGAACTGGCAATCACTGAGTAAACTATGCTTATTGAGATGAGTCGTAATGTTTTCATTTACTGTCGATTCCATGATTTTGCAAGGGATGCAACAAAGGGATATGGGCCTGTAGTTTTCTGGCGATGACATGTCACCTTTTTTGTGTATAGGCACTACAATGGCTTCACTCCAAAGGGTTGGTATGCTTCCCGTCCTATAGGAAATTTCAAAGATTGTAGCAAGCGGTTGTGCCAAAAACAATTTGAATCTCTTGACAAAAAAGGTTGAAAATCTTTTCACTAATTCACTACGATTGAAAATCCTTATCTTCTGCACGAATTCAGTTAGTTTTTGCAATGCAAAAATGCGTTTTAGAGAGGAGAAACTTCAAAAAATTTTTGGCGCTTCGCGCCGAATTGATTTAATTCTTACTTGTTATCAATCTTTAAGCCGCGCCGCGTCAACTGCAGCATTTTAATCGACAATTTAATCTAGAACTTTACTACGATTGAAAATCCTTATCTTCTGCACGGATTCGGTTAGTTTTTGCAATGCAAAAATGCGTTTTAGAGAGGTGAAACTACAAAAATTTTTCGGCGCTTCGCACCGAATTGATTTAATTCTTACCTATTATTAATGTTTAAGCCGCGCGGCGCCAATTGCAGCATTTATTTGATAATCTGGTCCTAGAACTCCATTACGATTGAAAATCCTTACCTTCTGAACAGGTTTTGTAACGCAAAAATGTTTTAGAGAGCTAAAATTTAAAAATTTTCTGGCGCTTCACGCCATTTGATAAATTATAGTTTTAATTGTCAAAAACGACTTCAGAATTCGCTAAAATGCTTTATTGAAGGAAGGAAACTCAAGTTTTAACATAAATAACGTATACTGATCGTGATATTTCTTGTAGAGCGCGAAATTTTATTCAAAAAGTGCATCAAACATCGCTATTGCATGTGTACATAAAATTTTCTACAACAACAACAACAATTTATTCGCTAAGTCGGAAGAAAATATTAACATACATGGATAAGACGAATGAACGAAAATGAAAATACATGAAAGACAAAACAAATTAAGTATGACGAAGCAGGGTAAACGTATATAAAGGCAATAGAAAAAACTGCTTAAAAAAATACTGATTTTTCAACACAGGCGCTCTATTTTTAACGTTTTATGACCTCCAAAAAACGTGGAAAAAGGTCGGAAAGAGTGGAAAAAATTTTGGGTTTGGTCTATAATGTCAGCCAAATCGCTGGGAAAAAACGATGCGTATATAGCTTACGTCAGAGCGACTTGATTTATTTACAGTAAACGTGGATTGATTTATATTTACAGGAATAGATGAACCTACGTTATTTTACCAACACTTAAAGTAAAGTTTAGTAAAGTTTATTGCAACAGCGAAAATACGTCATCAGAAAACATTAACGAAGAGAAAAATGTACAGTCGCGGAAAATGTAGAATACAGAATAAAAGACATTAAAGCAATAATGCGAATACAGCTCGCACCAAGAAGAAACATTGCTGTGCAAGGTCATAAAGGCAGTGCTCTTACTTATGACTAAGGTTTATTCTCCATTGTTCCACATACACTAATTTTTCGTCATTTTAAAAATCAGATCATACGTGTAGCCCATTTTCAATCTATTTATTTGAGTAACCGTCTGAAAACGGATCTTGAAGTTCTTGATCATTTATTTCTAAAGCGAAGATTATGAAAGCAGTCGACTCGAGCGAGTGGGCATATGTATACTTAGTCTGTTTTAAGTGTGTACCTAGTTTTCTTTTGAATTTTATTCGCACTAATTAGGCTACAAAAGTGATTTGAAATTTTGATACACTAATACGGTTTTACGATTGCATCCGCCTTACCATACCTCGGTATACTGTAGAACATTACAACTATAGCATTTGTTTAACACAATTTTGTAGGAATTTTTCAAAAACCTTATAGCTTTATGAAACAGACTATGTGCCTACAAACAGTTCTGTTACGCAAAAGCATATTACTTTATTCGAGTCGGAATTCGCGTTTGCAACTACCAAGGTATGTAGGTACTTGTCTTTCTTGAAATAGGTATATTTTCATTCAATTCGAACAATAAACCTTCCTAGCATAAACAATGTGTGGAATCAAAGTCACATAAGGATTATCATGAGCTATGTCAGTCAATTATTCATTCTGGACCATTGAGCTTTAATTTCGCAATCTCCTTGCTTCGTTCGATTTGACCGGCGTTTTCGCAAATTTTAGCCAACGAGTCTATCAAGTGCCGTGTAATCTGAAAAAAGACTTATTTAAACATTTCAGGACACACCTAAATATTTGAAGATATATGTTGGCTGTTTGACCAACCCTTCCATCTCATGTCACACTTAACAATTTATTCTTTCAGGAGTTAAAATTAATTGGGGCGTTCAATTAAGACACTCAATCAAAAAGTAAAATCAAACGGATAAATAAATGTTATTCGTATGATGTCGCGTCTTCAAACACAACTGAACATTAAGAGAAGCGACCAAACATGGGCAGCAAGAAAATTCTGGGGGTCTAGGTGGGTAAAACTGCTAAAAACCGCCGAAAATGTTACTAAGAATAGAAGTCTGGGGGTCTATAGTAATCTGCGAAGGTTTTTCAACTTCTGAGGTGCAAACCATAGGTGTGCAAGGTGAAACTTTCAGGGGGGTGAAAACCAAAAATTGCTTAATAGATATGTGCTTCGTAAAGACGGCTCTTTAGTCATTTTGGGGTCAGAAAATTAGCTATACAGCCTTTTTGGTCTCAGAAAACTAGCTATATAGCCCTTTTAGATTCACAAACATAGCTATATAGCCTTTTTGGACTGAAAATAGCTATTAATCCCTTTCTGGAGTCGGGGATAAAATACCTAAATATCCTTTAAAACTCAGAAAAGACAACTAAATAGCATTTTTGAGCTCAAAAAGACTATACGTATCGCTAGTTTTCTGAGCCCAAAAAGGCTGTATAGCTAATTTTCTGAGCCCAAAAAATGCTATGAAGCAATGGTTTCTTGGCCAAAATCGCTATGTAGCTATCAATTTTTCAAAGCTCAGAGAATTACGGGGGTAATACCCCGTCACCCCTTCCCCATGCTCTTGTATGGTGCGAAACCCCCCCACGTCAACGTTTGAATGCGACGCGATATAGATATGGAAATATTTTCGAAGGCAAATAAATTGCAACCTAATCTACAGTATACTTTACGTAGGTGACCTTGCGCATGGATTATGAATATTATTATATCGCTGTAAATTGATCATAAACGCGAATTAAATTGAAAAGGTAAGCACCATAAGCAATCAATATGCACTTGACGTTTTATTTTGCAGTGGGCTGCATGCATGCAAAAAAAGACAATGCTGGGCGGAAACCAAAAAAATCTTCTCACTTGTCTTTTAGGGCTCAAAAACAATAGATAAGCGTCAAAAACATGATCTAGATATTGCGCGCAACGATAGTTCATGCCTAAAAAAATCGGAATAGCACCCAAAATATTTTGGTCTTTTTCTATTCCTTGATGATATTAACAAAAAAATTTTCAAAAAATCCAATAAATCCAACAAAATATAGTCAAAAATGGCTTTTTGGTACGAAGCGACGAAAAAAGTTAGCACGTTTGAAGTACAAGATCTCTAAAAAAACTAAAGCCGGTCGTTTTCTGAAACTTTTTTAAAAAAATCGCGAATTCTGGGGGTAGAAAGATTTTTGCGGGGGAAGCTTCTTGCGGAAGACCCCAAACCCCAGAATGCATGTATGGTAAGCTGTCGGTTAATTAAAACCACTTATGTAGCGGGCTTTTTGCACAGTGCAAACTTTGGAGCCTTGCGCAAAAAACGCTTTAAAAGTTTTTTACTGTGTAAATTTTTGGTGCATAAATAATATGAAATATGTAAACAAGACTGTACGACAGTGGAAAAAGTTTTCAGGAATTTTTTTGCATAGTGCAAAGCAAGGAGTTTCGTACACGAAACTGCCC